>JAODUD010000039.1:18160974-18179390 GCA_026784285.1 Stomatorhinus walkeri | reverse complement strand
CCGACGGGAGGAGCTGGCCTTCAAGCCGGAGTACAGCGCCGGCCAGCTGAAGGGCTTTGCCGGCCTGAGGGCCGAGGACAAGGAGGAACTCAAGCTCCGGCTGCCAGCGGTCAAGACCGAAGGGTAGGGCGTGCCGCCGAGGTTATGGGGGACGGAAGGTGCTCTGGTGTTGCCGTGTCATCACCTAACTCTCTTGGGCAGAACCGAGTCTTTACATGCAGTAAACATCCAGGATCTTGTTTTGCTTGACCAGATGTCTGTGTTTGATTCAGCTCAGCTGAGGCTTGTGGGGATGTCAGGAAGTTTTAGCTTCACCTGTAATAATTTTGTTGGACATTTATGTGTCTGAGTGCTTATTCTCCTTCATGTTTTAATCTGGTCTTTCAGACCCACATTAGCATTTGTCAATCAACTTTTGAATTTTTATACTTATCAGTTTTAATGGGTCATCTGTGGAGCGCAGTTCTACCCTGGTTTCGGCAATCTTCTAAATCTTCAGCTTTTCACCTTGGGTTCCCTTTTAGACGTGGAGGTTGTGAGGTTCTGATTAGGTGTGACGGTGAGCTACTGTCCCACTTTACTTCCTTCTGGGCGGTTCTTTCGAACCTGTGGTCAGGACCTGTGGACCGCCGCCGCTCTGTCCTCATCTTGGTTCACTGAAGTCCTCCAGCAGAGAAAGATGGCCTTGAACGTGTGGCGGAAAGCTTTCATCTTGTAGGCGTAGAGGAAGGGGTTGACCGCAGAGTTGGCGTGGGAGAGGATGATGGCGGTTAGGAGGAGAGGGAGGGGCACGGGGCAGTGTGGGCACAGCAGAAGGAAGCAGTTGATGATGTGTAGTGGGATCCAACCGACGGTGAAGAGGAAGAGCACGAGGAAGAGCGAGGTCGCCGTCTTCATTTCTTTTTTCATGTCAGCCGCCCGGTTCTCCTGCCCCTCGCCCGTTGCCCGGTCAGCAGCAATGCGCCTCATCTGCTTCTTCACGGTCAGGAAGATCTGGGCGTAGATGACGAACATAACAAGTAGGGGCGTTAGGACACAGGCGAAGAAGTTGAAGTAGACCATATAGGTCATGTCCACCACCAGGACGAAGAAGCAGTAGCCGGATTCAGGCGGAGGCTTGTGCCAGCCCATGAGGGGCACCAGGCCGATGAGGAAGGCCAGCATCCAGGTGATCAGGATGACCAGCACTGCGTTGCGTGGCGTCATCAGGCTGTGGTACTGGAAGGGCAGGAGGATGGCTATGTAGCGTTCAACGGCGACCGCCAGCAGGCTGAATATGGAGCTCTGCGTGAGCATGATGAGCACCGACAGCATGAGCAGACACAAGTAGAGGTCGTGCCGCGGGATCCCCAAGTCGGTCATGATGGCGCACGGGATGGCGAGCGCACCCACGCACACGTCTGCCACCGCCAGCGACACCAGGAAGTAGTTGGTTACTGACTGGAGCTTCCTGTTCACGGCCACGGCCACGCAGACCAGGATGTTGCCTGCGGTGGAAAGGGCGGCGATGACCAGCTCGGCAGCCAGGTAGGGCACGTTGGGAAAGACCACGATGTCAACGGACGGGGTGGCGTTGGCCGCGCTCATGTTACCGGATTGGTCCATCGCCCGTTTCTCGGAGGGTCGACCGATTCCAGCAGATCTGTTTCCGACGGACCGGGTCCACAGCTCCTAAAGCAAGATGATGTGCAAGTTGTCTAATGATTTTCCAGTTGTGTGACAATTTTGAAAACCGGTTCAGAAAAACTTGACTCATGTTCACACCAGTGTTTCTGAACAAGAGTAAGTATGAATAAGATAATGGATTCTGGGGAACTGGCAACATGGTTATTTAGGACATTATAACCAAGAGTTAGATGGTTCTGGAAATCCAGAATTGGTCCTCTGACCAAATTACCCCTGCACATCCAACAGTAATCATAAAGCCATATTATATAGCACATTTAAAAACAATGTTTGCTGTGCCACAGTTCTGCACACCAAAACAATACACTAATTAAACAAACAAATTAAGATAAAACAGAACAAAAAACCAGAGTGTAAAAGTAGGTTTTTAAATGATTTTTTTAAAGTATTGCTATAAATAGACTGTACAATCAAATATAGCGATCGGCTACTTTGCCCAACAATAACACGTTGACCAGGCGACCTATTGAGAATGTGGGAAACTTACATAGAATGCAGTCAGGGCAGCACAGGGAGTTAAGGTGGGCAACGAGGGGTAATTGTAGACCGGTGATGTAGTCCAAGGTGGCCGCAAAATTTCCAGAGTTGAGACTAATCCACTTCAGCAATCCATGTTCTGCAGATCCGATATACAGCCAAAGAAGGAAATTCACTGAAACACCAACCAAAGAAGAACATTCGGTGGTACCTCAGAACTCGAGCTTAATCCGTTCAGGTTTGAATCCTAAAAAGTTCAAGTTCTGATCGAATTTTCCCCATAAAAAATAATGGAAAAACCAATTAATTGGTTTCTGGCTCCAAAAAATTAGACCTAAATATGTTTTTTTTTTTTTTTTTTTTTTTTAGCATTTAAACACAAAATGAACCAGATAAAACAAGAAGAATATATACTAAACACATTTTCGCAATTTTTCGCAAAGACTGCACCAACACTGTACGCCGTGTGTAACATTTTTTCTTAATGGCTTCCAAAACGTAGAAGAATGTACCCCAACACTCGACCATGCCATGCGGTCCATTTATTATTATTATTATTATTATTATTATTATTATTATTACTCTGTATTCGTTAATTTGTTTGTAAATCACAAACTTTTAGGTTGTAATATTTGTACAACTATTGCGTAACTTTGTGGTGTGCAATGGCTACCAATTTTTTTTATTGAAAATACTGTATCACCAACAAGCAATATTATCAAGCGAGTGTGAGGCTAAGACTGAAGCGTTACCCTGTTTCCGATGAGAGACGTGCCGCGTGCTTTATATTAAACTCACCTCAAGCGGCTTTTTACTCTTATATCCGGAGAGGCTGTGGTTCACTTATATGATCCAGCATCCCCATTTCATGTTTCGATGGGCTAATCCCTGTAATGTTTTATTTCTCTCTATATACAAGTTGATCTGGTCTGTGTATGTATCCATGAAGCTTTGAAATGGTCAACAATAATTTTCAGGGTCAGCATAGCCATTTGTTTGGGGTTTTGATAGTCGGGCAGCAGTCTGTGTCTGTCTGTATATAATTTATATGTCAGTTTGCTGTTTCTGTGTGAATCTTTTTAAGAGGTAAGTGAACCCTAAAGTCTGCAGAAATTTCCGTCTTCTCTCGAATATAATGGGACAGAATGACATTCTTTCTGTGGTGATTAAAGCGCCAGAAACCCACTTTTTTCCCAAATTTACACCCACATATTACCTCTCGTGGCTATATTTTCTGCACTGTGATATGATTGGTGCGAGGAGTTTGGTAGAAGAATATAGTTCCTACAATGAACTGCTCACGACAAAGTCTGTGGGTTGAGTAAGCAGGTCTTGACTTCTGGTAAGAGACATTGCTGTTGGTTTTTTCAGATGTATATTTTTTCATCTTTGATCACCAAAGAAAAACTGCCATTCGCTCCCATTATATTTGCGAGAACACAGATATTTCTATGACCGATATCTCCAAATTAGGTGACACAGTAGAACAACCTAGATAGCACCATAGACAGCACTAGAGTCCCTCTAAAACATACCTTTCAGTTTTGTAGTGCCCTGCCTATTAATGCATGCCAGCTTCAACGCTGAGGAATAGGGCCTGCTGAGAGCGGCCTGCCTTGCAGATGGCTGCGGTCCACAGACCTGCCTTTTAGTCTGTGCTCTTCGTACTCGGATTTCAATTGTGTTAACCTAGAGGTTAATGGCGTCGAAGCTGTACGACCTGGTGAATTATTTAGAGGACTTTGTTACGTGTTGCAGGTTTAGGCTCAGAATATAAGTACAGCGTGACCTGAGGCCTGTACTACAAAGTGGTGGTTACTGGCTTATCGGGGTAACTTGTCAGGTATCACAGTCTAAATGGACTTTATGTTCGTTCAGTTACATTCTGCCCAGACCACCGTAAATCCGACAAGCCAGTAACCCCACTTCGTAGTGCAAGCCCCTGGATACTTTCCCTCTGAGATGACGTGGTCAGTTTATGGCATTCGTTTTGTCGCTTTTACTGTTTACTCAGGCAATTAAAGATGACAGTGAATAGCGAAATCTATAATGTTTCAGTGGTCAGCAGATACTACATCTGAATGACCAGACTGGTCTCTGGGACGCTTGAGACAGTCACTTAGTCATTGCTGGGTTGCTGGCTGCGCAGAATGCCTGGATAAATGCCTGAAGGTGTGTGGCTATGTGGATCTGTGCCCATATTCGGAGTGCTGTGGGTTTAAATCCCATGTGCGGGTGAGCAGTCGTATCTCGTTTGGGCCCCTGAGCAAGGCCCTTGCCTCCAGCTGACCCTGATCCTCGTTTGTCCATTTCTGTAGAGCGGGGGTGGGCAGTCTTATCCTCAATGGGCCAGTGTGTATTTGGGTTTTCAGGAAAACCTTTAGGATAAACCCAGGTGTAAGAACTCTCCAGTCAGTCAGTCCTCTAATCTAACTAAGGAGTCGCAGTCGAATCCCACACAGACAATGGTCCTTTCCGGATGAGAGACCTAAACCCATAGTTTAAAGAAGAGCATCTGCCAAATTGAAATGTAAAAAATGTATTGTGACTCACCAGGGTGCACGCTGCATGCCCGTGGAGGACGGGGATGAACGGCGGCTGTCTGTCGGGGTCAGAGTCTGGCAAAGATCAGGCTTGACAAGACCCCTGAGTGATGTATCTGCAATTTCTTGTGCAGGTCTCCTTCCACCAAGACCCTGACAGAAACCCATGAAAGATTCAGCAGCTGCTGTGGGAAATGGCAGTTTTATAGTTCTGTTTGCCCACCTGCCCCCTCCCATGAAACACCCTCTGTTATGTTTGCCGTTCCTTTCTTTGACATGTATTTTGATTTGGTGTTAATGGTAATTGCAGCCTGTGCAGCTTTAATGAAACCCCCAGGGATCATATCAGGACGGGCCGGATGGAGGGGCCCTCTGAGATAGCTGATTATTATTTATTATGACCCCATATTTTAATTAACTCTGGGACAGTGGAGTTTCCAAGAGCGTGTTTGTGCAGGTGGTGGATGGGTTATTCATTTTGCAGACCAATGAAGAATGCCTTTGGGGGAGGATACCCGGTCATTTAAAATGTCACTGTCAAAGCAAAACAAAATATTTGTGAATACTCCTCTTTGTTTTTATTGCATCATTTTCCAAGGTCATGCATATACAGAATGACAAATAAAACCTATATGTGTCATAGGTCAGAGCAACCTACAAAAAGTTCTGATCTTTAGAAGGAGCATCAAATTGTTGGTTTAGCATGTTATGACATTGTAGCCTTATAACCAAGGTTATGGGAAATCGGATGCTCTAAAGACATTTTTGGTGCATTTTTGGTTTGTAAATCATGAATGTTTGATTTTCTATGTTTTGGGTGAACCATGTTTTTCTAGTAAATCAGAATACGCACTTCATGCTTTCTGCAGTTGAACCACTCGTGGGCTAAAATATTCTCATGTTTGCAGGAAGAGGAAGTCTGATGAGATTGATGGCGAAGCAGCTTCAAAGAAGACGAAAAAGGAGAAGGACGACAAGGAGGAAAAGCTGATGAAGGTTGGGACTTCCTTTTGGTTTTGTTCTCCTTCTCGCTATGGGTGTCAGGGGCTGCGTTGAACCCGGTTCAGTGCCTCATTCTCCCTTCATCTGTCCCCGCAGGAGCAGAGTCAGTTAATCTGGGGCATCAAGGATAAGCTGAAGAAGTTCTGCTCCATCAACGACATGAAGGAGCTGCTCATCGCCAGTGGACAGGAGGTGCCTTCAGGGGAGTCAAATGTAGGTTTCATCCAAGGGTCATAGTTTAACAGTTTTCAGTCCACTTCTTGTCCTGGATTCTCTCCCAGTTCTGCATTGCCCCTGGATTTCTGTGTCCTCCCTTCAGATCCATTCTATGTTGTTCATTTATTTTACTAGTTACCATAACCAAGAATTCATGACCTTGTCCTCCTGTCCCATGCCCATTCAGCAGCTCTGGTTTTGCAGTAAAACTGTGTCACCAGCAGAACTGCAGCTACTTTGACGAGATTTAAATGCAGATTACAAGGATAATAGCCTTGCCATATTTAGTGCAGTGATGAAGGTTGTAAACTTGTACGCTAAAGGTTATACTTTGACAGGCGAGGAAGAGATGCTGTGGTTCTTTTACACAGACTGCCCAACCTTAATTACAGAATCCCCCAGGAGATCTGTATGTCCCGGGAATTCTAACTCCAGTAAAATATCTGTGGTTAGCGGTAACTGTCGGTGTGGTTTTCTGTGGTTGTCTGCCGGTCAGATTGTGGACAGCCTGGCGGACTGCATGGCCTTCGGGGTTCTGCAGCCATGTGAGGCCTGCCAGGGCCAGCTGGTGTTCAAGAGCGATGCGTACTACTGCAACGGCAACATCTCCGCCTGGACCAAGTGTGTCTTTAAGACCCGGACACCCAACCGCAAGGACTGGGTCTCCCCCAAGGTTGGTCCGTCTTTATGTCCCCAAGACGTCCAATTTGAGTTGCGGCTTCACCTCCTTCCCAGGCTCTCGTGTTCTTAAGGTTTTTCTCTGCTGCTCTGGTTTCCTCTTAAAGTCCAAACGTGTGTGGTTAGGTTGATTAGTGTCTATAAGCTGCCCATAGTGTGAATGAGCTTTGCCAGACCGCAGTCCCATCCCCTCTGTTTCCTGAGATTGGATTTAGCCTCATGATGTCTCTCTACTGGGTAAGTGTTTATGATATAGAGATGGCTGGACGGATGCAAGTACCACGGCTAGTAATTACTGTTAATTTTGTTTTTTTTTTTCTCATTTGTTTTTTATTTCTAATCAAGCTTCTTGACATCACACTGTATCCACAGGAGTTCCATGAGATTCCATTCCTCAAGAAGTTCAAGTTTAAACGGCAGGACAAGGTGCTTCCCAAAGAGTCTCCCAGCGCTCCAGCTTCTTCTGCTCCGACCACCAGCACCTCCAGTGCCGCCTGCATGTCTGAGTGTCAGCCCGCCCCCTCAGGTCTTAAGACTTCCCTTACAAATCCTTGGAAGAATAGAAACAAAAGTGAATCTGAGGCTGGCCGTGGTGACCCACAGTGTCCTGCTTAATTCTGTGTATGCCATACTCCACCCACAGATAAGCCTCTCACTGGGTTAAAGGTCCTGACCGTGGGCAAGCTGTCGAAAAACAAGGACGAGCTGAAGGCAACCATTGAGGAACTGGGAGGGAAGGTCACCGGGACGGTCAACAAGGCCAACCTCTGCATCAGCACGAAGAGTTGAGTCGTGTCGCATTATGAATGTGAATTCATTAGGGCTTTCCTTTAATCCCTCTATAATTATGGACATTTTGAATAAAGACTTTGTTTAATCAACAAAAAACAGCACAATATGGAATTGCAACTTTCCAAACATAGCTAAGAGACAAAACATTTGCAAATGAAGAGGGATGAGAAACTGAAGAAAACACCTTTGCTTAGTATTAGTTTAAGGTGTCATAGACAAGAGGAAAGAGGAATCCGACCTGTTGGTGTCAGACATCATCGGAGTTCATACCATAATTTTGGCATTGCTGCCAGTGTTTCAAGGATAGTGTGATAAGTTAGCAGATTTTGTAGTCCATCCATGTATGTTATGTAGTCAGTGATTTGCATGAAAGGATGGAGACGTTTGGGGGTTTGCAATGTGGAAACATCACAATGCCGTAATCGAGTATAGAGAAGCCAAAACCATGAACAAGCTCTTTAAAGGGTAGGATGTAGTGGTCCTGTCTACAGAAGGTCTGCTTGGTGGTAATATGAAATTATTTGACTGGTTCTTCAGAGGAGGTGGAGAAGATGAGTAAGAAGATGGAGGAGGTAAAGGAGGCCGGGGTGCGAGTGGTGTCCGAGGACTTCCTCACCAACCTCCGGGGCTCTGGAAAGGACAAGCAGGAGCTCCTCTCTGTTCACGGAATCTCCCCCTGGGGAGCTGAGGTCAAGCTGGAAGGCACAGCCCCCGCTGCAGCTGCGCCCACCAAGTCCAGCGGCATGGCTGGGAAGAGCACCGGCAGAGTCGAAGAGGAAAGTGGGCCACCCGGTGGGTTAACGCGCTGTTTCCCAGCCTGGTCCTAGGGGACCCCGCAGGCAGTCAAATTTGGCAGGTAGCTGGGAGGGAGCAGATTGATGGATTGTTTGGGGGTCGCCCAGGACTGTGTTGGGAAACACTGCTTTAATGGAGATATGCTATCAACTATTCAGAATAGCTGTGTTAAATGTACAACAGCAGAAATTCCTGTTAGTATTTAGTTTTGAATGTGCCCCTCTGTGTCTAACCTCTGGGATGCCTTGGGCATGAGGTAGGGGACATGGTGGGAACAAGTGTGATTTAAATAACTGTAACCTAATGTCATCATTGTCTCTGTCACATGTCACGGTCATCTTAGACATGTTTTGGGCATGCTTCTGTGCTCCGCCATGACCTTCAAATCGCCTCGTGGCCCAAAATCTCCTCCCCTGCCGCGGACACACACACACACAAAAAAAGGAATTTGCACTAGGCTAAGTCTGGTCGACACAAGCAGTCGTGAGGAGTGGAGAGGGGAACTGGGGGAGGTAGAGATTGGCCTAGATAGGAACCGAACCTCTAGGTGGGGGTGGGGGTGCTGTTTAGTGGAGTAGATGAACAGTATGTAGTCTGAAGGAGGAGAATATCATGGAGGACTGGAGAAGTATAGATGGTGGATGGAGTGTGGTATTGAATACATAATAAATAAGCGATTCTCAACCCATGGGTCGCAACCCAAATTTGGATTGCGGCAAATTCTGAAAGGGTCATGAGGCAGAGTTAGAAATGTATGCATTTTGAAACCTATGCTAGCTCCTATGCTGATCCACCATGAGATTTCCCAGCCCCAGTGCTAAAATTAACCTGTATAAATGGGTCCACATTTATATACATTTACAGCACTCAACCAATCCGCAAAGCCAAACCACAGATGCTTAATTTAAAATTCATTGTCGCATCCAATCAGATTTGTGAGATGATGTACGGTTGTGACTGAGCTGGCTTGGTAAGGATGGGGTCGCTGTGCAAAAAAAGGTTGAGAACCACTGGCGTAGATGATGAATGGAGTGTTTCTCAGGTCTAGTAAGTTTAGGTGGGCTGATCACTATAAGGTGATTAGGGCCCACCTCGAACTCGCTGTTGAGTTTGGTGTTGAGTTTGGAGAAGATAAGAGATATTACTGTTGCTCTCTAAAGAACGCTGTGGATGTTGTGTTTAAGGAGGGAGCAAAGCCAAGAAGATGAAGCTGACAGTTAAAGGAGGAGCTGCTGTGGACCCAGATTCTGGTAGGAGCTTAAAGGCGGCAGGTTTTATGTAGATGCGTGCGTGCGTGCGTGTGTGTGTGTGTTTGGAAAGCGGCAGAGCTGCGAAGAAACAGTTTGTTTAGCATCTGCCGCTTGGGGTGTTTCATGCAGGTCTTGAGAACTGTGCCCACGTGCTGGACCAGAACGGTAAGATTTTCAGTGCCACGCTGGGTCTGGTGGACATTGTCAGAGGGACCAATTCGTACTACAAGCTGCAGCTTCTGGAGGATGATGTGCAGAAGCGGTGAGTCGACAATGAGACTGTATCCATTAATTTAGCAGGAACCTTAAGTGTGAACAGTACTGCAGTATCCTGTGATTTAAATGGTAAATGGACTGCATTTATATAGCGCTTTATTCCAAAGCGCTTTACATTATGCCTCCCATTCACCCATTCATACACACACTCACACACCGGTAGCAGAGGCTGCCATGCAAGGTCCCAACCTGCATACCGGGAGCAATTGGGGGTTCAGTGTCTTGCTCAAGGACACTTTGATGGGGTCGGGAGGAGCCAGGGCTCGAACCTGCAACCCTACAGTTGCTGAACGATAGTGCTACCTCCTGCGCCACCATCTTCCCCACCGACCCTGGATTTGCCATCCAGTGGATGCCTGTGTTACTCCACCCGGCAATTTCTTTAGCCAGTCTTCTTTAACTGATTTTTTTAAAATCTGTGAACTATTTAAAATCCAATTTCAACTGACAAAGTAACCATTGAGGTGGCAGTTAAGGGACACAGCTGTTGTCTTTGGGGCAACTGACGGCTCTCCTTCACCATTCCCTGCAGCTACTGGGTGTTCAGGTCCTGGGGTCGTGTAGGAACCACAATCGGAGGAAACAAGCTGGAGAAATTCTACGACAAGAACTCGGCCATGGACAACTTCCAGAATTTGTACGAGGAGAAGACGGGGAATGCCTGGACCTCAACCAGTTTCACCAAATATCCCAACAAGTTCTACCCTCTGGAGATCGATTATGGACAGGTGCGGTGATCCGTGGGGGCGGGATGATTTGGGCATGCCTGGTGGATAGATGGACCACCTAAGACTAAGCCATCTCCAGGGTATGGTTAAGATGCCTATGCAGGGTAGAAATTTAGTTTCTGGTCAGTAATTTACACTGTAAAAGTTGTTCTCGTTCACGTGGAAATATTTCTGAAGAACTGGGGAGAAAAATGACTTGAATGCTTTACTGACTTCTGTAGTTTATGGGACTGACCGCCTTTCATTCTCATCCAGGATGAAGAGGCCGTGAAGATGCTGACTGCCAGCGCCGGCACCAAGTCCAACCTGGAGAAACCGGTGCAAGACCTGATACGGATGATCTTTGATGTGGAAAGCATGAAGAAGGCCATGGTGGAGTTTGAGGTGCGTTCACGTGGAAGACTGAACGAGCTAGTTTTGCTTTTTTGATGCTACCAGTTCATATGTTTAACAGCAAGCATTAGCCATCTTACATACCAATCACATTCTCTGGGAAAAATACATAATCAGGGGATATCTGAAGTTATAAGAATCCAAACAATAGTATTATTCATATGGTTTATCCTCTGCACTGTGCAAAATTGTTTTTAGGTAGCTAACCGCTGTTCTCTCTTGAGGTGTCCAGAGGCAGCAGGTGATAGGCTAGCTGCTAACGGCTAATGGTTGCCTCCACCCCTCAGATTGATTTGCAGAAGATGCCCCTGGGAAAACTGAGCAAGCGGCAGATTCAGCAGGCCTACGCCCTGCTGAGTGAGGTGCAGCAGGTGAGCGGAGCCCGTCTTCCAAGACACGGGCACAGGCGTGCTTCCCCTAGCACATGTAAACAACCAATGTTGACTGTGGCCTCACCTTCCAGGCTGTGTCCGCTGGTGTCACGGAGTCCCAAGTCCTGGACCTGTCCAATCGCTTTTACACGCTGATACCTCATGATTTTGGGATGAAGAAACCACCACTGCTGAATAATCTTGACTACATTCAGGTGAGGCCTTTGAGTACGCTTGGCACTCGATGTGGTTTTGCCTGTAAGCACCATTCTGCCGGCTTGTTTTGATTTTAATATTTTCTTTAATTCTTATGGAGAAATCTTAAAAGCACTCAACAACAAGCTAATCTGACCAGATACTAATTGTGTTTAAAGGGAATGGATATGAAATGATCGTGTCTCACCTCACAGGCCAAAGTGCAGATGTTAGACAACCTTCTGGACATTGAGGTGGCCTACAGCCTCCTCCGCGGTGGGGCAGAAGACAACAAGAAAGACCCGATTGACATCAACTATGAGAAGCTCAGAACCAGGATTGAGGTATTTTTGGTCTTAGATTTTAGTGTGCCTGTCCTATACCCAATTCACATGACCTCGGCATCCCTCTCAGTGCTTCTGCCAGTTCAGTCGGCACATTATTCACACAGGTTGTGGACAAGGCTTCTTCAGAAGCTCAGATTATCCTGGATTATGTCAAGAACACTCACGCTGCTACGCACAACACCTACACGCTTGAAGTAGAGGAGGTAAGGTTTTTTTGGTATACTACTGTATTAACTGTACAGAGTGGGCATGATTTATGGAGGGAATCGAGAATGATTCGTCTTATTAAATAACATGTGGGAGGAATGGGGGCTCTATGGGCTTACTGTCTGCCTCTTACAGATCTTCAGGGTGGTAAGGGATGGCGAGTACCAGCGTTACCGACCCTTCCAGGATCTGCCCAATCGGCAGCTGCTGTGGCACGGCTCCCGCACCACCAACTACGCTGGCATTCTGTCTCAGGGTTTGCGCATTGCGCCCCCAGAAGCCCCAGTGGTGAGTGACGACGCACTATAAACCCACGACCCCCGTAGCACTGAAGCCTGTAAGCGATCTTTCTAACGCATAAACAGACCTAGTCAGACTGTGACTCGGTGGCTTAAATTGTTTTTGTGTGTTCGTGCTCTTTTCGTGGGAAATTCCAGACAGGTTACATGTTCGGCAAAGGCGTGTACTTCGCTGACATGGTGTCCAAGAGCGCCAACTACTGTCATACCTCCCAGTCCAACCCTGTGGGTCTTATTCTGCTAGCAGAGGTCGCCCTTGGCAACATGTGAGTGTCTCTTTAAAAAAAACACTACACTTCACTAGTAGTATCTTATATTTTGTTGTAAAGCAAGATGGAGTTTTAAATGCATGTTTTATGTCTTGGGTCATTGGGCCGCACAGTTAATTTCAGAAGCTATCAAGATATGAAAGGTGATTCTCAGTTGATGTTCCCAGTACAGGAAATGTAATGGTTTTCTGTTTTTTCCGTGGTAGTCAGTCTGGATGCAATTCTCATGTTACTTAATTACAGCATAATTGCAGGAATATTTTCTTCACAGCATGAGCTGAAATATCGTCTCACACAGCCTTTATAACACTAGGAATCCCATTATCAGTCTTATTTTCAGTGTTAAGACTTTCATCTCATTCACTTGCATTCAGCGAAGCTATTACTGAAAAATCCTCAGTTTAACTCCTTGATCGTGATAGGAATTTTTTTATGATTTATATTCTGTTCTGGGTTTCTTTGCATGGTGAAAACATGTTATGGTGAGTGTATGACTGTGAGTGTATGACTGTGAGTGTATAATGTGTTATCTTTTCACAGGCATGAACTGAAGAAAGCTTCGCACATTACAAAACTACCAAAGGGCAAGCACAGTGTGAAAGGTAAAGATCTTATACAACACAGCTGATCCCACAATGTAATCTGCAGATGTGTGCTACTTTAATCTATAGTTTAGAATGCTGTTTGCTTTTTGGCCAACAAAATAGCTGCTTTTCTGTTCCTCCTGTGCAGGTCTGGGAAGAACTGCCCCAGATCCCAGTGCTTCTGTGTTTTTGGATGGCGTGCAGGTGCCCTTGGGTAAAGGCGTCAACACCAATATCGATGACACCAGCCTGCTCTACAATGAGTATCCTTTGCTGTACATGGAAGGCTGGTGCTACTCCCACTAAGTTCTATCAGAAAGACCCCAGGGAAGGTTTTTTATTGGCCAGTGAAATTCCTTGCCCACTTTCTCAAATGTTTCATTTTACACAGGAGGTGAGAAACCAGCATAGTCCTTACTAAATGCTGATCCCTTTGTTGCATGATATTTGTTTACACTTGTATTGTTGCCAGACTGGCTGATTTAACATATATTTTACCAAATAATTTTAATGGGGCAAAATTAACTAAATTATGTGTATTATATAGATCATTGTTTCCAGGCCAGACCACATTTTTAGTTTGCTCCACAGCCTGCATGCCTGGGCCAGGTAATCGGGTTTGGTAATTCGCAGAGTAACACAATGGGGTGAGGGATAGTATTAATGCACCAGATCAGTAGTGTGAACACTGGTACATTGTACGCTCTATGATGTAGTGTAAATCTTACAGTATGGAAAGTACACATTGTGAAGCTGATGAGTAAGGGTGATGATGATCTTCCACAGAGGATTATTCGGTATTCCTTAACCTCCGCTTTTCTCTAGATACATTGTATATGATGTGGCACAGGTTTATCTCAAATACCTGCTGAAGATAAAGTTCAACTACCAGACTTCCCTGTGGTGAGGCTGTCAGACCTGACGAATCGGCAATGTCGTGGTGAGGCTCCTGGCCTCCATCTCGCAGAGCGGACGTCCTTCAGCTGACGAGCCTCCGATGTCCAAGCGATACCCGTCTCACTCTTTATGTCGGTAGTTTGAAATAAGCGAAACACTGTGTAGTGTCGTAAACTGAAATCGATTTCAGCACTGCAGAGTTTTTTTTGTCTTTCAGTTTAATTTGTGCTTCAAAGCTTTGACTGGCCTGCACTGAAAGCTGATTGATTTTTGAAAGTGGTTCTGTTTAAACAGTCCTGGGGGCAGCAAGTATTGGAAGCTGAACTCCGTTGTAAGCAAACAAAAAAGACTTGTATCAGGTAGGTAAGTATAAAGATGCAGCTGATCCAGCTTCTTCCACTACCCCATGCCCCAACCCCTTCCCACTATTTTCTGCAAATTCAAAATACAATAGAAATTCTTAGAAGTAAGGATAGTATGCAAAGTCATAGGTGAGGTAGTCAAAACTCGTATTCATTTTGGATATGCAACATTTGTATCCAGTGCAAAACGCATCATGTTTTTGAGCAACACAGTCCTTGCACAATATGGGTAGAAAGAACGGTTATGGAATATGGCTCCTTTTTGAAGATAGGTGTGGACATTTTCTTGGGCCCATATTCAGAAAACACATTCAGGGCTCATTCGCTAACTTGCTGTTAATGACCATTACTAGAATTCCTAGTATAGCTATTATGGGGAAAACAAAAACAAAAACTTATTGATCAAAATGAGACTTCAGTTGTATTTTTGATATTTTTTTCTGTCTTCATGAAGACTAACTCTGTTAGTTTTCAGGTGTTTTGGGGATTGTAATGATACAGACTTTGTAAAATTATTTCACTCTCACTGGTAGAATAAAGCTGTCTTTTGCCCCATTATAAATCGCATTGTTTTTTTCCCCCCACGTAAGACCTACAGTACATCTTGCATAAAATTCTGATGATGTTTTTAAAAGTACAAAAACGTTTATTTTTTCATGACCTGACGTATCCAAAATTGCTCTAGTAGCCGTCTGTTTCCTGAAGCATATCATCCTGTTTACCATGCCATAATTGGTAATGGAAACTTCGCGCTGTTCATCCCCAGAAGACCCACTTAAGATTTCATTTGTGTTTTATCTTTCAAGCAAAGGGACAATGAGTAATACAACGCATCAGAAGTAACTGCAGTTTTCTGTTTTTTAACCTTCAGAAACTATTCCCTTTGAAAACTTGTTTTTAAATGCATATTTGTCCTTAAGTTATTTTTGTATAGTATTAGACATTTAACCAGTAATACAGTTGTGAAGAGTTACTGTGGCGCTTGTCAGTCGTTGACCCAGCTATTTATTTCGAGTCTCTAAACGTGTAATGTTTTACTTCATTCAATAAGAACCTCAAATGCTTACTGCTGACAGTGAGCGAGCGAATAGTTTCGTTGTTTTTTAATTTTGATGTTTTATACATTGCTACTTATTTTTCAGATTGCGTTCCACAGTATCAACTGAGCTTCATTATATCCAGACTGTTTTTAATTTCGTGGTTTTGTATGCTTTAATATTATAATTCCCTAAAAAATAAATGGAAAAAACAATCGCTTTCAAACAACCCTCCAGGTTGCCAGCTGTCCCAGGGTGCGCCGCACCATTTGTCCCATAATGCACCGCAGCCGCCATAAGAGGGTGTTTCTGTAAAATAGGTACGCCCCCACCGTGATGTTTACATATGGAAACGAAGTACTGGCGAATCTCAATGGAAGAAATTTGTCGCGAATACACAGTATTTTGCATAAAGAGTGGTACATATCGGCGAGTTATGTTTTGTGTGTAAGTTTTAATGTCTTCCCTTAAGCGTGTCGTCTCGATAAACAGGACATAGTGCCTGTTTTGTCAAAGTTAACAAGTGTCGCAACGCTAAAATTGTGCAGCCGTAACGTTAATGAGATGTTCTGACTGCTAGTTGCACCAAGATTCAAACCTTAACAATTAGTTAATGCCCCCATTGTTCCTGTCGATCGAGCGCCCTACAGACATTTATCACACCTGATTAAAATGTTCCAGCGCTCCAAAAGCAGGAATTGGCACCTCAGCAGTAGTCTGCCTATTTTTAAATGTGCGGATCACGGGTTCATAATCCATGTCCTCGTGACCCCCTGTCCTGCATCGGTATTTCTTACCCCAAAACATCTTGTCCTACGCTGATAATTAGTAGATGGATCAGGGTTGTCGAGGTAGGAAATAAATGTGTAGGGCAGGGGGTTGGAGGATTCGCTGTCTAAAACAGACATGTAAACGGCAGTTAAGTGAAACCTTAGTAGCGGTATCATAATGCGAACGATATTCAAGCAACTTAAGCATTACTAGCAGCAGAGGACTATTTATATTCATTGTCTCTGACGAGACAATTCTAAAACATACAACGTAGGAAGCCCCCGGCAAAATTTGTTTCCTGGTGTGGGCATGCGCGTTAAGCGTAGTAGCGGAAAAACCAATGAGAACGATGAGGGGCGTTTCTTTCGAGGGCGTTCCTCTTTTTATGGGAACGCCCCTCACTGCAATTGGACCGTACTCCTTTGAAAAGCGGCGCGGCGGATGCAAGATGGCGGAGCTGGAGCAGTTGCCTGACGAAAGTGAGTAGCTAGTCAAATTAAAGTGGAGGATTTCTTAAAATAGGGTCTTCTTAAACTAGTTTTGTTTAAGTAGTTGCGTTATAGTATTACACATTTAGTCGTGAGGTATGTTAATTTCAGGCTGTATCTGTCTACCGCAAATATTCGTAGTTATTCGTGAATATCTTTAGCTATCTAGTTATTCTCACTTAACGTGTGTTATTTCGATAGCTTACTGTCACTCAGTGCAATGGTGTTGGACAGTACGATGGTTGTGGTACTAGATGTCCTGAATGACTGTTTTACGCTGACCTCAGTTTTACGTTTGGTTAATTTTGCACATAGCTCGTAAGCAAGCCCTGGCAAAGTGGAAGGTTAGTAGATGGAGTAGTTAGTTTTGTTGATTTCTGCAGGGATGCCCCCCCTCCGTTGACGGCATTATTGCGTTGTTCAGTTCAATATTTGGGTAGCTAGATTTATTAGTTACATAGCTAACTGGTCAAACGGGCAGCAAAAGACGGATTTTCTATGTGGATAGTAAAGTACGAACTGATAATAAGGGTAATGGATATTAAGCGACGTAATAACGTTATTGCGGTTTCGGTCTGATTGCCTGTCACTTCATAATTTTGTTTTGATGTTGGCTAACTTGTCAGTTTCTCTGATTCTGCAATTAACAATTTGCTTTTCAGGCAAAATAATAGTGAGGCATTCATGTTCTGTGTTTTTGATGGGAGCCAAATGACTGTATTTCTACCACTTTTTGTGGCTGAATCTAAAAGTTCATCCTAGGTCTTTTGCCATTCAGTAAACTTATTAAACCTACGGATGCCACTGCTCCGTTACAATACTGTCTTTCCAAATGAAGGACGTTCTTACTAATAGCTTTCCTTTCTTATATGGTGTGAATGTATCCTGCTATATTAATTCTTGAAAGGGAATAGTAATTTGTGTTGCGTCAAATTAATTTGACATTGTTGCATATGCACATGGTGAACGCATGGTTGGCTAATTGTCATGCAGGTCTTTATCCCCCGATTACATTGAGTAGCGTCTAGGTGGCGAGTGACTGAGGGTGATGCCAGCCTCCCCAGTGGAACAAATGAGCAGCTCCTTGAGGGATATAATGCATAGTGCTGTTGCTGGTCTTTTTTTAGGTTTTTTTGTGGTTGATGATTGTAGTTTTCTCTGCTGTGTTTCCTATGTGTAATTGCTGATCTGGGGTCTGTTTTTGTTCTGCTATGGTTGCCCCTAACAATATTTTCTGTTGTGTTTAGGCTCCTCAGCTAAAGCTCTCGTCAGCCTGAAAGGTAATGTGTTTTATCAGGTCACACTGGCTTTGATAGCATGGTAAAATTCCACCCGAAACATCAATTGGACAGTGGATAATGATACTGTCTGATCATGATTTGAAAGGGGGAAAAAATTTTAAGAAACAATTTTGAAAACAAATGGAAGGTGTATATACATCCATACAAATTACCATGTGGGACCCTTCAGAGAAATTTTGGGTAATTTACCTCTTATTTCTTGTATTCCAGAAGGAAGTCTGGCAAATTCATGGAATGAGAAGTACAGTGTAGTAAGACCCCAGAACTCCAGGGGGAGGGGTACCTGCTCCCCAATGGAGATGGTAAGATGCTTACCTCGCATTTAAAACCACACAAATTATGTTCACTACATTTGTCTCATTCTTTTTTAATTCAACTATTTGCCAAAACAAATCACTGTTGTTGATGAAATTCAGCATGGGATTACCCCTTTTCTTTCATCCATTCGTTCT
>JAODUD010000039.1:18139690-18153921 GCA_026784285.1 Stomatorhinus walkeri | reverse complement strand
CCCCCCCCCCCAGCTGTTTTCAGAATAACGTTGAGATTCACATAGCTCACATTCAGAGCGGCCTGAGTCGGATGGGAAATCTTCACGCCTTTGATGCCAACAACACTAACAAAGTGTGATGTTTCACTGCTATCTTCTGCATCGTAAGGAAAACTGCTGTCTGCAGAGAGCTGCCAGTCAGTCAAGGCAGTTCCCATCCAAAGGATTTAATGAAATGCTTGTCCTGTATCCACAAGCTTCCATGTCACTTTTGAGCTGAATTTTCGTCCCCTTGCCAGTCGTGTACTTTTTCTCCATTTGCCTCACTGATATTTATTTTTTATTTATTTATTTTTTTTAAACCAGATTCATAGTGGTCTTGATGCAGGCTGTGCAGTCCTGGTGGGTTTTCAATATTGCTCCCACAGCTTCTCATTTTCTTTGTCATTTGTTCTGTGTTCAGTAAGCATTTTCTGCTTTTAGTAATGCAATGCCTAAAACTGAAAATGTTCCAAGGCTGAATTTTGGTAAAATCACACCTTGCATGTTAGAAACTTTCAGGTGCAGACAATGTATCCTCTTGTATTACATGTACTGGTAAGTACATTAGACTCTAACTACCTCAGGCTCTGCTGAATAGATGCGTGTACCACCAATATTGCTTAAATTTTGTGCCACCAGTTATCTTTACAAAATGTTTTGTGCAAAAAAGGGGGAGTATCTCCGTGGTACTTCTAGAGGCGTGTTGCAGGAAGTGACATCTATTTGACACACTAATTGTAGGAATTTGCAGAAACATGCTCACCTAATGCATCTTGTCATTTATGAAATGCAAGTATAAAGAAGTTTTCGATTTTATTGATTTGCCTAGAAATGAAGGTTTTTTTGTATATACTGTATAGTTTTAAAAACGTTTCTGCTTTTGTTGTAGTATATTGGGATGCCTTTACTTATTTTCTTGTACTTTTCCTGTAAATACTTTAACATTTGTGTACGAGTCAGTATTTTTCTAAAGCTGACTTATGACTCTTGACGGACACGAACGAAGTCAAACATAACCTACCCATGGATACCTACCTCCCCTTTCCCTTCTGTAAATGACGTCATTATGTAGCTAGTGCGTTATTCTCCTAAGTAAAATGTCCTTCGAAAGGGATGCTGGCGCCGTGAACCCGAGACGAATGGTTTCAGTTTGTAAATATTTGTTGGTTTTGCTTGGGGGGAGGGGGAATAAATTATTGATTTGATAACTTTTGGCAATGTTCTGTTTTTCATTGTTAACAAAATGTGTAATTACCTGCCCTCTGGCCGTCCCTAAAATATTTATTATGCAGAAATACAACGATTCTGACCAGGGTGGAAGGTGGATTGATAAATAGGTCCTACTAAAATCATTGAATGATAGTAGAAACGTGTCAATCTGTGTTTTATTTAACATATTGTAAATGTGATTAATGGCTTTTTTGTTGCTTAAATACGATAAATAATTACGGCGAAAATTATGAACAGAGCAATACTTCGTATTACGGATGTGAATACATATTTAAAATAAAAACACTATTTGTCGAAATTACTAATTATAAATGAAGTCGTTAAAGTCAGATATCGTTCCGGTTTCCCAGTCGGAATCGGAGTCTGAAAGTTTGTCGCCAGACTCGGAGTCATTGATTGAAGAGAAACTTCGGAAGCCGCCCAGCCCGGTCTCCGCCTGCATGGCCCCGACCTGGGGTACCGACCCCTTGGGTGGTGACCTGCTGAATGAAGGTAATGGGGGGATCACAACTTTCATCTCGGGTCCGATAGTCTTGTTCGGAGGGAAGTTGTCGTAGTCCACCAGAACATGCTTGGGCTGATTACTGACGCTGTGGTGCGGAAGATGCGCGTTTTCTTTGCAGTAATGCAAAACGCCGCTGTGAGCTACCGCCGCAGCACCGATATCTGTCTGCTGGTGCCCGTCAGGTGCCTCGTAAACCCGAGACACGCCGTAATGCCCGTAGCTGTCGCCGTGCGGGGGTCTGGCCTTCGGCCGCGCATCTTCCGTCCTGCTGGTCAATGGGGTTCTGAAGTCCTTTCCCGGCGTATAATGGGCCATTATCTGCATCTCTGCCGGCATCCTATTCTGGAGCTGCTTTAACGAATGGCTGGGACTGCTGGGCTTCAATGATGCGGGGATCCCCGTTAGACGTCTGGATTTTGCTCGTCTGTTTTGGAACCACACCTGGAAATAAAGAGCCAAGATCGCGTTAAATCTATATAGGCCTACACGTCATATGCAGCACGTGTTAAGGAATGCCAGATATACGTCAAGAAAGCATGAACATATTAAGCCTAATTCGCTAATTGCAACAGGCCTAATCAACATGACTAATGTAACCACTGCTAATTGCACAACAAAATGTAAGTACAGGGTCATTGTACTTATGCTGCACATATTGCTTACCTGAATTCTAGATTCTGGCAGTCCCGTCAGAGCTTCCAGTCTTTCGCGAAGGTAGATGTCTGGATACATGGTATCGGAGTAGACCTTTTCTAAGACCTCGATCTGCTGCTGGGTGAAGTTAGTCCTCTTTCTGCGGTGGGTCAGCAAAGCCACACTGTCCGTCCTCGGACGGACGGAGTCTGTAACGCCGTAGAATCCCGGCTGGTTGGTCGTTGCACTAAATTCTGCAGGAAAAGTTAAAAGTCCATCAATGCATGTCTGCGCTGAAATACTCATTGAAAGTAAACTCGACATTCATTTAATATGAAAAACAAAGAAAATGTAAAGCTTTCTAAATGACCGACCTGGTAGAGGCATGTGGACAGTGTTGTTCAGTTTCCCCCCTGAATACATCTGAATTTAAATGCTAGTATCCAAATTGCTGACTTTATGCCGAAGTTACTCCTCCGATTACTTGCTTGCACTGAAATGACATTCACCAGGGTTCGACTTATATCCTGCTTCGTTTTTTTGGGTGATCAAAGTCGAGTTGAAACGTGTGAACGCACGGCGATTTACTTCGGCTGACACCGAAAATTCAGCCGTCTGATGGGTGGTAGGTGTGAAGTTACGGCCCGAATTCAGGCATCCGTCAGATGATCTGTAGGGGTATTAATGGGCTTCTCGCAGGCAATACACATACCGCTTCCAATACTTTAAATGACATATTTTAAATGATAACGTAGAGCAAGAAGCAAAGTTATTCTGCAAAAAATATAATAGTATCCCATTGTTCAGCTGGTTGGCATGATATTTTCGAGACAAGTCTGCACACTTATTTAAGGTTTATTATCTTGTAAACACTCTGTAGGATATTCAGCCTGCCCCAGCGCTTTTGATGTATGGATAATTTTAGGTGTGTAATGTGTATAATAATGGAATAAATTTGCCATAAGATTTCTTGTGTGAGCTCGAGAGTCTGAAAGTGAGTGTCACGCCAGTGTGAACATGATTTCTTGTACAACTCACATTGGCTAACTATAGTTCCGATGTGGTCAAATACATTTTTTAAAAGCAACGTTTCGTTGTCTGTGAGGATATATTTTTTAAAATTGTGAAGAATGTTGGAAAAATTAAGACATTTCGAAATTTAATTGTTCATTTAAACGTTTCTTTTTTTGTTTTGTGGTGTTAGGCCCATATTTAGGAATATTAACATTTATTTAATCATATTAAAATATTTTCTGACCGTTAATGCTATGTATTATAATGCTGTTTAGATGCATTCACTAGTCCTTTTCCCTGCTCTGCTAGGTATGAAAATGTCAGCTGTTAACTTGTTTTTGAATCCTTTACTTAGTGCTTAATGGTCATTGGTGAGAGGCTGCTGTTATTTTACCATACCTTTGTAATTCCCGCTTGTTGTGTTTGGAAAAAAATGTCTTGTGTAATGAAAACTTGTCACCATCACACACACCAAAGGCAGCAGTAATACACAAACGCCACTGAAAAGACCCCCCCAGGAACCCATCTGGATTAATGACCTGTCTCCACTTTACCTCTGAAAGTTTTGTCATCCGTGGTTTTTTCCCTTCAGACACAATTTACACACAAACACGACAGGAAAATGGCCAGAATATAATGCAGTAATGCTTAGCTAGTGCACATATAGAGATAACTGTTCTTTGTGTGTGGTGCTTGCAGGTTCTCCATCTGTCTTATGGGATTCCTCCCAGTTTCTTTTTCCTTACTGGTCAGAATGGGATCCCACTTGTCATCATCCCAGCAGAAAAATACTTTATTGCATTGTTTTGTTGTTAATAATTCAGAAAATCACATCAATAAAACATCAAAAAAATCTTAAAACCAACAAATGTGCAATCAATTAAAATAGCTATGCCCATTAAAACACTTAAAATGTCACCTAAAATGCAAGTCATTAAACATTAAAACCTTTAAAAGAGGAACACAACCCACAGACTTCCTACCTCTACAGAAGGGTCGGGCCAAAACAGGAGCACGCACATTCCTAAAACACGTAAAATCAGAGACTTCGGCAATAGAACATGGTCAATCACAATGTAAAACACAACAAATATTATTATTAAATTAAGTTTAAATGGTGCTGCAAGCGATGCACCAAAACACAGTGCTTGGTATAATCTGTGACATGTAGTTAGGCTAATTGCTACCTCTGAAATTGCCTACAGTCAGCATGGCATCTCATAGATGGCGCCCCCTGCCTTCTGCTCTGTCTTTAATGGGAGGGTCCTCATTTTCACCACGGTCCTGTACTAGACAACCAGCTATGGAAAATGGACGGATGATAGTATATACATCTGATTATTTTGGTGCAAGAAATATGGTATTAAAAGGTCCTGCTGCATTCAAACACAATTTATAAGATTCATTTTTCTCTTCTGTTTATTAAAATGATACTTAGTCATTTACAATCAACACATTCCTTGTGAGCCCACAAAGTACATTTCCAGAGCATCTCCCTGGGATCAATAAAGTTAATCTTATCTTAAATGATTTCAGGTTCTGTATGTTGTAGGCCTTGTCATTCCCGTGACTGGTGTTGTGTATTGGGCTAAGATCTTAACTACCCCCCTCAACACCTCCTCACGACTCCCCCGCACCCTTCCAGGCTTATCATGCTCAGATGATGCATGAGTCTCTGAACTCATTGGGTATTCTCCAATGTCATTCTTACTGCAACTTTGTTTGAAGGGCACATGAAACACTTTAAAACAATAAAGTAATGTGTGTATTGCTTTTATCTCAACAATATGAATGCCAGTTCCTCCCTCCTGCACTGTCAGTACCAAGGCAACAGTACCAATTTATACCCTTGCTTGTCACTGGGGCTGTACCCTGTAGCAAATACTGAGACACTGAAATGGACTATGAGGAACATTCTTGTACCATTGAGGGCACAATGTTTTTGTTTGTATCTTGGGGATATTCCTCCGAGTCTCGCAGTGATAAGCAAAAATGCAAAATGGTCTTTTTTTCTAACAATGTGGGGTTGTACCCTTCCAATTGTACTGTGTCGATGTAGGCAAGTGCCTTTTAGTCTAATTTAAGGTGCAGAAATGGACTCTGGGAAACATTTTGTACCATTGAGGGTACAATAATATTATTTGTACTTTTGGGAATAAAATTGTACCAGGGCTGTACCCATTTTTCAGACAGTGTCGGTAGATCTCTCTGATGATATGACAATAAATTGTGCGTCTGCTATGCATGCAGTGTTTGAGGAGGGAAAACACAGGTGCCAGGACTCCCCCTTCGCATGCAGTACTGGGCCCACTTCAAGCACTGGGTGCATATAATACCAGCAGGAGTTTCTGCAATTTTAGTCTCCAGATGTCATTTTAAATAAGAAACTGTTTGTAAAGCTTTGCCTGGTAAAAAAAAAAAAAGGTTATTGAATGAAAAAAGGCAACACGGAGACCTGAGGACTTTCCTTTTTCTTGGCTAGAGCAATCTAACATTAAACAGAATATGATACAGTGATTATTTTGACTGCTCATTGAAATCAATTGACTATTATAAATTAAGCAAATATAAGTATTTTAAGTAAACAAACTGATCTATATATGGTATAAAAGTAGGATTAAAACTGATATTGGTATTAAAATGATATTGCTAAGAGTTCAATTGCAACTGACTTAAAATATTTAAAGGTTAACTATAACTGGATTTTTTTTGCGTGAAAATCATTAGGGAGCTCATACAATTAAAATTCAGGAGCCGGGCGTGGGAGGGAATTTCAATGTTGATTCAGTTCAAATAGGAGGAAATGTGGTGCACGGACTGCAGAAAGCATAAGACAATGAGAGGATCGTTTGATCTCTCCACCCCATCTTTTTTGCAGTACTGACCGACACTTGACACCACCAGGGCCGTAGCCAGCTATGAGGTCACCGCGGACCGGACCTCGGTAATTTTTTAAGAGCTAAAATAATATTTGAAGCTAGATATTCACCTTAATAAAAGTTAGGCTAATGTTTCACATAACTAATTGATTAAAAAAATAAACCGTTTATGAAGGGGACCGTATCAACAATGTTAGCTACGGCCCTGGACACCAGAGAAGCCTTTTCACGGCGATGCATCTTAAAGCTCTTAAAATAACATTGCTACAGAACTGAAAAAATATATACTAGCTGAAGAAGATTTAAAGAAAACAATCTTGAAATCATGTGTCTGCCTTTGTGTAGTTTATATAATATACCATTATTTTTAAATCCTTTATATTTGTGATTTGAGGCTAAACGTGACGAATTTTACTTCCGCATATTCAATAGCTTGAATATGATCCTACTGCAACAGAAAAAGTCTGGTTGGGAGATGATTGATTGATTAATAGATAGATAGATAGATAGATAGATGTTAATAATACAAAAGACGCGGAAGGCGTTACGCTATACATGGTAGTGAATAATCATTTTCATTCACTGACAACATTGTTTTTTATGAAACCGATGTCCATACAATGGATCCATGCAGATGATTAATATAACAAAATATGAAGCATACAATCATACTGGCAGAAATTTAGAGAAAGATGGAGGTCACCTAACTTCCCAAATCAAACAAAAGTCCATCATGTAGTGATTAAAAAATAAGAAAAAAAACAAGGAAGCGCAGAGAATTGACACTGCCGATATTGTCCCGCAGTTCATTCATTTCTTGCGCCTGGTCCTTGCGCATGCGTCTTTACGGTCCAAACCCCTCCCCTCTACTGATCCCGGAAGTTCCGGCGCTCCACGAGCCGGAAGTTGGTACGTGGCCGCTCCGGCTGACACTCGGCGTGATGGCGACGGCCGCGCATAGACCCGAGTCGAGAGGCGGTGGTGGCGGCTCTAGCCGCCTGGAAGTCTCCATCGACGGCTTGACGCTGAGCCCCGATTCCGAGGGCGAGCAGGAGTCCGCCGAAAGGATGAATGCTGAGATGCAGGGGCAGGATAAAGGAGCCCCGGGTGGCCCCGATGGGGCGGATGACGAAAAGGGCGACACTGCCAGGACCATGGAATTAAAATGGGGCTTTTCTCTGCAAGAGCTCTACGGGCTGGCCTTGAAATTCTTTAAAGGTATCGTATGCTGCGCCTGTTAAATTGTCAAGCCATTGTATGGCGTACTTGTAGTTGTAAAATAAATTGATCAGACTTCAAGCCTGGCATAGAGTTGAATGCGCGGTGTTTGACGTGGTCTATATGAAGTTGCTCAAAATAAGTGACATTTGGCGCAGATCTGTTGTGCATCATTTCAGTGCGAGGCAGCCAGATATTCTAAATTAGGACGAGAAAATATTTACGTAATTTGCTTGCCCACTCCTTCTTTCATTGCCTGATTAATAGGCTGTGTCAATCTGTAGGTGTCGTGCAGCAGATTTTATATGGCTGACAGTTAATTTTCGTTGGTTGGGCTTGTTATACAGTACGTGGCTTTAACTTGGTGGTGGGTTAGTTAATCATCCAAGAATGTTTGTATCACTTGGACTGCCGTCTTGGGTGGTTTAGATTTAAGTAAAATATGGAATCAGAACCTATATTGGTTGCTGCATTTGACTGTCCTTCATTTTTTCTTCTGTAACAGTGCAAATCTCCCAGGCTGTCACTGAAACGCTGGACACATTTTGGTCAAGGGAAGTTAGTGGACTGTAGGGATGTCAGTATGATGTGTAGCTTAGCGTTTTGGGCACGGATTTGTGACCTTAGGTCCCAAGAGGGATTCTGCAGTAGCACTTAACCTATATTGCTCCAGTAAAATATGCTTTTAAATGTAAAACTTTAAAATTAGCACAAATGCAATATGGTAATAATTATTCTGGCTTCCCCAGCTGCTTGACATAAGTGTTTAAATGAATACAGTGTAAATGTATCTTATTATAAAGTTGTATTAATATTTTCTGTCAGTTAACACGTGTATAGGGTGTGTAAATGCATTAAGATCATTGTCTTTCCTCTTATGCTTGCTAAGAAAATGACTGTGGGCTATGTTGGTGGTCACTCCCGGAAGCAAATGCATCCGCTGCTATCAGAGGCAATGGAAAGCAATTTTCATATATATATTCTGTGAGAGTGTTGTGTTTCTGACACCGTGTTCAGTGAGAGTTCACTGCCGTAAGCAGCCAATTGCGTTTTCCATGAGTGTGCGTGTATGTATGTGTGTGTGTGTGGGGGTGGTTGTGGTGGGGGGGGGGAGATGAACTGTGGCATTCAGTTAGATGTCATTCCAGGACCTATGCCTGCTGAACCAGGACAAGTACTGTAGCAATGCTAATTAGAGGCAGTCAGGATAATATCTTGCCCGGTGATGGTGTGGATTACTGTAGTAGATAGGCTGCATTGATGAAAAAATAAAGGTGTCCCAGGTCATAAACTTAGATAAGATTACAAGCAATCTCTAACTCTGTTCTAAACTGCCGCTGACACATACGCCTAGCGAGAGGTCACACTGTCTTAAGTGTTGTCAGCCTCACGTCGCTGATGCTGCTCATTGTTAGAGGTTAAAATAGGTATTCATTTGTTCCAGCTACAAGGAGATCACGAAGGAGATTGGGAATGCTGGCGATGGCTGTAATGAAGCTCAGCGCACATCCCTGTAGTTAAAATATAATTTACTGCTCTGTAATTCATACCCTCGTGGTTAGAAGGTTTGCTGATTTATTATTACGCACCTGGAAGTTTACCAGGCAGCCTTGTTTGATTTACCTGCTCACACATCACCCACTAACTGCGAAGGGGGGACCGTCTCCATACTGATACCTATGGATTTAGAATGGGTGGGTGTAATGGTCAGGTGTCCCAATACTTTAGTCCACATAACAGGGGTGCCCAACTCCAGTCCTGGGGGGCCGGAGCCCTGTGTAGCTTAGTTCTTTCCCTGTTCCACCATAAATGATTCAGCTCAAGAGCTGTGTGGTAATTAGCACTAGGAGTTGAATCAGGTGTGGAAACCCAAAAATGTGCAGGGCTCTGGCCCCCCAGGACAGGAGTTGGGCACTCCTGCCATATACTGTATATACAAAAGCACAAGGACATTAGGCTTTCCATTATTAATCACTGTCTCTGAAGGATAAGGATGTATGAGCAATACTGCAGCTATAACCTGTGTCCACCAAATGACGCAGTTAATGTATTGAGCTTTATGTTCCTACTCAGACTGCGAGCCTTGTGCTCTTGCTGAGGGATGGACTGATACGATATGCAATCTGAGCTTCATGTTGGAGTGAGGGATGGACTGATGTTGTTTAGACTGAATCTTATGTCCCTGCTGAAGGATGGACTGACATTATATGCACCGATGCTTATGTCCTTCCTTGGTGACTGACCGACCTGATTTCCGTGGTGCAGCTTATGTCCCTGCTGAGCTATGGGCTATTGCCCCCTCCTTGGGTTTTTGGCTGTACCTGCGGGGGTGGCAGGACATGCAGCTCCTGGTCTTGAATGGGCCTTTGTACCGGCTACCCTCTCCTTCCCGGACAAGAAATGGAAGCGGTCCTGCCGTGGCGGGGGACTCACACACGCCGTTCTCTCTCTATCTCTTGCCTGTTTAATAATATTATTTTTTCCCGCCCCATCTATCTGAAACACAGGCAGAGAGACGTGCGTTTGTGTTGTACGTTAGTCTACATCAGGATCTTGTCATGTGATCTGTCGTGTTGTATGTCAGTCTACATCAGGATCTCTGACGGTCTCTTGTCTGGAGGGTTTTTCGCGGTCAGTGTGGGACATCCTGTCCTTTCAACGGTACAGTGATTTTTCACTAGGGCACATGCTTCTTATGTCTTCTAGGTAGAAATTGAGGACACAGCTGCTTTCTTGGGGGGGGGGGGGGTAGCTCTATCTGTAAGCTTTGCTGGTGGAATTGGAGGCACAGTGAGGATGATGATGATGGGGATTGAAAGTTCCTGTATCTAGGAATATAGCAGACGTTGCAGGTTAGGGGATTTGGGGGTACATCACGTTATTTAATCCATATTGGTATTTCTTATGGTTTACAGCATCTTACTCCATTAGGGAATTTTGCTGTAAAATTATTTCCTATATTTTGTTATTGCTAAGTGTCATTTGTATAAAGCCATGTAGGTGTGAATGGGTAGTGACGTATGAACTATTTTTAATGTCAGCCTGTTGGGGTTGCGGGGTAGTTTTCTATGAAAATGCTGTTCACTAGTTCACTGTTAGGAATTCAGCTGGGTGCTGAGCTGCACTCTCTGCAAGGAAACCTAATTATGCAGCAGATATGGATGTTCTATCAGGAAGACGCTTCCTCTGTACGGATCTTGGCCACCACACTTCTGCGAAATAATAGGCTCACGTGACAAAGAATCTGTGCGACAGGATGAGGCAGAAGAGTCTTTTCCTGTTTTCACTGTGGAAACAGTAGGTAGGGAGGTTATCCTTTCTGGGCCGGGCCCACAACCCCTGTGTCCCTCTTACTGATGTCACCCTGCTACTGGTGCCTCTGCTAACAGAGCGCTGTGAGTGGCTTGCCGCTCTGTCTTGTTTGGCGGCCCAGTCAGGAGCAGGATTATTATCTCTAATGAAAAGTAAAACCATAACAAAACATTTTCATAAAATTAGATATCAAAATAAAAGAACTACAACTAATGAAAGCTATAAATTATTGCTTCGGAAACAAAATAAAAACAAACATCAAATATGTTTCTCTTACTGATTATTAGCTGAAAATAATGATTTGTTTATATATAATTCCCATTAATATTACCTGGGAAGTGTTTTTCCTATTTTGAGGTCATTAGTACATAATGTGCATTGTGTCTATCTTTTAAATTTTGTGTATATCTTTTAAATAAAACACACATTAAAAGTAACTAAAACTAAACTGGATTTCAAATGAAAATAGAAAATAACATAAAGACAGTAAGTAAATAAAAAAAAACAACGAATCTATAAAACTGGCTGGGAGACATGAGCGATGGCCCCGTCCACATCTGTCACGTCAACGCTGCCTTTATCTTGAGCCTTGCTTGCTGCCCGTGTTTCTGTTACACTCAGATGGACGCATGGGAAGGGGAGTCGCACCTTTGCACTCTCACGTTAAACCGACATGCTGTCTTCCCGACAGAGAAAGACGGCAAAGCCTTCCACCCGACGTACGAGGAGAAGCTGAGGCTCGTCGCCCTGCAGAAGCAGGTGTCGCTGGGACCCTACAACCCCGACGCCACGCCCGAGGTCGGCTTCTTCGACGTCCTCGGCAACGACCGACGGTAAGAAGCATCTTCCATAAATAGCCGGACTACCTGAGCATGTAATGACAGACTCAAAGCTGATTCAGGAGTAGACAGGCTACGCGTGCAGGCTAAGTCCCCATTGGTTAGATGGTAACTTTGTAACACTGTTCATTGTCGTGTTATATGTTTAGCTATGATATTTAGCTCATAGCGTGTTAATTAGCAGAACGCTCTCCAGAGCATCAGTGATATATCATATCCCTGGGAACACCCCCCTCAACAGTCGCCTTCTGAATGCACTCACCAAGTGTCCTGCTGGTCAGTAAGAGTGAAGGCAGCAGGAAAAGATGCTGTTCCCAAAGGTTGCTGGCTCATTTCAGGAGCCATATTTCCACAGGTGGCTGTATTTGTAGCTATATCAAATGGTGCATACAGTGTTAAATAGATGGCAGAATCAGCCAATGGTCTGAATCACTGCAATCTTTTGACGCATCTCTGCTCCTGCAGGAAAGTATGGTCTTCGCTGGGCAACATGGACAAGGAAGAAGCCATGGTGGAGTTTGTCAGGCTGCTGAATAAATGCTGTAACTTATTTGCTCCCTACGTCACGTCACACCGGATCGAGAGGGATGAGCAGGAAAGGAAAAGGTGCTACTGGTTGGCCTTCAGGCTCCACCTCGATTATGGCCGCCGCGGAGGACGTGTGAATTTGTGATTGGGAAGATCTCGTTCGGGCACTTAACAGCTGAGTGATGGAATGAAACGACTATACGCAGGAAGGAGGAGGAAGAGCGGCGGAGGAAAGAGGAAGAGGAGCTGGAGAGACGGCGGCGAGAGGAGGAGCGGCGGCGGCTGGAGGCGGAGGAACGACTGCGACTAGAAGAGGAGAGACTGAGGGTGGAGCAGCAGAAGTGAGTAGCTGTCCCATTTCGGAGAAGGTGCTGCTAAAGTCACCGGTGGGGTGGGGCTGATTCCCAAAACTGTAGGCCTTACAATAGGGCAGTTTCCTTAATTATATGCATTGCATCTTATTTATATCTGTAGTGCCCTCTAGCTGCAGGGAGGAATAAATGTAGCAGTGGAAGAAAGTTTCTAAAGTCGCCATGGCTGGAATAATTGAATCTTTGTTTAGTTTTACATTTGCTGAAATGGTTAATTGTACTAAAATGAGAATGAGATAGATTCTCCCTACAAGGACAGCAATGCAAGCTTGCGCATATGTGTATCTTGACCTCGCATCTCTGCAGGCAGCAGATTATGGCAGCTCTGAATGCACAGACCGCGGTCCAGTTCCAACAGTACGCAGCCCAGCAGTACCCGGGGAACCTGGAGCAGCAGATGGTTCTGATCCGGCAGCTACAGGAGCAGCACTACCAGCAATACATGCAACAGCTGTACCAGGTCCAGCTGGCGCAGCAGCAGGTGGGCCTCAGATCTGGTTCTGGTCACATGTGTGTCTGAGGGGAGCCATTCTCTAAGGGAAGTTTCTGGAAGTTGTGCTGACTGGGCCCCCCCACCTGTCCATCCACAGGCTGCCCTGCAGAAGCAGCAGGAGGACACAGTGGGCTCTTTGACCGCAGAGGTGAACGTGAGCGCCGTTGACGGCCTCGCTCTCAATGGGCAGCACAGCCCCGAGGGCCCAGACCGGGACTCGGAGGTGGAGCCGGCTGAGGAGCTGACGGAGCTGACCGAAAACGGGCCCACAGGCATGTCCTGCTCTCATCGCCTTCACCCTGACGGGCCAGTACCTCTTATCAGGCTGATGTCTAGAAATCCCATAGCCACTGTTCTGAGTTTGAAAGCTTGATTCGGAAAGTCCATAACTTGTCAAACTTTAGTCGCACAGACACACATCTAGATTGATTGATGAATTGATCATTGATAGATTGATTTATTAGATGATCTTAGAAGACCTTATAGGCACTAATTGAAATGTTGAAGGCAAAATGCACCTATCTGTTTTTACCTGCCATTAGTATTACTGCTGTAGCTGAAAGGTTGGATCCCCTAAAATTTAAATGGATACCACTAGGGGTGTAAATCACGATACAATATCGATTCCTTAAGCCAACGGTTTGATTTTTTTTTTTTTTGATATCTCAGAAATTCCCACAATACAAAATGATTCGATTCAGTTCGATACTGGGGGTAATACTCGAAATGATGAAATTTCACACAATCCTTTACATTTCAATGAATTGAAAAAGGCAAATATAATTAGCATTTTATCATATTTTATTGGGAACTGTAATCAAAATCTAGTGTTATTAAGTATGTCCCTTAATCAAGGTAAATAAAAGTGCAATAAGGTAAAAACTTTGGATGGATGTAGATTAACATGGTGACTAATTTTTTTTTATGAAGTCTTCTCCAGACAAATACAAAGGGTATAACCAAACGTATGTCCATAACCTACTCGTCTGACCCTCTCGCGTGCTACACCCCTCATTAACTTCGCGTGCAATCCTGATTGTTCCCAGCTGTTTCTTATTGTTTCGTCTAGTCCTGGGTATTTACGTCAGAGTCTGTCGCCCAGATCTGTCATTGAAGTTTTCCCCGTGTGAGCTGTGCTTGCACTGGTGGGGGGGGGGGGGGGGGGGGGGGGGGGGGGGGGGGGGGGGG
>JAODUD010000039.1:18122970-18139590 GCA_026784285.1 Stomatorhinus walkeri | reverse complement strand
GCCTGACCCTGATTCCTCGTTCCCTGCTCGCTCGCCCTATGCTGGGAAGCAACAATAACAAGTAAAATAAAGCGCAATAAAGTCAAATAAAAAACATTGCCTGGACTTGATATATGTAGGATGAGGAAGATCAACATGACTGACTTCTGCGGTGAAACAAGTATGTCAGTATTCTTCTTTGAGAGTTTTTTTTTTTTTTAAAGAAAAATTAAATGGTCAACGTGTTCAGGAGATAGGACGCTATGCTCAGAGCACACAATGTCACCTGCCGTACTACACGCAGGCTCTGAAGGTACGCTAGCTTGCGAACTATTTAGAAATGACGAACTCAAAATGATCTACGTACTATAAAAGTGCAACACATATATTTATGTATAAAAATATTGAGTATTCTAACTAGGGGACTTGGTAGCTTGAGTTTTGCAGCAGCTGGCGTGGTTGAAGGCGGCATCCATCCTCTGTATTTTATGCCATATGATCTACCCACACTACCTTTGCAATCGACCAGTATATCGCGATCAATGTATCGGGCATAGATCACATATACGTCGGAGTTGATCATGAAAACAATACTGGAACCGGCGAAAAAATAAAAACGCATGTATCTATTTATGCGGTCACATCGATGCATCGGATCATTTGCCTTTGAATCGATATATCGATACAAATCGATGTATTGTTACACCTGTTTGTTACCAGTGTCGGTGTTTGAGAATCCCCTGTCTGCCTTCGATGCAGAAACCAGCCAGCTGATCGCCGCACCGTCGATGTGGACACGGCCGCAGATCAAGGACTTCAAGGAGAAGATCCGGCAGGATGTAGACTCTGTGATCACGGTGGGCCGCGGCGAGGTGGTGACAGTCCGTGTTCCCACACACGAGGAGGGTTCCTACCTTTTCTGGGAGTTCGCCACTGATCATTATGACATCGGCTTCGGGGTCTACTTTGAGTGGACGGACTCGGGTGACACCGGTGTCAGCGTGCACGTCAGCGAGTCCAGCGACGACGACGAGGACGACGGGGGTGAGTTGCCTCGCGGTTCGCGCCTCTGCCGGACCTGTCAGGCTTTTCCTCGAGTAATAAAGCTGTAGCAAACATTTTGTAAAAGCTTGTACACTCTAGCGCATTGTGTCCAGATGTCACTTTGGTGAGCTGTAAAATCTGTACAGTGCTTACACTTCACTCTGATTCCCCATATAATCTGTAACCACAGCAACGACATTGTGAAGTGAAAAATTATGTTGTTTTATTTCAAAACATGATGCTGGATCTATGGGTTGACATAGAGTAGCACTACTTTTGGATATACAGATGCTCCTCAACTTACAGTGGAGTCAAGTTCCGATTAACTCATCCTAATTTGAAAATATCTTAAGTCAAATATGATATGATAAATGAGTAAGTGATCCAATAGTACGAGACGTTGTTAAACACAGTATGGCGATCGCTCCCGAAACTGGAAGCGTGGCTGTGTAGATGCTGCCATGGCCTGACATCAGTAGAAAGTATCATACAGCGTATCGCTAGCCCAGGAACAGATCAGAATCCAAAGCCAAGTACTGAATGTGCATTGATATCGCAGCATCATAAAGTCGTATTTTAAATTGGACCATCGTAATGTGAGGCGCATCTGAATAGAATCACATCTCGCATTGCCTCGTGCATTTCTAAGGATTTGGGCCTGTTTTTACTGTCTTAAATGTACCCAACCTTGCTGGTCTTCACAGGGGATGGCCTTAGCGAAGAGGAGAAAGCTAAGAAGAGCAGCAGCAAGCCTCAGGTGGACGAGATCGTGCCAGTGTACCGGAGGGACTGCCACGAGGAGGTATACGCAGGGAGCCACCAATACCCCGGCCGTGGTGTCTATCTCCTCAAGTTCGATAACTCCTACTCCCTCTGGAGGTCCAAAGTGGTCTACTACAGAGTCTACTACACTAGATAAGCCAGAAGGCAGGCGGAGGAGTGTACAGGCCAGACCAGAGAGGAGACACTGAGGATGATCGTCACTGACCCCTCAAGATGATGGGGGAGGCGCGGAGACTGTTTGTATCCCGCTGTGGGACGGGCCTCTCTTCCCGTTTGTCTGGATTGAGGAAGAAAAATGAAATTTGTCTACCACCTTCCTGCTCCTGTGTTTGTGAAAGTCGCGCATCCGTTTCCGAGCGACCGCCCCCTGTCCTGCCGCAGTCGTCCTCCCTTCCTGGTTCTGTCTTCATTCTTTTCTTCACTGTTTTTTTTTTCTTCTCCGCTTATGTTTGCTAGCTGGTTAATGGTTTGTGAACTGCACTAAGTGCAGGTAATCATTAACGCGGAAACACCTGCCTCTCATTCTGTTACTCTCAGCCCCTCCGAGGAGCGGTCTGTGCAGACCCTGGGAGCCGTGAATAATAAAGTGAGAGAAACGGCTTCAGCATAAGCCTGCGTGAGGATCTTAAAGGGACGGCGCCACTTTTGGGCACACGTATAGGGAAAAGAGCTCTGTATCGATTTGTTAAGCAACAGCATCTTTGCATGTGGGACATATTTTATGAAAGTATGGCTTGTAGAAATTTTGTGTGTGGGGGGGATGCTTACCAGTGCTGCTAAAGGGTTTAAACTGGCGTTTGTAGTTGGATGTAAGAGTGAGTGTGTATGTGCGCCCCATAACGAATACACCACAAAACTGTATAGTCTGATTTTCAGAAGCACCCCATCTTGCTTTCTGGTTATTTGAGAAGAATAGTCTATTTAACAGTAACCTGGGACGAGATAAGGATTTGTTGCAGTGTTATGTTGCTAAGTGTTCAAGGTACTAACTCTGGGTTTGGTCAAATATTCATCTTGATGCTCATTACATATTATGGGTCAAAGCAAAATATACTTAATTATTCACTTTGAATTGTAGTGTGCTGATGTCAGTAGAGCTTATTGAAACTGAAATTGGATCAGTTAACGTACTTATTTCCCCCTGATATGTCTGGATTTAACATTTAAAATGAACACAGCAGAATAAGGTTTAAATGGCATGGAATGTGAACAGATACACTGATTCTGGAAGACTGTAAATGGACACATTGAATCTGTATATTTGTATTTTCGCCACTCTCTGGACTCCAGATCTTTCCAATCCTCCTCTCTCACTCAGCCTTTCATCGATCTCCCTCCCTCATCCCCGTTGACAGCTTTCTGCTGGTTTCGTTTGAACTCAGCGTTGCGTGCTAGGCAGGGAAAACCGTCACGGCTGAACGGAAGCCTGTGTTTATCTTCACACCTTGTTTGGGCTCAATGGTCTCAATAAACAGGAGGACGCCTTTCACATTGGTCAGTGTCACACAGCTCTTTTTGTGCAGTCTGTCCCTCCCCCTGACTTTTACAGTCACCTTCATTTCCTTTAAATTGAGCCCTTTTTTAACCTGCTCCGCGTGCTTCCTGGGTGAACTAGCTACGTGCTGCCGGCATATCCGCGCTTTCTGCCATAATTCTTGCACTGGTTTGTATGTGATACTTCAGTCACAGTTGCCGTGGACCTCCCAGGGTGCCATGTCTTTACAGTGTAGGAAAGGCGTCCGTTTACTGCACATCACCCCGTCTCTATTAACGTCGATGCCAGGTGGTGTGGGATGGGCGTCTGTGACCAGGACTGTATCACCAACAGACTGGGCTCTATATGCAAACTGTACTTTTCAAATGTTACAATGGGCAAAGAAGGATTTTGGTTTGTTGGGGTGTAAATCTCTGGGGTGTGTATTTTAAACTTTAATTAAACTTCTGTCTACCTGTAACACTGGACTGGGCTCTAACTTTTTGATAAGAAGCAAATATATTTGATCTTGTAATTACACCTGACCTTAAATCATTCATGCGCGATTGTGACATGCTATCTTTTTCGTACAGTAAGAGTCTCTCTCTCACCCCCAGGAACCTTCTCCAGAATATTAACCTGCCAGATTTGAAAACTGGGTTAGTCTTATTTGGATTCAGTTCTGGTTTAAAGATTAACCTGCTTTACAGAGCTTTGTTAAAACCATTAAGAGGCCCCGGAGTGGCATTTGACCTCCAGATTGGTGGTAATGACACACTTTGTTCACAGCAGCCGAGTGATCATGTGATGAATGTAAAAAGCTTATGATAAATGGTTGTAAATGTCATGGTGTTTCACTTACCTGATTACTGTTACTGGTCTCCTTGGCCTGGAAGGTGTTGAAGTCTCATGTTTTCACTGCTTTGTTGGCCTACAAAATGGAGGTGAGTCATCACCAGCTGTTTTTCTGTACGGTACGGAATGGTGAATTAATACTCTCATAGGCCTCCCTCCCACAGTTTCCATTGTAAACTCGGGCGTGTCTTTGCTCGCATGACTTAACGTGCCCGTTGACCTTTTGGACCGGCAGTCCCGTAATTCCGCCGTCCGAACAGTGGGTGTCGCCATAGAGGCAGGAGAGGATGTGGAGCCCAGCAGTAGATGGAGGTGGAGTTGCTCCCTGCTACATCTTTTGTGCTTGATCACGGTCATTTTCGTAGCTCTGTCGTGCACATCTATCGCAGAAGCAATTTCACATGATTCTCTATTGATGGTGCCCATGCTAGTTTGAACTACCGCTGAACCGGTTTCTCCGGTTTTTCCATCCAGTTCTCCTTAAGGGTTTGATAGAGCTCATTGTCTCTGGAAAGAAAGTTACCACATTTATAAGCCATAAAAACACACTACTCTACACCTACTACTGGCTCTATTACCCTTTTTCAACAACTAACGATAACGCCAACACCTCTGGACTACAACCCCCCCCCCCCCCATTTGAGTACCTGCCCCTCCAAAAAGGTTATCGATTATATCTGTTTAAAAATATTTATCTGGGTATATCACTGTTTTAAGAAAATTAGAATTAAATTAGAAATCCTGCTAAACAATATGCACAAAGGCATAACTTTGGGTCGAGTACTGGTGGGTGGGGTTGTCTCCTCTCATTTTATTGGCTAGTTTTGGTTATTGAGAGGGCTATAACCCCCCATCATTTACGTCCATGCTACAGCATATTAAAATGAAGTGAACATTGAACTGAGCAAATAAAAATCCATTTTAAGTGAATTTATAATAAACTTCTGTATGAATCATTCGAAACAATGACTAATTTGTAACCCCGTAATTACAGAAACCGGCAGTCGGAGGGCGCGTCTGCAGGGGCGGAGCAGGGCCCCACGGCACGCCGGCCCGGGAAGGGGGTTCTCGGGAAATTGCTGCAAATTTTGCGTAACTGTGTCATTAAAGCGGCCCTCGGTAAAATTTAACGGCCAGAGTGGGGAGTCCCCCGTGCTTTTGCATTGGGATGCCCCTCCGCCCTCACTGCTACTCGCAATCAGCGAATGGGCTATCCGCCCCACGAAGCAATGCATTGTACGACAGTGGTCACTAGAGGGAGTTAAGCACCGTATTTACGTCCCATGTCGACACAGTTGTATTGAAACAGGAATCACTCGATTTGTATCTTCATATATTAGATGTTATGCCTGCGATGACAGTTATTTTCTAGTTAAACGCTTACTTTTGTAAAATTAGATCGACTCTCAATCTTTCAATACTCTATGTTGAAATTAGTTTTTGTTAATTTTCTGAATGATAAACATTTTGTGACGTATTTAGATTACATTACATACACTTTGTTGATCTCAGGGGGAAATTCTTGTGCTTACAACAGCAACATACATATAGTGCCTTACAGACCGTGCAAACATTTACAATGGCACAAATGCCATGGAAAGGAATTCAGAAAGAGGAAATACAAGAACATGTGAACATCTGAACTTAGATGACATACCACAAGTTAACACTCTTAATGAAACATTAAAAAAAAAAAGCTACAACAGAATCAAGAACAAGTGAATCGCAGCGGAGAGAGATGTTTTTAAATTCTGCCTAAAAAGGGAGCCTTATGATTGTTCCAAAGTGTTGGAGATAAAAAGAAACAGTAAGCCCAATCATCCACAGTAGACCAGCATCTGCAGACCTGCAGAATGGGCAGCTGTAGGAAGGAGGGGCATCTCTGCAATATACTGTGGGGCGAGATCAGAAGGGGTTTATACTGTATATGGAAAGACAGGCAGCCAGTGAATCTTACAGAGGGGGTGGGGGATGTGTGAAAATAAGACTGTAGTAGTTGCCTTCTGGGCTCGAAGGTCCGGAGTAAACCAGCAAGAGGACTGGGAGAAGGGGACAGACCAGTGCTTATTGGGAACATGGACACCAAGAGCATGAGACAAAGCCGGGGTATATAGGGAGAGAGAATCTCAGAAGGATAGATTAATAACATCTGAGAGAGAAGATCGTAAATAAGCAGAAAATGCAACAGTGTCAATAGAATTTAGGTGAGGATAGTATATGGCAGCGAACCAAAAGTGGGAATGACAAGACAACAGTAACAATGACTAATGGGGTAACAGCACAGGCAGGCACCTATATACACAGGTAATGAGTTATAAATGGGAGACTGCTGTGAGTAATTGAGACACTGGTTTGGGAACCATTAGGAGCACATGGGATGGCCAGTGACAATCGCTGGCAAAGCAGGGACATGATGGGACTGGCAGAGACAGATCCTGACGATGCGCACAATGCTGCCGCCGCCCGTTCTGACCAAATGCAGCAAACCATGCCGCATCTCTCTGATTTCACCATCATTACACTGGTTGCTGGTGAAACTTATAGTAGATTAAAAAAATTTACTGTTTGTTTTTGAAGTGTTGAATGGGGCAGCACCAACTTGTATCTGTGACCTCATACATCCACATCCATACTGTCCACCGAAAGCCCTGAGGTCAAGTGATCAGCTGCTGCTCTCTGTACCAACCGGCTGTTTGAGGAGGAAAGGTGACGGTGCCTTCTCCCTGGCCAGGCCCAAGTTGTGGAACAACCTGTCCAATCTGCCCTCACCACCAAAGTCGAGGCTAAAAACTCATTTATTTGCTGAAGCATTTTAGACAAATGTGAGCTGTGTTGTTTCAGCTTTTGTGATTGTAATGTCTGTTTTATTATATTTTACATTTTACTTTATTTCATTTATGTTTTATGTAATTTTCATTTCCCCTCTCTTTTTATACATGTTTTTATTATTGTAAAGCACTTTGGTCACTGGTTATTTTAACAGGGCTATATAAATGAAATGACTTGACTTGACCTGACAATCCCCAGTCATAAGTAACAACCATTTATATAAAGCCAATACATCAAAATGTATCAGGAAAAACATGTTTTTGCTTATTACAGCACCCCCAGGGGTCAAATGACACGAAGTTTGGCCCTCATATGGTGACACATCCTGACTGAAGCCTTTGACGCCAGTTTCGTTTGGCAATGACACACAAACGGCTTTGAATATCAAAAAAGGTCTTTGATACCCCTAAGGCTTGGTATGACGATCATCACTGTCAGATTTGGTGAAGATTGGTCAAAATTTGTGGCCTGTGGAAATTTTTTTAATTTTCAGTAAAATCCAATATGGCGGCCGCATCAATTAGGACGACATGAAAATTCCCATAGATCATCCTTGGGACATCCCACAGTATTAGAAGACGCAATATATATATATATATATTTTAAAGGCAAATCGATAAAATTATTAGCCAAAACGCATTTTTGCTTATTGCAGCGTCCCCCTAGTGGTGGAATTATACCATTATTGTTTGGCTTCCTCAAAATCGACGTCTCAAAAGTTACAAGCAAAAGTGTACCTTAAATCTGGCCTAATGGTGGCGCTATATATATATATATGTTCTCTATTAATATGATGATGTCCAATTAGAAAACAGATATCCGTAGCGATAGGATGCGTTCTGGTGTGTTATGGCTGCGTGTGGGGAGTTGCTCGTCAGGAAGAGGCGTTGTGGTGTCTGCTGGCTTTTACATTTCTCATCGTTACTTAGAAAATAATTTAAAAACGAGTGATGCATATTTCACCTGTAATCAGTAATAAAGATGTAATGAGTGCTGTAAAGCACGTTTGTGTAGGCCTATAACTTCCCAGTACTCGATCCGCTAAATTCCAGATATTTTAATGACAAAACGTGAGTACATGTGGTACTCCTGTACGTGTTTTCCTTGGAGGAGTGCCGCTGGGGTCAGGTAACCAGGGATTCCGACTCCGGATCCCGGCCACAGGTGGCAGTATATGCGCTCCGGGTTTTCCGCACACCGCCCGCACTTTTCCACCGGCACTTCTGCTGTCAGTAGGCTGAATTCGACCGGAGCTGGGAAGCACCCGTCCGCGCATCTTCCACGCACAATGGCGGCATCTTTATTTTCTGCAGATCCGCAACTTTTTAAAGTAATGAAACACCCATTTTCACTTTAAAAGATTATTTTGCCGTAGTTACTTTTTCTGTGGTATTTGTAGAAAATGCCTTTCCACCAAAGGACAGTGGCTCCGCGCCTGCTGTGCAGGTTGAAGCAGATGGATAGCAAGTCTCCGGTGCGGGGCGACCTGGAAAACGGCAGCCTGGCCGGGGCTACGGGTCACCCCCAAATCCAGAAGCCGGTGTTGTTTACGAGTCTGGAGGAGGTGTGCTGTCACGGACTAATCGGCGTGCTACACCAGCTCTCCGACCTGTCGCGGCACGCCGGCGGCATCTTCCTGGAGATCGAGACCGATGTGCGGCATGTGGCTCGGAGGTCCGGCCAGCTGCGTCTGCGCCTGGAAACGTTAAAGAACACAGTCCGCTCGCAGGATCCCAAGAAGATCAAAATCCGTGAGTTCAACTAAACTTTCCATACGCGACTGGTAAACGCTTCACTTCTTCGGCTGCTTACTACATGTTTCAAAGTTTCTCATTTTGATCTAAATAAATCAATGCACTCATAGATAACAGAAACCACAACATAGAGCTCCATTGTACAACTACTGCTCAATATACCACTGTTTCGGTAGTTTGATACATCAAAACAATCTTTGTAATGTATAACCGCCTTTCTTATAATTTATTGTTTTTGCAGTGATTGAAGTTTGTCTTCCTTTTGCCTTTTATCGGTTTAGATTGATATTCGAACTCCGTGTTGCACAGGGAAGGGGGATCGGGCAGTGAGACGAAGGAATCCCCGCGGATTTGATGGATGCTCAGTCCGTCATTGACCATCTGCGTTGGGGGGGTTTCGATTCGGCACACGCCCTGTAAATAAGTACTTGAAGTAACGCTGAACTTTGCGCCCAAAGCTGCACCGTTTGCTCTTCTTTGGGGGAGAAAATTATTTTGTCTTTGAAATACGTACGAGTGCGATGATGTTAGTGCAGGCAGAGCGTGTTAATTTGTCAAAGGGGGTGCGGATTTGTTTTCGGAGGAGGTCCCACTCCGAGCCCGGTGATTTTGCCCGCTTTGGGTCTCCCGGGGCATGTCGGATGCCGGCCACTTCGCATCCACACGCCGTTTCCTTTCCTCTCCTTCCCTTTCCTCCCTCCGCTTTTGTTTTTCCATGACATGTCAACCCCCTTCCCCTGGATGATGCGTGGAATGCTATGCTGGGCGGAAGCAGGACAGGGCAGATCCCGAGGGGCCGGCGATGACCCCCGATGTGGCTGTTTGGCCGGTGCGCGGCTGACAGGGGAGGGGAGGGGATGGGATGGGGGGAGCGGGTGGGCTTGCGCGGCTTGCACGTTTGGACGCCAGTTCTCTAGCGATAATCTTAATGATGTATAGAATTAGGCTGTGAATTCGTCATTCAATCAATAGTCTAGCTGGAATATGTATAACTCTCTTCAACATTTACACATATTGCTGCTGTTGGTAATTAATCTTTCAGTTCAACTGAAGTTCTTTTCTCGTCTGTCTCCATTGTTCTGTGTGCTTTGTGAGGGGTTTGCTTGTGATGTTTTCATGGTCCCCAGTACGCGTGGACTAGGAATTTAAGATTTGTCCTCAAAGCTGGTTAGTTAAATTTCTCCGGAGCTGTCAGAGAAGCGTGAGATCCGTTTGAATAGAGATAAGGTCAGGAAAGTACGTGTACTTATTTGTGGGTCCTGAGATGCACCAACATCCTGTCTAAGGTGTCCCTAACTGTTTCCTGGGATGGTTCACTGTCATTCTCTGGTCATAGAAAATCCATCAGATGAATACACTAGCAACTGGCATTAAGGAAATGTCAGTATTCCGTATATATTTATGATATAAATATAAAGAGGTCTTTGTTCCCTTTGGATTTGAAGCAGCACCATTAAGGAAAACCGATGTTACCTGTTAGACAAACTGCACGCGATCATCAGGTGTGCGGGTGGCCACGTAATCAAAAGGTACTCAGAGTGAGTGGGAGGGAGTGTTATTGCACGAGGGAAGGGGATGAATCAGCCAATGATCTCGGAGGTGAGGCAAAAATGGGCGTGAACATTCATTGGAGTTTAGTTTTAAGTCAAAATTTAACACGTTATGACTATTTGTGCATTTATTTACTTTGGGGCATTGATATGGGACATTAAGTAAATTTTAAGGTTTGAGAGAGGTTTTGTGTGAACTGAACCTGCCCCTAATGTGTAATTGACAGTTTCTTATGTGTAGTTTATAGTATGTGGGTGGAGATACAAATGGCCCATATCGGTGGTGGCGGAAGGCTAACAGCGATGAGACTCTTCCACTCCGATGTTTCTCTAAATTCTCTTGCTCTTATTCTCTTCTGCTCATTCTGGAAGGTTCCAGACTGGATCCCAGTGTGGTGCCTCTCTCACAGCTTTTTCAAAGGACCCAACTCCTCCTGCCGAGCACGGCACGAGCGAGGCTAACCCGTCGCAGGTGTGCGAGATTTGATGTGTAGTCATGCGTTGAGATTCACCTCCCTATGCCGTCCTGTTGTCCTCATGAATCATTTTGACAGGCCCAATGTGTCAACGCATCGCCGGTTGATTGCATCTGTAGTTAATTTCTAAAGTAAAAGAAAAGTTCATTAATGCTTCAAATTTTTCATTTATTGTTTTTAAAGTGAAATTATTAGTCATTGTTGACACAGTGCACAACAATGAAACATGTCTGTTGCATGTAACCCATTTGTGACATTGTGACATTGTGACATAGCAGAGGGCAGCTAATTCAGTGTCCACGTAGCAGTGCTTCGGGGCGGTACTTTGCTGAGTACCTCAGTGGTGCCTTGCTGGTTGCAGATTTGAAGCAGCAATCCATCCAGCAATCTTTCAAGCAATTACCAGTGTGCTTCCCCAACCGTTACTCCACCACTGCCCCCCTTTTGCCAGTGTGTTTATTTTCCCAGGCAATATTTTGAAGCTAGTACCTGGTAGGGGGCTGACGGGCCTGAGCTTGCAGTTTTATGTCCTTCACGGTGGACAGAGGCAGTTTATAAATCCGCTTGTAAGCTACCGGTTTGCTTCTATTATTTAAACCTAAAATATGACCTGTTCTTTGTCAGTCCTGATAGAATATAAAGATGAGCCGATTAAACAGACGGCACAACATTAAATATTCTGATTTGTTTTGGATCCAAGAATTTTTTGGTTATCAGTCTTGGTCAGGAACAGTATGGTGATAATCCGCTCCATTTACCGGTACTTCAGCAACTTAATGCCAGTGTTCAAGAGCCACTTTATAAGGAAAATGCTGCACTGGGATGCTGTCCTGGGACTGAGGGGGAAACCAGTGCTGTCCTAAAATGACATCACTTCCTATATGACATTTGCTGAAGACTTCCTCAATGATTTGGGATACTTTTGGAGAGTGGAGAGAATATGTTCTGTGGGTGCATAAATTGAAAATGCATAGTTTTACATGAATTATTAATGTTACATTTGACAGAAGTGGACACTGGGTCCCACAAACTTTTCATCCCAAAGAGAAGTTGGATGATGGGAGCATCATGGTTTAGGGCCAGTTTGTAGCCATGGTGCTTAGATGGCCATTCGGGGCCTTGTGGTTAATACCAGAAAGTTCTATGGGAGACTCCAGGGTATCCGTCCATGCACTGATGCTTAACAGAGAGAGGGCAATGCAGCTTGACTAACTTCATAAATATACTGCTGTATCTACAAGAGGATTAGAAGAGAAGGAGGCGTGTAGCATTTAGGAATGGCTGAATCAGACCTGATCTGGGTAAGGTTGACCAACAGGTCCGGGGAAGGTCACTGCTGTGTCATGTAGTAAAAAAATCAAATAAAAGGATCACCTAATTTTTAAAGCAAAGCCTCTATATTTCGGATAAATAAGTGTTTAATCCCCTCCAAAATATTATGACAGATGATGATCAGGTGACTCTTGACCCTGAACTAGATAAGCTACTGGAAGATGAATGGATGGTTGGATGGCTGGATAGATGGAAGCTCAGTCGAAATAATATGAATAATTTCAAAATTTCTTCCAGTGTATTTCCTTTTGAACCTGTGAGATCATCCGTCTGCCCGAAGGCATATTTCTCATGCTGTGAAAAGGAAGTTAATGGACTCCTATGTTTTGCAATCCCAGAAAAGCAGACGGCTAGAGTTCTGCGGTTGGTGGAATGCTGTCATGTGACTGCGGCTAATCTGAGGAATTCCGTAAGCCAGATGCAGCCCCCCAACGTCCAATGAGCAACAGCGGATGGCCTTACTGTTTGTGTATGAAGACGGCAGCGAGCGCGGCTGAAAATCTTGGGGGGCGGGTGTGTGTATGTGTGTGCGTGCAGCTGTATCGTAGCGCCCCAAGGAGATGAGAGTCGCCCCCATTCGGGACGTGCCGCATTCCTCCACTTATCCTCCGGAGGTATTTAAAGCACGGCCCTCCTCAGCTAAGGCCCCGTTGGCACGGACCATCTCAAATGCACATTTCAGTGAAATATGAGTCATATGCGAGTCAAAACCTGCTGCGAGTCAAAGTTCAAATTGACCTGTTCATTTCGAAGGTCTCCAAAACACATCGGTATTTGAGAAGAAAAAAGAACGCAATTTTTGTTGTTGCCGATCCCAGGGCTGCACTTGTTGAACTGGTCCCTCCCGGTCTGGCCTAAATAAGCATATTTACATACAACAAACTGCGCCGTACGCCCTCTCTCTGCCCGGAGGCCACTTTCTAGCCAGAACAGGAGGCCCCGTGTATCTCATTCAAATATTTATGAATCTCTCCCACCTGTTGCTAAAGCTTTGTAAATATTTGCCATGACATTAACATTATTAGACACCCATAAAATTTATTGGCTTACTTAGCATTCATAAATCTCGGTAAACACATTTACAGAAAGATTTCATGAGTGCCGTAATTAATGCTGGTGTTGTGCATCGCGGAGTAAACCTCGCCAAACTTCCCATAATCCTTCATGAAAATGTAAGCGCTGTTGATAAATGGCTAGTTAGCGCTGAGTTTACAATGTTCTGGAACCGACGTGGCTGCGCTATGGCTGCGAGGAGGCTAATCGCAGATTAAAGCACGATACCGTTCTCCGGCTCCCGACATCTCCCTCCCACCCAGTTTCAAGCGTAGCTTCCCGTTTGGCAACTGCACAAATTTGGGAATGACCTCCTTGCAACCTTCCCGGTTTATTCTGGACCCTTAGGAGGTTGTTAGACTTCAAAGGTGCCTCTCAGTCAGGCTCTGAAGAGTGAACGTAAGTCTAGCGTTTCATAAATGGACTGTATGTCAAAAGGATCCATTTTTCTTTGTTTTTTTTTTCTTTCTCAAATGACCGTTTTTATTTTTAGACAGAGTTTAAAAGGACGGGTGTGGAACCTTAATGCGTGGAACCTTAATGCGTGGAACCTTAATGCGTGGAACCTTAATGCGTGGAACCTTAATGTGGCCTTATTCCCATCCTTTTCCTGAGTTCTCTGCCCCATAATACCTGCACATCTCAAAGTGATGATGTACGGAATTTTCAGGAACCCGCGGGCCCTTAAATATACACTGGCAAATACTTCACCTTGTGGCAGCTTTACCAGAGGAATTCTAAGAAGTATTTCCTCCTGCCCCGGCTGCCCGTTCTGCTGCACCCCCCCAGCAGATTACAATAACACCACTACACCGAAATGAGATACAGGCCTTTGTATTTTAAATTGTGACGTGTGGTTTTTGTTGGAGCGAGACTGTTAATGGCTGACGTTTTTAATTTTTTGGAATTGAGCAGTCTTCATCTCATGAAGACAGCATGTTTGTAAATTTAAGCTTGGGAGATTTATGTATTACTGTCTTGCCTTAAGGCAACCAGCAGTGTAACCATTAAAGAGCAACTGATTAAATAACTGTACTGAATTGCATTAATAAATAGCTCATATCATTATATAACTCAGGCGTTATATCACTATATAACAAATATGAGACTTGTTTTGGCTCTGACTGAAAGGGGTGGGGTTTGTACCTGACTGGGCAATCACAGTAGAGGAGCTCCACGTTTTAGTCCACATGGCAAGTTTGGCATTGTGGTCAGGATTAGAGACCTGATAACCTGCTGCTTGATAGGTGGAGCTGGGGGGCTGTTCTGCATAACAACTGAGGTGGGGGGTTGGTCCATTGAATCTTTGGGTTTAATCTTAATACACTGAAGCACCTGCCAAACTCTATAAAAATTGAGCTTTTAAAAGCTTCCCTGCACCAGCATGCAAAAAAACAAAACCATGGGAACAGGGCCTGTATCTACTGGCGACGTGCCACTCACCTACAGCCACAAACTTCGCTCGGCAAGCAGAGCCTCACAGCGCTACAGGGAAACAGCGTCTGCGCCTTGTGCCCTCACAGCGCTACAGGGAAACAGCGTCTGCGCCTTGTGCCCTCACAGCGCTACAGGGAAACGGCATCTGCGCCTTGTGCCCTCACAGCGCTACAGAGAAACGGCGTCTGCACCTTGTGGCCTCACAGCGCTACAGGGAAACAGCGTCTGCACCTTGTGGCCCTCACAGCGCTACAGGGAAATGGTGTCTGTGCCTTGTGCACTCACAGCGCTACAGGGAAACGGCGTCTGCGCCTTGTGGCCTCACAGCGCTACAGGGAAACTGCGTCTGTGTCTTGTGGCCTCACAGCGCTACAGGGAAACGGCGTCTGCGCCTTGTGGCCTCACAGCGCTACAGGGAAACGGCGTCTGCGCCTTGTGGCCTCACAGCGCTACGGGGAAACTGCGTCTGCGTATTGTGGCCTCACAGTGCTACAGGGAAACGGCGTCTGCGCCTTGTGCCCTCACAGCGCTACAGGGAAACGGCAGCTGCACCTTGTGGCCCTCACAGCGCTACAGGGAAATGGTGTCTGCACCTTGGGGCCTCACAGCGCTACAGGGAAATGGTGTCTGCGCCTTGTGGCCCTCACAGCGCTACAGGGAAATGGTGTCTGCGCCTTGTGTCCCTCACAGCGCTACAGGGAAATGGTGTCTGTGCCTTGCAGCCTCACAGCGCTACAGGGAAATGGTGTCTGTGCCTTGTGGCCCTCACAGCGCTACAGGGAAATGGTGTCTGTGCCTTGTGGCCCTCACAGCGCTACAGGGAAATGGTGTCTGCACCTTGTGGCCCTCACAGCGCTACAGGGAAACGGCATCTGTGCCTTGTGGCCTCACAGCGCTACAGGAGAGTGACATCTGCCCCATGAATGTGCCCTGCAATGGATTGACACCCCATCCTTGCTTCTTCCCTGCCTTGCGCCTCTAGCCTCTGGGATTGGCTCTGCACGCCCCCCAATAAGTAGTTGGATAAGTAGTTACCAAGAATGGATGGATGGTCTGTCATGCTCAGAGCATATCAATACTAATTGAGTTTTTGAACATCTGCATTACACTATAGGGCAGCCAGTTCAACATCTCATTAAGAAACCAAGGGTTTCAATATGCAGTCAGTCGTCCCTTTGTTGCTGCTATAGCCTCTGCTCTCATTTTATCATTACAGGCTTTCCATTAGATGTTGGGACACTGCTGGTGACATTTGCTCGTTTCATGTCAGCTATTTGTGTCACCACTTCAGACTGAACTTGCCTCCAGATGTTTTGACCTTTACAGTCACTTCGCTCCCAGGTGACCAGGGCAGCTCTAGACAAACAGACTTGTTTTAAAGATGGCATCCTATGATGGTGCCAAGTGGAAAGTTCCTTATCTTTCCTGTAGGCCACCCATTCTGCTGGAGATTGCATTCCTGCATGCTGAATTGAATACCTGTGTCAGCGCAGTGGTTTAATTAGCCAGTTATTCTAATTAATAGGAGTGTTTACATACTTTTAGCCTTAAAATGTAATTTGAGCATTGGAACGTGTCTAATGGTTGGATTGTCTGAATATCTGTAATGTATAAAACGTGATAATGTCTGTGATGTTTGTAGTGCTTGGACGTGACAGATGTGAATATCTGTAAAGATTATAGTGTTTGGACGCCTGTCACTGATGGAACATGTTAATGTCTTTAACAGATGGAGCCTTTGAACACCTGTAATGGATGGGCTGTTTGAATGTCTGTAATGAATGTAACCTTTGGTCATCTGTAACAGCTGAAGCATAATCTGCTTGGTAGAATCCTAGTGATAGAATTAGTTTGTTTGAGAGCAGGGTCAGTGTGGAGTAACTGGGGGTTAGGCCCCTGCTCATGGACCCAGCAGTAAAATCTGCTGATCCTGGGACTTGAACCAGCAACCTTCCGCTTACAAGCATGGGGTCCTAACCTTCTGCAGCAAACACTGTCTCCGCTGCCACACTGCCCCCAGCACACAAATGTGGAGCCTTTCTTCTGAACCTTGA
>JAODUD010000039.1:18086927-18110009 GCA_026784285.1 Stomatorhinus walkeri | reverse complement strand
CCGCCCCCCCCCCCCCCCCCCCAGATGCAGCACATGAGAACCATCTGCCTTCTTTTGGGTTCCAAGCTGAGCCTGTGAAGGTTGACAGACATAGATTAACTAGCTTCTGCGTTCCAGGTCCGGCCCAGAACATGGACGGCTTGATCAGTGATCAGTGGATTAGTGCCTTAATCAGACCGGCCTGCTGCAGCATATTACCATATTATCATGCTCATGATGATGAAGATGGCGTCCAGGAAATCAGTCCTAATAATAGTTTTCCCTCTGTCTTCACATGCCTGCTCTGGTCCGTTCCCTCGCCTGCGCCTGGCGTTGACACTCACCTTTACGCTTCTGCACAGGTAAGTTGTGTTTATCAGTTTCTCTACTCCCCTGCAGTGAGGCTGACTTTGTGATTTTGCAGGTCTTTGTGTTCCTGCATGGCTTGGCCGCCGGCTACACTGGCAGCTGACATCTACTTCCTTCTATCGTCCCCATATCTTGGCCAGGTTATCTCTGGGTGTGAATCATAATGCTGGGTCCCTGCTTTTTACGGGTCTTCACGCGGGAGATGGGGATAGCGGACAGCAGCCGTTTGAATCGCGTTTGGTGCCGGGTGCGAAAAAGACGATCCCCAACTCTCCGTCTGAGCAAACATTCATCTTTTATACGGTGCTTTTGAGACAAGTAGCTCTACTTCCGGTCGATGTCTGAACCCATTGTGCACAAGTACGGGCTGCAGGAAGAAAGGAAGGTGGGGTCAAGGATCAAGGACTAGGTTAATGCATCGCAAATACTATAAGTTATAGACGTGTTAGATCCTGTTTCATTTACATGGGAGTCGCTTTCCATGACCCTGTGCATCATGGCATGATTGTAGGGCATCGCTGTAGAGCAAGAAATGCAATGGAGATTGGAGAGGCGGAGGTCATGTGACCAGGTCATGGCACCGAGCTGAAGATGAACTTTGTCTTTCCTTCACAAGTGTCAGGTTAGGGCGGCTCTCCCCAGGCAGTAATGGATCTGAGCTGAGCTGGATCGTTCTGCCAGACTCCACTAAATTTTATCTATTTTCTAGCCGAGGGGGGAAATGAAAGCCCTGTTTTTGTTCTGAGTGATGTAACATTAAGTGTGAACCGGGAAAGACCGGTCACCATCCTGAATCATTAAGAGAGCACATCGAATAATTTTTTAATGACTAGTGACATTTCTCTTGGTTTGTTTCTATGCTGTAGCCACTCAGGATAATGTCTGTGTGTAAACTAGGGCTGTCACTTTTCTCAAAAATCCGAATGAATTTCAAATGTCTCGCAACGTGTTAGCATATATCCGAAAAAACAACGCAGAATCATATTTTTTAGTGTTAGCAGCCTGTATAACGTCAAATTTATACGGAGCCTGTAAAAAAATATTTTTTAATAGTTTTCTGTTCCTCCGCAAGTGAAGGGCACACACAGACATTGAAAAAAATATTAAGTAAAATTCGCCTGTGAGGAAATCTGAAAAACCAAGGGGTGTTGCTTGAGTTTGGTTAAAAAGTGAGTACAAAGCTAGCAGTACAACAGTGTCATAGATAAAGTTCAAACCCGAAAGGCCTTTCGAGTTTACCTCCCTGGTATTCTCATTTGATGATGTTTATGAAGATATGCAGATCTATACTGAAATATTCCAGATATTCTGGATTCCTGTAGCAAATATTTTTTTCCCACCCTACACTTTTGGGGGCTTCTTGGATGGCAAACAACAAAATTACAGCAAAACAGTCTAATGCAGTCATAGGCTAAAGTGACACTTGAAAATTACAATGGGTTAATTACAGTTCGAATATGAATTTTTCACATTAAGTTTGAACCAATGTTCGAATATCGGTTAAAAAGTGACAGCCCTGATGTAAACACATCTTATACTTACTGAAAGGGATAACGCTTTTGTTTTACACTCCCTTATCCTTCACCCCGGTCATTTCGGGGAGTAAAACACGAGTGAAATACCCCCGTTAATTAGCATGGCATGTGTACAAAAGGCGTATGGTGTACCCTCTTTAAGTGTGTCTGTATGGAGGGTGAATATTCTTTGAGGAACTAAACAGAGCTTATGGGTCCATATCTTTGTGTTTGCGTGTATGGGTGTCCGTTTGGCTTAGGTGTGTATGTAGGTGTGGTGGGTGGGGTCTCTCAAGTGGACCTGAATAATTCTGAATTTAGACTAACATGTCTTGGGAGAAAATTGAGTTATTATTGAGTGATAATTAAACGTCCGGGACAGGAGACCATCAGTGTGCCAAGCTAGTCACGCCTAAGGAACCTCTAAGCCTGTGAGATCACAGACTGAACTTACACACCCAGGTAGCTGTGACAGCTGGAAGCCTGATTCATGGTTCTGCCTGACTTCAGCCACTCGTCAGGTCCTTCAGTTTGATGAGGTAATTGGTAAGCACTGGCTGTATTATGCGCTGGTTTAATTAAAATCAGGTGTTTCTGTGTCACGAGCTTTTGATGATGGTGACATGGCTCATTCCATCCGGTCCGTAGGACAGTTCTGTGAGTGTCAGCATGCTTCAGCTCTGACACTGCAACCTCAGGGCTCGTAGCCACGCCCCCGAGGAACAGAGCAGGCCACAGCTGGCACGGGAGGAGTGGCCAAATGACATCACATAACGATCGTTGGCTGGTGGGGTTTTGGGACGGACCTGCACCTCCCTTCCAGAAGAGGCTGATTCCTGGGCTCACACTGACCTTTAAAACAACCCTCACAACCCATAATATAAAAGATCTGAATGGTGACTTTATTTGACTTTGAAAATGACAGACCTTCTGCACATGGGTGGGACCAGTGGCTGTGTTTACCACCACTCAAACCATGCCTTTGCATATGTCTCCTGAAATTTGGGGGCTCCCTTTTGGCCACAAACACTCACTACAGTGGCTTTGCGGGGGGGGGGGCAGGCACTTTTTGAGTTGGACCCCGGAAACAACAAACTGAACACCCAGCTGTCCCTGGTTCTGTGGAGCCTTTATTTTTTCTCTTCTCTCGTCTTCAGCCTTTCCCTACATTCCCTTTTAAATCCATGTGATTTTCCGCCCATTTCACGCCCGTCTGTAACGTCATTCTCTTTTGGTTTGTGAAAACCCACATATCACCTCCTAAGCCCCGCCCCTCTGCTAAGCTCATGCTAGCGGCCCCGAAGGGAAGGATGCCACATGAAGCTGACGTATGACTCGTCAGGGTTTCACCGCTGTTCTCCGCCCGCTCTACATGTGGTTCCTCATGACACTGGTCATTTAAACGGTTGTCTCCTGTTAGTCGGTGGGGGGGTTCTGTGTCAATGTGCTGCCAACTCCCGGCGGCAATGGGGGCTTTTTCTTTGTGCCTCAGTCAGATAGTCTCTGTACTGTTGCTGTATGCAGATGGCAGAGAAATGCGGTGAAGTGGAATTTCCCGTTACTCTTCCTCTTATATCCCTGTTATGGTTTATTAACTTGCATATTGTTTGGTCATATTCATCGTTATTTTCAGTTACGTTCTGTCTTACTGTCAAATTACGTTATGTGTCATGTTCTGTCATATAGATACATTATACAGACTCTTTTGTTGTGTGGTTTACATTACATTCTCTGTTACATTCTGTCTCATAGTTGTATCACAGTTACATTAATGTCACATTCCGTGTCACACGTCCCATTTCCCTTTAGTTGTCACTGTATGCTCCTTTCCTCCATCCTGCACCCCTCCTTTCCCCTTCATACGTTTCTCAATCGCCTTCTTTTCCTGTTATGTTTTCTTGTCACATTTTCCTCAGATGCCCTTGTAACTGTGTTTTTTGACTCTTTTCTTCACGTCACGAAATGTGAAACCCCCACGTTTTCCTCCTTGGCTTCTCTCACGACTTTCCCCCGTGCGGGTTCAGTGGGGGTGTGGTAACTACCCTTGGGTAACCCATTCATTTAATATGGTAATCCCAAACTGGTCCTTTTGTGGGTTAATCTCCTCTGTTTTAGCTGGTAGGGAAAACAAAGACAAATAATTGATTTGGGGAAGGAGGACGACATTCAGGGCTCACCAGGAATAGCCCCATTGTCCTGGGCCACATGACAGGTTTGTGGGAGATATCATCATACGTATCTCCACCGTGTGGCCTGTTTCCCTGATCTGCAAATGTCGAATGAGTATTTCTAACACCATTTTGCAATATTTGTGTTTTTCTCTAATATCCTTTGAGGCCCTTGCCATGAATTTGAATGCATGAAAAATGCTTGGTGCGGGACTCCTTAACACCCAGCTGGCCAGCTGGCTAATAGGAATTTAGCATGGTGAAGCTTTTTCATGAATCAAAGGAGTGGCCGTTTCCTTGGCGTGCAGCTCCCCGGCAGAGGGTTCCGTCCTGCACTGGGACCCCATGCGGGCCCTATGGACAGTGGTGTGTAATCATCTGTATCGTCTGTGGGTGTTGGCTCACGTCCATGTTTGTCTGTCCACCTGTATGTTACTCTCTGCTCACCCTGTCTGTCTGCTCTGTCTGACTGTCTGCCTGCTTGACTGTCTTTGTCCGGTTTTTATCTCCCTGCCTGTCTGTCTGCCTGTCTGTGTGTCCCCAGTCAGTCTGTCTGTCTGCCTGTGTGTCCCCAGTCTGTCCACCTGTCTGACTGTCTGCCTGCTTGACTGTCTTTGTCCGGTTTTTACCTCCCTGCCTGTCTGTGTGTCTGCCTGCCTGTCTGTCTGTCTGTCTGTCTGCCTGCCTGCCTGTCTGTCTTTATGTGTATCCTTCTGCCTACTTTTCTGCGTCTGCTCTTCTTCCCTCTTTCTTTTCTTAGTTGTTCTGCTTGGCTGCCATTCTCTTCTTCATTATAGGGAGCCCTCCCCATCCCCTTTTTCTATTTGAGGACCCCCCCCTGCCCTTTCTGTATAGCAAGTCCTTTTTTCCTATGAAGGATGCCATGCCCCCCCTCCATCTTTACTCTTGTGCCTCCACTCACATTCGCCGCCTACAAACGGCAGCAAAAACGTGCAGAACTGCTTCACTGCCGATTAATTGGGGCAGCGTGTGGCTCACTGGGCTAAACCAGTGTGCCTGTAACCACAAGGTCGCTGGTTCAAACCCAGACTCTGTAGGTCCTTCAGCAAGGCTGATAAACCCCAGCTTCCTGGGTGCCACTATGGGTCTTCTCTGACAGCTTACTCTACAAAGAGTAAGTTGAGGGTGGTGTAAAGTAATATCAGTTATTATTAATCTGGACACCCCTGGCAAAGTGACAGCCCTAACCCCCCCCCTGTTGCCCAGGCCCAGCAGCTGTAAAAACACAAGCCTTTGGAGGTGTGCTTGTCTGTCTGACACCAGCCTCATGTCTTTTAAATGCAGCTGTTCTCCTAATGATTGAGCCTTGTTTGAGTTGCTGAAGTGAGCACAGATATGGCTGTATGGAGGGTGGGGGTGCAGAGTGATCCCAAACAGGGACTCACAGTTATCGCATCCTGCTGCGCACGGGGTTTCCTGAGAAAGAGAGCGGCTCACCGTTTCCTCTCAGCCTGCCGTGTTCCCCTCCGCGCTCCGCCGTCGCTGACAGTCATGTGTTAGTGAAGCTCCTCCCTCTATATAACGTCGTACCCCCCTTCCCTAAAACCCCAAAATGTGAGTTGCCTCTCGCTGGGAATGCTTCTTCGCAGAGCTCACCGCTGATATCTCTGGGGTTTCCCCAGGCTTGGGGCCTGGTTCATGAAGCTGAATATCTTACTTAGCTAGAAAGGTCATCGGACTGAATATACCCCAGTTTAAATGGACTATAACTTTGTTTATATTTAGTCCAGACTACCTTAAATCCAATGAGTTCTCCAGCTAAACAAGAAATCCTGGCCCCTGGTCTGTAGAAGACAAGGTGATGTTTGGGGGGCAGGGCTGGGTGCTGTGCTGCAGAACCCCATCTGTGCTACAGACCGCCCTGTCAGCAGACCACTTCCTGCAGACCCCCACCGACTAACCCAAGCCACACCGTATCTATAAACAGACTTCAGGTGGTTAACATGTCTTTTCGGTACCATCTAATGTTTATCCCCTTGGTGAGTTCGGGTGTATCGAAACCTTCGGACTATTACACCGTAACTCTTCCTGCATGCGAATGTGCCTTTTCACTTTAAACTGAATAGTGGCCCCATGGGCTCCATTGTCTCCCGTGGCCCGGAGGCCTTGCCTGCAAGGATCTGGAAAGTTCCAGTAGGAATGATACCAAGTGCCACACTGTGATTGCTCTGCTAGACAGGGAATGTATCGCACAGGCAAGTAATTACATAAACGACAGGAATAATATTTACAGACTATTGCATGGGATATAGGGCAACACCTTACATTAACTGCACCTTCATAACATTCATTATGCATTCATTGAACATTCAGTGCACCTTCATAATGGATTCATAATGCCTTCATAATGCATTCATAGAACATTAACAGCTTTAATATTATTTAATAGGTAATGTGATTAAACGATTATATTTGTTATTAATGTATGCTACAGCTGTTAAGGTATGTCAGGTGTTAAGGCATAATGGAGGATAATGTGATCTCTGTGATTTTGACTGTGGCATGATTGTTGGTGCCAGACAGGCTGCTTTGAGTATTTCTGTAACTGCTGATCTCCTGGGACTTTCACACACAATAGTCTGTAGAGTTTATTCAGAATGGTTCGAAAAACAAAAAACATTCAGTGAGCAGCTGTTCTGTGGATGGAGATGCCTTGTTGATGGGAGAGGTCAGAGGAGAATGCCCAGACTGGTTTGAGGTGACACAAAGGCCACAGTAACTCAGTAACAGCTGTATAAAACTGTGGTAAGTGTCCCAGAATGCACCTTGGGGCGGGTGGGCGGCAGCGGCAGAAGACCATGTTGGGTTCCTCTTCTGTCAGCCAACAACAGAGAGCTGAGGCTGCTGTGGGCAAAGGCTCAGCAGAACTGGAGAGTTGACTGGAAAGACAGACTTGGTCTATTGAATCTCAATTTCTGCTGAGGCACATAGATGGTTTGGTCAGAATTTATTTGGCATCAAATGCATAAATCCATGGACCTGACCTGCTTTGTGTCCGCTGTCCTGGCTGATGCTGGTAGTGTATTAGGGTGGAGCATCAGTGATCACCTAAATGCCACAGCCTGTTTATTTCTTACTGACAGTGTCCATCCATTCATGGCCACAATTGACCCATTTTCTAATGGCTTCTTCCAGCTTGATTGATAACGCTCTATATCACAATAGAAAGTCTCAAACACTTTTGTGAACATGACAAAGTTCATTATTCTGTAGAAGCCTTCCCAGTGACTGGATCTGAATCCAATTTAACAGCTTTGGGATGTGGTAGAACGGGAGATTCCAGCATGTATGTGCAGCTTGACAAAGCTGCAAAATCTGTGTAATGCAATCATGTCAGCATGGACCAGAATCTCAAAGGGATGTTTCCAACATCCATGCCACAAAGAACTGTGGGTGTTCTGAGGGTAAAGGGTGGTCCTACCCAGGGTCAGTGTAGTGTTCCTAATAAAGTACTCAGTCAGTGTAAATTAACAATAGTGAAAAATATCAAATATGGTGTCAAATAGTAATATACAATGCAATGTATCATATGCAGTACATACGATCTATCACTTACATAGTATAGTATTATAATAATAGTAGAGTATGGCGTAATATTTCAGTATTGTATGGTATCTAATACAACACAAACAATGCACTGAAAAGGAGAGCCGTGAGCCGCTTCAACCACGCGCGCCGCCATCTTGGAAAATTAATGGCAAAAAACATCGTCAAGGACAGCCCCCACCCTGGCTCTGATCTGTTTGACCTGCTGCCCTCAGGGAGGCGCTACAGGTGCATCACAGCTAGGACAAACAGACGCAATAACAGTTTTTTCCCAAAAGCCATATCCACCCTTAACGCACAAATGCACTGACTGGACAGTAGACTACACAGTTTAACCCCCAACCCCTGGACTTCCTTCCATCAACTGTGCAATATCCATTACCTAAATGGTATTGATAACTGTGCAATTCCGTACACAGTCGTCCCTCGCCACTTCGCGCTTTGACTTTCGCGGCTTCACTCTATCGCAGTTTTTTGTCTATTGACTAAAAAGTTGATCGAGACAATGAAAATGATACATCGCTACGCATTGGAAGTATCTCTGCTCTTCGTATTTAAATGTACAATAATAACAATATGATATTTATAACGTCTAATATTTTGGGTAATACGAGTGTAATTGTCATGCCCTGCCTGTCCGATCCTCTTGTGTGCCACGCCCCCCTATTAATCACGTATGCAACCCCGATTGTGACCAGCTGTTTTCTGTCAATTTGATTCAGTTTGAAGTCCACGTCAGTGTCTATAACCCCAGGTCGGTTTTCATGTTACATGTTCCTGTGTCCTGCATTTGGAGTGATTAAAAATAAACCCTTTAATCATGATTTCTCGCCACCCGGGCCCGTTCCTGCTTCCGTGTCCAGCAGTCATACAGTATTGGTGACTAAAGGGTGTTATTTCATGTCTAGAGGGCTCCAGTAATGTTAAAACCCGTATTTAGAAGGTCGTAAACAGGTTTCCAATGCTCTAACTACGAAAATATTCGATTTATAAATAAAGAATCCTACTTCAAGGATATCGCCCCTTTGCGGGTTATTTTTAGAACGTAACTCCCGCGATTAACGGGGGACCACTGTACTGTGCAAAATCACATGATCATTATTACCATGTTATACACTGCATATCACATTGTATATTCATATTTAAAAACAGTTATTTATTCCAAATGTATATAGCGTTACAGAACTTTTCCACTATTTGATTATTGTTTGTCGTGTGTACGTGTTGCACTGAAGGTGTTGCTCTTAATCTCATTATACATGCGTATAGTGACAATAAAAGGCATTCATTCATTCATTCATTCAAACAATGCGCGTGATGTAATGGAGCAAGAACAGGACAGACGAGTAAGATCAACAAGGCAGACGCTACTTACAAAGCGCTGAGAGCACAGATGGGGCTTGGGTGAAGAGGGCTGGTAAGCCTGGGAGGACAACATACCGAAAATGGCGAGTGTGGGAGTATCAAAGGATCTGGCTTCTGACTGCGAGGGGAGCGTGCGTTTTAGAAGTGGGAAGAGCCCAGAGGCATAGATTTTGTTTCAGCATTGGTAGGGACATGTCCCTTTCATCCATACCCAGTTGTGTGCCCTTGGAAGTGCCCACTTTGCTGTTTGGGTGTGCCAGATTCCCCCTTGTGCTGTGTATTTCGGATGACTTTGTGGAGTTAAACCCCTCCTGCATTAAGCTCCTCCCCTATAAATCACATGCCATACTAAGCTCCTCCCCTTCCAATTACCTGCCGCAATAAGCTCCTCTCTAGTTTGCAGGGGCAGCCGCACCTGAGCCCACTGATGAGGTGTGCATGTGACCTGCCTCTATCTGTGATGGCCTACCTGTCGCCATGGAGACACTGACGGGCGTCATCTTTGTAGGGTAGTGGGTACACTGCTCCTATCTAACAAGCAGCATGCTCAGAGGTTAGCAGTCTTATCCAGAAAGGGCCGGTGTGTATGTGAGTTTTTGGTCCAGTTCCCTTATTAGATTACTAATAAGTGGACTGATTGGTTGAAGAGTTGTCACACCTGGGTTTGAACAGCTGACCTAAAGGTTATCCCCAAAACCTGCATACACACTGGCCCTTTGAAGATAAGAATGCCCACCCTGGGCATGCTTGTCACCCCAGGGCAGAGACCTGGGACTCGTGGCTGTGTGTCATCTTCGACATGCCCTAATGGAACCCAGGTGGCTGGAAACAGGCCATGTGGTTCAGGTGCTAGGAGCAGGGAAGCCTATTTCTTTTATCCCTGCAGGGGCTTTGCTTCGAGGAATATGATGTCTTCTCTGGAAAGAGATGGCAGGACTGTCCTCACCTCTGGGAGGATGCAGACCAGCTGAGCAGGCACAGGAGCGTCTGTCTGCTGGGGAGTGTCCGTGAGTCAGCAAGGGGGTGTGGGGTCGTGACTCGCCACGAAGCCGCAAAGCCCAACGTCTGGTTTCTGTTTTCCGCTTCTTTGTCTCCCTTGACGCCAATCGGCGTCAGCTCCGCCTCTGGCGGGGCAGCAGACAAAGGTTCGCTCCCGAAGGCCTGGGCTTGAGTGTCTCCATCAGCTGTCAGGGGTCAGAGGTCAAGGGGGAGGGGTCAACACCTGCTTAAAATACTCAGTGCGAGGCACCGCTTGGCCTCTTCGGATGGGGAGCCTCAGGCCCTCATTTCGGTTAATTAAACGGCGCGAATAAAGCCTCTTGTCACAGTCCCCTGTACTTCTTTAGTATGGTTAGACTTTCCCATTTTTCTAGGGCTTGACTAGTAAACTTTCCAAGTCTTTATAAAATTATAATGCATATTTTTAGGTTTGCTGAGGTTTGTTGACCCTCAGGGGAAACTGCAGTATCCAGAAGAAACCCCCAATGACACGGGGGAGCACATGCACACACATTGAACCATGGTCCCAGAGGGATTAGGTGACAGTGCTAAACACTGCATCACCATGCCGCCTCCTGCTATAGTCATGTGACTCTTAATTGTATATATAATGATGGATGTACATGTATATTTAATGACATAATTTGTTCCTGGGAAGTTAAAAAGATGACTGGTTTTATTGCTTGGAAGAGACCAGAAGAGCTGCCGGTCAAACAGATTAGGGGGTTGCTCAGTGAGGAGTTCTGTCAATGGGTCTGTTCATTTCCATAAAGAGAACCCCTCCACCAGAAAATTCCGCAGCCTGGAAATTGCCCTGGAGTGCCGAAACCATGTCGTGTAAACAGGAAGTCGGGTCATGACCATCCCCTTTGTCATCTAACTCTGGGTCACCGGACCTTGAATTCCCGACTGAAAGGTGCATCGCTAATTCCACTTGGGAACGGCCCAAGAGATGCATCTCTGAGTGCGTTCCAGAGCCCAGAGTGAAAAGGAGGAGGAGAGAGGGTGAGACGGACATGGAGAGATGTCTATCTTGGGGCTTTTGTTTGGCCATTTGATGGATTATGCACCTTTGTTTGCCATGTACTGACACAGGATCATCGGTCAGTCCATCTGTTACCTAGCAAACACTAGCTGTGCATTTTAGAATTAAAGGAAATCATTAACCCTTTTAAGGAAAATGTACCCTTAGTCTGTGTACAGTCAATGGGACCCTGGCTATTTTTAGTTCAGTGGTGCCCCCTTGTGGTTGCAAAGTCCAACAATCTGTCTTTGCCTGTGTTGCATTCTCTACTGTGCTGTGCAGTGTCCTATATCTTTTCTGTTTTATACAAGGTATTATAAAATACTACATTTTTAATTAAAAAATTTTATGAACACTACATTAAAACATTTAGCTGTTAAGATCCATGTTATAGTATGATTTAGTAAATATTAACAGACCATTTTGTATTCATAGAGTTAGAGTTTAAAAAATGCAGCATTATCAATTTTGAAAGCAGCCAGCCATCTGTCTGTCCACCCATCAATTTTCCATTCTTCATAAAGCTTGAAGTGTGAATATTGAATGCTGAAGTTTTGATAGCAACACCGACAAGGTTCATATTAGTGCACAATTTCCATTGGTTATTTCCATAATGGTGAGCTTGATCCTGACAGGGAACAAACAATTTATTGATGAAGACATGTATCAACCAGTAATACTGTGGGAAATAATTCACAACAACGGTATCAGGTTTTGCTGGTGGCTGTATGTTTCATTTCCTGTGAACTTTCATATAAACCATGTAGAATTAATTTAATTCAGTTTCTGTCCCTGCTAATGTTTGATTTAAGCCCCGGCTCACCAGGGGGCGCCATCCGCACCCAGACTGTTCAAAGCCTCCACCTTTATGGCTTGTGGAGACTAGCGGGGAGGAGCCTGGCAGCACTAACTCTCCATCTGCTCAACCCTCTACCCAGCAGGCTTTGCTGCACTGGTCTTCCTCAGGGAACAAACTTCCAATTTAATGAATTTAGAATGTGCGGTTAGGAGCTAGAGGTATGAATTCCCTATATATTTTCCCACATTGTACAAGGTAAAGGCTGGGGTTTACCCATCTGTACAGCCAATAGAAAGTCATTTTATTGCACACAGTAGCTTTGTATAGCCAATAGGAAGCCATTTAATTTCTGTAGTCCACATTTCAGATACCCCATGTATCTGTAGCAAGAGTAGCAAAAACATGCTCCATCTGGGGGTCCCTGAGGACCGGGTTGGGAAACCCCTGCTTTAGAGAGATAAGAGGAACACAGAGCCAGGGATAGGAATGAAACTGACAACCTCCTTATCCAAATCCAATTGTTAATTTAGAACTAAAACCCTTCTCCATAGTCATTTTTACAATTTCTATAAATGTTTGTATAATCAGATAGTTAAGTACGTATATATAAAATCCCTCGATTTTTTTTGACACAATGTGCAAATTAAGAAAAAAAATAACTGGAATAAAATATCGTAGAAGACAGACATAAGAAAGAGTGAGAAATGAAACTCGTATTTGTCGTGAGCCACATCGGGCATTGTGGGCATAGAACTCGCCGCCCTGTTCATTAGTATACCACTGATCTCCTGAACAGGAAACATGAGGTCATCAGGTGAGCTAATGCAATCGTCGGGGAAATGACAATAAGCTAATAGCCGGCTGCCTTTTATCAGTGTGAGATAAAGGGCACATCTTTGCGTGTCCTCGTGTTTGTGTCCTCCCTGTCACTGCCCAATGGTAGTAAGTCTGCTTACTGTTCTGCAACGTATCACTTGTAGTGACTGAATCTTCTTCCATTGGAAACAGTCCGCGTTCCCTTGGGAAAAGTAATTCTCCAGAATGGGTCCAATGAAAACTGTAGCCGAGTCATAAATGTACGGTAAACTGACTGTAGGAGTCTTTTTCCCTGTCCGGGGCACCAGCAGGGCTAATCGACTAAATGAATCCAGAATTTTGACTGCCATCATCTGCTTTAAGTAGCCTTGGGGCCTTCTGGGGTCACGGGGGTCAGTATTTTAGAGGCACATATACATGTCACACTTGTCCCATGCTGGTGTTTGTGAGGACATTTTACAGTGCCATACATCTCGTCCCGCTGTGCAAAAGACCATTAGCTACTGACACAGCAGGTGGCCCAGGATCGAGTCCGAGATGAAGCTTTTCCTTTATGGGAAACGGTCAGACGAGAAGATCTGGCCTCCTCAAATCGATCCCAAGAAAATCCACTCAGCCCCCAGCCAGAGGCCTCTTGTGGGAGGGTCTTCTGTTGATGGTGTGTCTGGTATCTACAGGAAGGTGAGCGAGAGATACTGCAGACCCCAGGTCGGCCCAACCCAAACCCTGACCCTAACCCACACCGTAAGCTGAGAATTATCCCGTTGAACTGGCAGCATGTTTGTTTCAGTAATGAATGGATTTCATTCAGATGAATTAAAGCACATGAGGTTTGCTGATCAAGCTTAAGCAATAGATTGTCCTGGGGAAGGGGAAGGGTCTGCCTTGTATGCTTAGGTCTGCATGCCCCGTGGGGTCAGAGATCTGGCAGAGCCAAAACCGGTCCTGGGGGGGGGGCGTACTGCTGGGGGTGCATGTGGGGGGTGACCAAGGCTGGGCTGGAGGTCAGGGCATGTGCGCGGTCTGGATTGAACGGAACGCGAGGGATCGTATCATGAGGCTGGTAATGCGTGCAGAGGTCACACACCAGCACGACACGCACCAGTGCCTCACACTGCGTTACCCATAACCACCTGACAGCTCCGAAAACCGATACTCCCCTCATCTGGTTCTGCCTCTCATTAAAATGCCCCATGATGTCCCTGGAATGTGAACCTTGCTCTTCTGGATCATTCTATAGCAAGCGTGAGCCCTGGTCGCACATGTAGACTTGCACCCCCAAGGCAGTAGTTCATTTCCCTACTGTGCTCTGATACTCTCAGGTTTATGGGGAGCCTAGAACCTATCCCAGGACGGACTGGACTGAATACCAGTGAAATTTGTGGAGCTTGGGTGTGTTTGTCAAGTTTTGCTGTGTATTGTGTTCGTTCTGTCTCTGGCCAAGTGTGGAGTTTGCCTTTGTCTTGTGATTGGGTTTCGTTGTGCTCGGGGGTATGTGTGAAGTTTGAACCTGACTTCCAATTCAGTTCCTTTGGAGCAGGTAGGATGCAGTCCATCCCGTATCTGACCTATCTTATTACTCCTCAGATATGAGGGTACCAGAAATTAAACAGAAAAATGCCCTATGATGCAAATGAAGGGCTATCCCAGGCGAATGATGACTCATAACAGCTGTAATTGCTATGTGTGTAAAACAGATTCATATTAAGGAGTCAGAACCTTCCTTTTTCATGGTTTAGGCAGTTCAAACAGTTGCCCTCTTCATGCATAGCTTTACAAACTTTTTTGTCATTCCTTTTTTCCATCGCCATGGAAACGCATTAGCGAGGCATAGGGGAAATACGTGACAGATGAATAAATTCAGGCATGAATGACACTGCAGGCTGGGAAACTGCCCTGCTTATTGTGTCGTCAACTGGGCTACCTGGAAAATCCCGGAACCGAATGGCATTGGACTACTAGCTAAATCCGAGAGCTTGAAAATGGGCCCGCTTCTTTGTAACGTGGATTCTGTTCACGGCGGCCATCGTACAGGTCATACCGCCACAATGTACCTGCGGCATTAAGCTTCCAGGCCTGGTTGTGCATGTTTCAATTCCCACTAAATTGCCAAAATCATCACAATTCCAGTCCAAGCGATTCGTCTGGGACTGAAAACACGGGGGCCTGGGAGAGATCAGACAGAGAACAAACTGCAGGCTTCGATATTTAGGTGTTTGTCAGACCCCCCCCCCCCCCCATAAAGAACAACCCCTCTGCTGTTTCAGACCCAGCAATAAAACATGCACACCATAATTATATAGGGTTTTTTCCCCTTCTGTAATGAAAGGATGGTGGGGGGTGGGGGGGGGGTCTTGGTGTAGGTGGGGCAGGCTGGGGGAAGGGGCTGGGATTGGCAGTTGCTATCGGCTTAATAGGCCTGAATCCTCACCCCACCCGTGAGCCATAACATCAAAGCCCCCCCCCCCCCCACTGGCACCCTGCACACGCCTAATGTCACACCTTGACCACTTGGCCAAAAATAGCACTGCCTCCCCACACACGTACCGTCACTCATAAACAGTTAACCGTACCCTCTGGACCGCTGTTTGTAACCCCGGTTTTAAATCCTAAATGAACAGCATCTAACTACCGGTTTGTTCACTCATCTCCTGCAGTGGGGTGGGGGGTGTTTGGGTTGGGACCCTGTGGTTCCCAGTTCTCGTAAATCTACCTTAGAAACCCTGAACCCTAAACTGAGCGCATGGTTGTGAGGGTGCCAGCCTGTGCAAATGAGTGGAATTTAAGAGTTATTTTAAGGGTTAATTTAAGAGTTATTTTAAGGGAGGGGTGTTTGGTAGTCTGCTGTGTGCCTGAAATAGAAGTAAAGTGGGACAGCAGTTTCTTCGTGCCAAAACGCCACAGTGAGTGAATTATGGCTTTAGGCTCTAAACTCTAAACTCACAGAACTTGATTTCGCTGCTTTGAATTAAAGGTGACAGATTCACTCACTTTGTTATGATCTGAATAGAAAATAATAGTAGAAACAAAATAATTATGCACTGAGAGCTTGAGTCCCACCCTCCAAAGACATATATGGTGCTTTTCCACTGCCGTACAGGAACCGACCCTTGCCTGAGCCATACCATGAAGAGAAACTAGTTACAGCACAGTCCCAGTTTGGTTTTTCACTGCAGATGGGTCGAGTTGGAGAGTGCCAGTAATGGAAAACTGTATCAGCACGGGTACAGGTTGGGTATGGGTCGCATACTTTGCAATGGAAAACCGTCGGTTCACGGCACGGTTCAGTTTCCGGTGGCAATGGAAAAGCACCAATAGCTTTGTAAACTGGAGTTTTTCTGTGTGTGTGCCCTGTGATGAACTGGTATCCTGCCTGTGAGGGTACCCCTACTTTATGCTGCTGGGATAGACACCAGGTGACCCACCAAGCAGCTGGAGGATGGATGGAACATTTCTGCATTCCCAGTGTTTAATTTGTAGTTGATGATTCACTTCAATTTAATGTTTGTTTACCTGCTGGTTGCTGTTCAGCAGCCATCAGTTTGTCATCTTAATGTAAAATGCATCAGGGCACACAGAAGCAGATTAGAGGTGCGATTTCTGTCTGGATCTTGTTTGCATTGAGACGTTTCTATGCCTCTATAAAAACTGGCTCTCAGTGACCAGACCAACACCTTAAGGCTGCGTCATACTCACTGCAGATGGACTGCATGCGTGCAGCTGTTGTGATGTCATTTTTGTCACAGAGGGATGGGGACGGAAACCGTGTTTGGGGCTATCGCTCAAAAGCCTAAACAGTGTGGACATTTGTTTTTAATTATTTAGATAGAAGAAGAACTTCATTAACAGTGGTTCGATTTAAGCAAGCAATTGAATGGGCACACTTTGTTCCACTGTTTATTCTCAGGATTTATGTCTTCATGTGACGAGTGAGGACCTTCTATGAGGCTGCCCAATCTAACGCCGCCTCCTTACACGAGGCCGAGTGAGGACCCTCTCTGCGGCCACATAAATCTAATGCCCTCCCCTTACACCAGGCCGATTGAGATCCCCTCTTTGAGGCCCCCTCTCTGAGGCCGCCCAATTTTGTGGTGGGGGGAGTCTTGTGATATTTTTTTGTTTCAAATCAAGTGTAAACGTTACATGACCTGGCTAAACTAACAAGATTATGAATTTTACTAAACCTGCCTGTTTTGTACTTAAACAAGTGAGTTAAAATAATTACTGTGTGTGTTCATGTAATTTAGTTTACTTTTAATGTGGTAATTACCATAGGACCAAAAAATTATTAATGGAGGACTGGTCAGGTTCTGGTTCATTGGGTTCCCCTGAAGATGGTTTCTGTGTCCAAGAAGACGGCAGGGGTCCTGGTTGTCTGTGTGGATCTGTTCACATGGCGATATAAATCCCACAGCCAATTCTTCAGACATCCTCGGAAATCCCCAGGAAAATATAAATAGCCGGAGCAGCAGATTTCTGAGCTGATTTACATCTCATGCTTTAATGTTCCTGAGTACATCTGTAAAAACTATTAATTAGACTTTTTAAAGCCAGGAGCCTCAATGAGGGGCAGCTCCCGACGTTGGTGATCTGGAAACACAGACCTCAGGCTGACCAGGTCCTGCACTGCTCTTGGCTGGAGAGGTTACTTCAGCCGCACCCGCCCCTGTCCTGGGGTCTGTTAATATGGTTGCCCCCTGTAACCGAAGGATGTCCTTAGCCTCCATCGGTGCAGTGTTTCAATTTCAAACAAACCAATGAATGGAGACCGTGCTCCACCTCTCTCTGGCATGGCTGTGCTTGTTGGATTTTGCACCTTCGGAAGATAATTCTGAGCTGCAGGTGTCTGTCATGAGCAGCGATATGATCCCTCGGGGCTGACAAGTAAGTGATCATGTGATCACAAGAGTGCCAGTTCTGAGTCACCTGTTCTCTCTCTCTCTCTCTCTCTCTCTCTCTCTCTCTCCCTCTCTCTCCCTCTCTCTCTTTCTCATTCTCTCTCTCTCCCCCCCCCCCCTTTTAGCCTTCTGCTTACATGTGATTTGTTTGCCTGTCCTCCCGGTGAAGTGGGCCTAGTTTGCATGTGGATGACACTTCCGGGGTGGGTGGAGCTGTCCGGTAGAGGTGTGGAAGGGCAGTGCTCTTTGAGGAATAAGGATCCCTGCATGTCACAGAGCTCCGCTGGCACTCACCTGGAGACCAAAGGAAGGGGAGGAGATTCTACCTGCAGTTGTCATGCTTGTGGCCAGGGGGAGGGGCCGGTAGGTCTAGGAGGAGGAGCAAGCTGCAGGATGGGGTCAAATTTCAGTGCAAAGCTTGCCTGTTTGTAATCCAAGCCCTTTCACAGTCTGCTCCCGGGAGGATCCATGATGCCGGCAGCCCGAGGTCTGTTGTGGGATTTCCCTCGGTGTGGAACAGAGCCCCACCGGGGCAGTGGCAGGATGAGTCACCGTTTACCGCGACATGCGACCTACCTGTCTGCCTAAGGAAGAGATAAGAGGTCCCAGTCATTCTTTTTTTTTCCTCGGGCTCCAGTTATTTGCATGTGCTCACCGCTGTTACCTCGCTTCTGGGTAAATATAGAAGGCAAATACACGGCAATTACGGGGAAGTCACTGGCGAAGAAGGGAGAGGCAGCTGGGCGTGGAGGCATGGTGTGGAGCTCCGTCTTGACGCTCCAAGACCAGCTCCGGCTTCCAGGTTGACGCACGGAAAAGGCTGAACGGTCACCTGTGCTCCACTGAAACTACATCCCTCTGGACCCCACAGCAGGCAGTCACAGCGGCGCGGACTGGGGTCGTGCGGCTTTTGCGTGGAGTCTGTGCTGTATGTCGTGCTGTTTCTGGGAGTGCCCGTCCTCAATGTCACTCGTGGGTCAGTTGAATCTGGAATCCACGACCGATTTACAGACAAACTCTGGCTTCAGAACAGGAACTGTGTTTTGCTCAGTGGAGCATATAGAGTTGGAGTTCCGATTTCTGAACTGGGAGGAACTGAATTCTGGGCTGGACTTTGGATTTCTTTACGCGAAGGTAATTCTCTGATGCAGAATGAGGAGGGAAAGGAGCTCTGAATCCTTCCTGAAGGAGCGACCAACCTCCCTGACTCGGGCCCTAAGCTGGCTGAACATCTCCGTCCTGTCCCGGGCTTCATGGCGCCTCTTTCGCAGCCAGACCGAGCTAGCTGCTGAGCAGAAGGATGAGCTGGAGGTAGATGATGATGATTGGGTCTACAGACCAATGCACCGTAAAGGTAAGGCCCAAACACATTGAAGCAGTGTTGGACAAACCTGGAGAAGAATGGAATCTGGGTGTCCTCCCTGGTCCTACACAACACAGCTCAGCTCAGCTTCCCTGTGTCTCAGGATCCTGGCTTCTGTTTTCATGTAGGCTAGCAGAACGGTGCTGTTTCAGATCTCTCCTACAAGCCTGGTTCCGCCTTTAGGAGGTGCTACTCTTTTCAAGAGACCTGACATTTCTGTGATATTTGGGAGAAGTGGGTGCCAACTAGCTGGTCCCCCTTTCCGCTTACGCTTGATGTTTGACGAGTAAGACCATGAGCACGATTGTCTTCTGCAAGTCCACAAAAACTTCCTCTGTAGCCTTTCTAAAATAAAAATTGCAGTTTAAACAAAGACTCAAAGGGCCAGGAAGCAATTAGTTTCCAAGTACAAAGAGTAGCAGACCACACACGTTTATTGATGTTGGCTGACTGTCTCTTGCACCTTCCCCTTACTATGTTGTGTGAATTGTCCTGTGTAAATCGACACATTGTTTTGGGATACGAGTAGGATGCCGCCTGGGGGGGTGGGTGAAGGTGAACTGGTGGAAGCCTTCGTCAGCCTGATGGTGGTTTGGCGTTTAGGGGTAATGGCTTGACAAATTGAGAATTCCTTTGTTGTTGACAGCTGCGGAGCCTACAGTCCAGCCACGGGGAACAGTGCGCTCATGAATATTTTCTGGGACAGACTGTGTGGGCGACAAAAAAATATAAATCAAGAGAAAGGTGGGAATATTTAGAGTTGTGGTGTCCCTGCGATCCAGAGTGTTTCCCAGCCTTTTTTTCTACAACGTCAATTTTCCAGGCCACATCATTAATTAACACATACAAATAATTGGATCTTACCTAAATTGTGAAACTTAGGGTTCAGGATCAAGTATGTTTTCTGCAATTTCCCATTTCAAAAATTTGTCCACAATCTTGTCTTTTTACTACAGGACAGTCTGCAAACATATATAAGCTAACAGGTGTTAGTTGCTGGGTGACCTTATTCTTGGATCCATTTGATTACATGACAAGTGCACTTAGCTAAAGTCTGTTGAATTAAATTAATTCAATTCAATTAAACGAATAAATGAATTAATTCAGTTAAATGAATAAAAAGTCATGTATAAGGCGTTTTCTTCATCTAAGCCACTTAAAGTACATTCATAATTTACTTATTAGTGTGTAACCTTATTTTGTTTAGTTTCTGTGTATATATGCACATGGTAGACCAGGCTTTTGTTAGTGATTGTATTGCATTTATTTAGTAAAAGTGAGGATCAGAGAGCAGGATCCCCGGAACATTTGGGGTTAATGGCCATGCTGAAGGGCCCAGCAGTGATATGATCTCTCTGCTGGCTATGGGATTTGAACTCACACCCTTCTAGATACACACTGCCCCAGTGAGCTTGTTATCTTGATTTATTTAACAGATGCTTTTATCCACTGCAATGCACAGTTGAGAAAGCGGGGACAGACTGTCCCGGGAATAGTGGGGGGTTAAGGGCTTAGGTTTAAGTCACCATGGTGACATCACCCTGGCAACCCTGGGATTTGAACCCATGAGCTTCCAATCACAAACACTGTGTCCTAAACTACCGAACCACACACTAAACAGTACTCCTGTACTGGCAAACAGCTTTTGGGACCTGCCATGACTGAAGACAGTCCTATCAGGGATCAGGTGTCCCTCATTCCAGGAGGCCCTTCAAATGCTTTGACTCCTATGTTGGAAGGCTGGTGAGTCCGCTTGTTATAACTCCACTATCTGAACCTTCTCACCTCTCCCTTTAGGGATTCACTGGGTGTGGCTTAGGGGCTTATCAAATTGTCCATTTTAAGCATCACGTGGTGTTCAGACAGGTGTTTCTATTCTGAGGCTGCTTGTTTGATGGTAAAATTCTGCAATTTCTAATGCTGCTGAGTGTGTTATTCTGGATTTATGATACGGTAAAAATAACTGTGATTTTTGTATAATGACATCTGTTTTCATAGTCTGTATAGAATGATCTGAGAGACTCATCATTTCTGAACAAATGACTGTGTTTTTGTGAATGTCATCTACAGGGTTTTTTCTGGTACATGTGTTGGAACACGTCTGTAAATAAGTAGCCTTATACCTGTTATGTGGAGCTCGGAGGAGATGGTTTTGGGCAACATTGCTGGTGTAGGTTTTCTGCTGTCTGGAAGTCATTATTTATTCATTCTCATATTATTCACCATGGGGGCCTGATCATTTGACTGAGGCCACAGGAGTGCTAACGAGGTAGCCTCCTTGTAACCTGAACCTCCCTATACCTGTGGAGAGAAATCAGCTGCTTAGCAGAACTGGACTGTGTGCCAAGGTAGAAGAGCCTGAAAATGGCACTTTTATGTGCAATGATGCAGTGTGTCACATGAGCTGTCTCCTGGACCAATCCCGATTCAGCAGTCCGCTTCCGCCCTTTTCATTGGTCTGCTGCTTAGACATAGGCCACATATGTGACGTTGTAACTTTGTTGGTTGATTGTTTATTATGGTCACACATCCACTTGAGGGAAACAGCAAGTGCAATAAAAAGAGAGATGAAGTAAAGGGACCAAAGAACACAAGTGAGAGTAATTAAGGTTAATGTTTCCCAGGCTTCTGAAAGAGGTCATGCATAGTATTATGGGTAAATATGGGATAGCAGTAAGTAAACAACATAAATCTTTCACCGGTGTGAAATACAATGGTTAAGTTCAATCACATAGCCTTAGTCTGGCATTAGTCACATTAGTTACTTGGAAGAAGTAAATAGTGAATAGTTATGAGACAAAAAAATGCTGGCTTTTCTGGCCACTTTATGAGGCTAACCCTCAAAAGGTTTGCCTCTCAAAGCAGCTTTAGTTCAGCTGAAAGGGAGCAGTCTAATTATGTTGTTGAAATTCACAGGTTTACTGCAAGGTTAATAATTAGATATTAAAATGACCGGCGTGGGCAGATATCTGTCAATGGGTCTACTGGTTTTACATTCATTTCTTCCTCTAGCTACCTAAATTTAGACCCCGCCCTTCCTAACCAGACGGGAGTCGACAATGTGCTTTTCACGTCCGGCTTAGTCTCGGCACTTTCCGTCGTCACGGTGACACTCAAGACAGAAGTGAGCCAATCCCATTGATCTGCTGTGCCAAAATGCACAAACAATGCAAACTGACTTCTCGGGTTTTACAAAAGAGCATCCGCCCTGAGGTGATAAAGGAAAAACGAGAAATAAACTGACGCACGACCTACATCAATGAATTAATAATCGTCGTTTGACTTGTTGGTCAGACAAATCACTGTTAATGAATTCAATAACTTTTTAATGCCTCAGATCATGTACCTCATCGAATGCTTCCTCAGAGTCCTGCATTCTTAATTTAATCATCGAGCACAGAGACTGAATGGAGATAAAGACAAAGGTTGTGTTTCTCCTGTAGGAGACCACAGCCTTTGATTGAAAGGCTCAGTTCTGCTGCAGAATTTGGCCGTGTTTAGTGTCCCCCTGTCGGCTCCCACATGTAGCCGTCTAATTACGTAATGAGTGCCGTGCTGTGCTTCTGCCGTCCCTAAATATATACCGTAATAGCAGGCTACAGTACCAGGAAGGAGAGCTCTGTTCCATTCTGGGCTGCCGGCTGACAGGATATTTGTATTAGTTGACTAGCAGTCCTCTCAGCCAACCCAATGCCGCCTTCCAGGCTGATTTTTCCTCTTCTTTGGGTATCTGAGTGAGACCACAAGACTTCAGGGAAGTGGTGGAGTCCGGGAGGTTGGCGGTTTTCTCCTCTGCGTGGCGCTCCTGTTTGTCTTGGTATTCCTTTACTGCCTTCAGTTACTCCGGCCCTGCTCTGCGAAATACAACTTGATGATAAATGAAAATGCCCAGTTTGAAGACCCATGCAAGGGTGAAACTTTGTTTTCAAGGGGCAGATTCGGGGAGTAGACCTCGAAATGCACCCAAGGTCCTGAAATAGGACTCATGGAAAAAAAAGGGCTCCACGCATGGCCTCCGGACCGCAGCCGATTTCCCCCGGAAAGCAGACGACAGCTGACTGCCATTACGCCTCTTCCGCAGGAGTGGGAGTGTTATTCTACTGCCGCAGACCGGTGATCTGTGGGCGGCACTGGCTCCACCAGCTTCACTCGGGCTGGAGTGAACTGGGCCGACGGGGAACTTAAGATTCAAATCAGGGAAAACCACGGGGGGGGTGGGGC
>JAODUD010000039.1:18033234-18056014 GCA_026784285.1 Stomatorhinus walkeri | reverse complement strand
GTGAGTTGTCGGGGAGGGGAGGGAGGGGCGTGGGCGTAGCTGAGAAAGAGGTTTGATCTGAAGGTGTGGGTTGGGTTTCGGCAGTTTGAGGGTGGGGGTGTGCTCTCATTGTGCCCCGAGCGCAGGCTGGTCACGTTTCGCTCAGAGCTGCACTGCATCCGCGGGTGGCGGCACCAGCAGACGGAGCATCTCACCCTCGTGCCAGAATCAGGGCTCCATCTCCTCAGCCCCCGGAGTGCTGCCGGACTTGCCGGGGGGGGGGGGGGAGGCGGGGGGCCCCTGCTCACGGGAATAATGGTGTTTATTGGCAACGCATTCAAGTCTGTCATTAAATACTTCAAGAAGAAGAAGGGTAAGTGTGTGCATTGGGTTCCGTTACTCTTGGTTGGGTCAGGTGCGTGGATGTGGGCTGCGGGGTTAATCTGCGAGGCAGCAGTGTTTCAGCCTGCTCTGCTTTTTGTGCATACCTGAGCAGGGGACTGTCCACTAGGCATCTGGAGATTTTGTAGTGAAGCTTTTACTTCCTCAAGTGCCTCTCTTAGAAGGCTGTCTGCACCCTATTTTTGTCCACAGGGTAGGACAGTGTGGAAGCTTCTTGGGACAACTCTATAAGGAAGGGAGCTCTATAAGGAACCTTTGACAGGATCCCGCTTGGCCCCCCCACCATGTACCCTAACTGCCTCTCCACTAACTAACTGTGACTTTGGTTTAGATCATGTTGACGGACATTTGTCCTTTTTGAAAGATCATCAGCAGTCATTGTATTCAGCCCTAGGGTTTGTGCACGTTTCACAGATCAGATATCGGCATTAATTGAGTTAGCGTATTACAACAGAGCACTGAGATTAGTTTTTGGGGAAGTCATTGAAGCAACTGCATTTTGTACACTGTACCTTGTTGACCTTCGATCTGACAAGAGTTGTGTAACAGGGATTCTTGTACCTTCTCTTGCCTTCCCGTGGAACATTGCATGGGTGTGTTTGCGGGCAGTTAGTTAACTGATGCAGCCTGTGTATGGTCTTTATGGCCATTAATTGGTTGAACTCTTTAATTAGCCACTGTGTTTAAGTCTTGGAGATGGATGCAGCTGTAGCTTTTAGGCGTCTGTATGATGCCTGTTCACAGTGACGATTAGATCTTCACTGAAGTGAAAGAAATGAGCAAGAACCAGCAAATCTGAATAAAATTCAAATCGGAGTAAAACCATAATTACATTTGCTGTTGCTGTCATTTAGAATGATATACTTTTTTTAGGTAGTTATAAACCAGGATGTTTCATTTTCAATGTTTCACTAACCTTAAAAATATACCACAGTAAAGTTCTTCCCACTCTTCAGGTTAAGAAGTTGCATACTTAAGAGCTAGATAAAACGTGCAAGAACATTACTGACAGTACAAAGACATTGGTATAAACATAAGTAAATAAATACTGCTGCTTATTGTATGCATGGTTTAACATAGCCTGGAAATTGATTATGTTGACACTCTACTTACTCTCAGAATAAAGTATAATATCTGATTATAGTGGGTAGGAATTAATTGTGAAAAGGCATTATACACTCTATACATTCCTGAATTTCTTTAGGAATTTCTTGATGTTCCTCTGCCAGCAGACCACAGCACAGTGAAACATGCTGGTTACTATGGACTGGTAGAAGATCCCCAGTAGGTTGCTGCACACAGTGAAAGACCATAGTCTTCACAAAATTAATAGTCTGCCCTGTCTTCTATTGTGCAGAGTATGCCTCGAGTCCTATCAGCTACAGTACTGTCCCCCAGGTACTTGCATGACCACATCACCTCCATACCCTCCCTCTGTATGGTCTCCCTGGCATAACAGAAGTCCACCAGCAGCTCTGATGTTCAGGTTCCCATAATTCTGCCTGAGCCTCGTAGATTCCCATTCAACTTGACAATGGAGGAGTCATGGGTCATTGTAGATGTTGCAGCTTAGAGTAGTGCTTCAGTTTTATTGAGCTGAGGTTGAACAGAAAGCAAGATGGTTCAACGGGGTGCTCCTGTGATACTGACCATCATCTCTGACACAATCTCGAAGTCCCACAGACTGTTACGTCTTTGTCAAGATAGTCCTTAGAATTTCCTTGAATTTGTTCTCTGGTCGGAGAGCATCAGATAAGCCGAAGGAATATGATTGTGACTTAACTGCCCACTCTGCCTAAGTGGGAATATGGAGTTTGTTAAAACCAAAGCCAGGGTAGCTGTATTTCCTATCCCTACATATACCTCATATGATACTGGGGTGACAGGTGACATTGGAACTTTGCACTTGCAAAATTGACGCGAAAACTTTAGCAAACCCCCCCTGCCCATACCTAATAGTCAGGCAGCAGCTCCTAGCAGGTGAGAGTTACTCCAGAGAAGCCCTTTTAGCTGATGAGCATAGCAGCCGATTCTGTGTGTTTACTTAAAGCATCGGTGCTAAGTGGACCTTCCTGGTGACGTGGCCTGGAAAGGCCATTAGCGGCAGAGACGTTGGGCTCGCGCCTTCTGTCGGCCGTTTGTGCTTCTCACTCAAGCGGCGGGAAGCTGTCGATCTGGAACTTGAGAAATTAACCTCATGCTGTGCTGATGTGACCTTCTACAGGTCCACATACCTATGGGGGGGGCAGGGGGGCAACAAAGGAAACTTCAGAGCAAACTGCAGAAATGGGTTTGTAGAAGAAACTCGATATCTCTGCTGGACTTGGGGAATCTCAAACATTTGTGTTGCACAGATTTTGATGGTGAATTCTTGAGTTTCTTTACAAGTAGCAGTTTCACATTTTTCTGCACCTCATCCGAGCTCCATGAATGTCTGCAGCTCTCAGTTTAGTTGCTTTCTTGTAAAAGTGAGACAGGCTCGGTACAGCCTCCCATGAGCCTCCTTGCCATCGTTGAAACGGCGGCCTATCTCTTTGTCTCCCCACAGCGGTGTCTAATCTGGACGAGGAGAGCAAGTGGGCAGTCCACTATGCGGCTCCTTGGCACCAGCAAGAAAACGTCTTCCTGCCCACGAATCGGCCTGCCTGCGTGGAAGACCTGCACCGGCAGGCTAAGGTCAACCTCAAGAACGTGCTACGAGGTGAGTCGGGAGTCTGGCTGGGAAAGGGCGGTGTGCTCTTCCGGGTTTTGGGGTAGGCTTTTGGAGCTGCTCCATGTGGCACCAACTGGGTCAAATACATGTCCAAGAACATGCAGAACTGTTAATTTGACCACACTGTGTACACTATACCATCCAGGGTGTTCATATGCCTTGCTTCCTGGGATAAACTCCAAGGTCATCTTGTACTGGATATGCAATATGGAAGATGCATGGATGGTTGGATACATATACAGCAGCCCTATTAAATGTCCTGCATTAATACTGTAGACGTGTCTAAAGTGGCCTTACCTCCTCCCACGCTGATACGCAAACACCAGTTCAGAAAGTTTGCATGGGATACTGTCCCCTATTCCCATGATACAGCTCACCGATTTCCATGAGTCCGCAAATACATCAACTAGGGACCCACGTGGCGTACGGTGTCTTGGGTCTCATGTAGGGCTGCACTGCTGTCAAGGGCGTGGGGTCATGGAGAGGACAGGTGATAGTCATGGGGAAGCAGATGAGTTCAAACAGTCAGCGGTATCTTATCAGCAAACTGACCTTTTAATAGTGCTAAGTAGGCACAGCGGGGAGGGGGGGGGCTGGGGGGCTGGGGGGCTGGGAAGAAAGGCACAGCAAGCTGATATCTGTCTTTAGACTATCCCCACCCCAACCCCCTTGGGTACCTGTAGAAAATGGCCTGTTGTCCTTTGTTAAACTCAAGAGTAACTGTTAGTTTAGCCCAGGACCCCCAACATGCTCTAAGAACAGGTTTGTCTTGGCTCAACCCATAATATAACCAATGAATCATTTCCGATTTCTGTCCATTACAAGGTTAGCCGTCGTCTTTACTCCAGCATGTGGGGAAAGGGGTAGATCCTTTCGATTTGGTAGCCATGGAGTTGGGGGGTGCCCCATACCATCCGGTGGGGTTGACTGTGTGCCATGAGGCTGGCCAACCTTGCATGCCAGGGGTCCAACCTTCGGGTCCCGGTTCCCAGGTGTCCACGGCAGCTGATGACACCAGGTGGCAGGCGGGGTTTTTTGGAAAGTATTCGCCAGAAACATGATATCAGAGACTGTCAAGAGGGTCTGCATTTCGTCGTTCAGCAGCATTTCGCAAACGAGAGAGTCCATTTGGCCAGTATTCCATACTTGAATTTAGTGTCTTGCTGCCATCTTGTGTCATTCATTGAAATATAAACTGTACAACATTTACCATCTCTTGGTTGTGGACCCATCCTGGCCAAGGAATCAGAACCAACTTATTATTAGGATTTCATATGTAAACAATAGCATTAGATATCCAAACAAACAATTAAGCCGCCATGGAAACAAAAGCTAACCAGCTGTTCCTAAGTAACAATGCGGATGGAGAGTACAGCAGAGATAAGCAGCTTTTTTGGTGCCTTTATCAAAGCCTGGAGCCAGTGACAGGTCCAAATCCTTCGTTGTTTATGTGCTAGGGACAAGACCACAACACCGCAAATATGGCTACTCTCTTGCTGTCGCTCAGCAATGTTTACCACCAACGTCGACAGATATGCAACAATAGTGGCCTTTCTGAATGTGCTTTCAAGGGTGCATAACTTTCAGGTTGCATGCCTTGATGTGCGATGGCCTATTAAAGGGAAGGTGGCTCGGCCGGCGCCGGCTTGCATTTCTTTCCACACTTCAGTCGGCTTCTTCCTCGGATGTGCCTTAGCCTGCATTGCTAAGAAGCCTTGATGTCATCCATCAGGACCACTTAGTGATATTGGAGCGGTTCTGAAAAGCTCCCTATGTAATCAGCTGTGTGGGGCTGGGGGGGGGGGGGGTGGCCCCCTGGAGACCTTGCCTCTAGGTCGGAGGTCTTCACCAGACTGCTAGAAAATTAGGTCCCATCTGCACTTTGCCATTCGCTGCACAGCAGGGAAGTGTAAGGAAAGCCTTTCTTATCATCTGTCTCATGGGTGATATTTCTTCCATTGTGGGGGGGGGGGGTGTTGAGGTGTTTTTATCAGTCTATGTTCTGCTTTTTCTGGAGGAGCAGAACATATGGGTGCTTGCATACCAGCGGGTGACGACTGACACCTGTCTCCCGCTTGGCTGCATGCATGCACTCTCCTCCCTGCCCTCTCAGTCATCACTTTACAGAAAGTACCAGTGCTGTACCACTCATGCCCTTCTCCCCCATCCAGAGCACATGACATGCCCTCCTATCCAATATGCCGTCTGACGGCTGCTCACTGTGGCCTCAGGGGCAGCTATCTTCATGTGCTGCACCTTTTCCAATCACCTCGCTGAGTCCTGTTTACCTGCTTCACGTTTTAAGGGCTAAGAATCTAAAAGCTTACCAAACATGGGAATACCCTCGCCCCCAACCCCCCCCCCCCCCATCCTCCTTCAGTCCCTCAGCTTTCCACTGAGGTGTCTGCGTTTTAGCAGCGGAACTTGGGGAAAAAGCATTTCATCTAACTGTGCTTTGAGAAAATGATCTGGGCATTTTCATACTGCTAATCCATCCAGCATCCAAATGCGTATCCCACCCAACCCAGGAAGCACGTGGGGCCAGGCAGGGAACGCCTGCTGATCCATCGCAGGACACGCATACACTCCACGAGCGATAAAGAAAGTCTGATTCACCAGCTGCGTGTTTCTGTGGAGAATCCCGGAGGTATCAAGTACTAATCCTTACAAAACAGGAAGAACCTGCCAGGTCTACACAGAGCTGGAGGCTGGGATTTGAACCAAAATCCTACGATTAGAACAGAATAGAATAGAATATTGTCATTGTACTTATACAATTAAACGCTGGGTGTTTGTCCTACCAATGCTAAATATTATAACGAATAAATAAATGATAAATGTATGAAATTGATAACATACACAACATAGAAAGCTGAATTTAAAGCTATTAAAGCTGAATAGTGAACTAAAGTGCAAAAATGCAAACACGCCTTTTTTTAACAGCATTAAATGTAACATTGTAGATTAAAAAAAAAAAATGCAGTATTCATGGGGTTAAAAATTAGCGGCCCTGTGAACAGTCAGTTGTTTGGAGGGGCAGGTTGGCAGATGGGTGCATGAAGAATGCTCGGGGGGGGGGGGTGCAGTGGGGTGACCATTCTTGAGTTAGTTATTTCTTTCTAGTTAAGATGATTGATGCCTTAGGGGCAGACACTATTCCTCAGTTTTATTGAAATTTGTATTTTGGGTGCGAGACCTTTCACAGGTATCTCGTGTTATTTGCCCTTCAAAACGGCGGACAGAAATATAGGCCTTGCTGTAAACAATATTCATAAAGACTGCTATAATAATCTGACAGCATTTCTAACAGTGGCCCTTCAACTGAGACGGGCATTACGTCACTCTGCAGGAATGGAGCAGGAACCCACTTGTCTGATTGTAAGGTCTTAAACCCTTGGCTGCAGGTGTGGAGAAACAGGCCAAAGACAGGAGTCTCCTGGGAAATTTGTCAAATGGAATCTCAGCGAGGGGGTGGGGAGTGATGTGTAAAGGGTGAGGTGTGTACAAGGGTCACTCAAACCCCTGGGAGGCTTCTCAGACTTTGGCAGCCTTTGCTAAAAGGGACTCTAGGTGCAGTGAGTTCTAGAATGTTGATGTTGTGTTTGTTTCAGAGGATGGTGAAGGTTATTGGATTGGTGGGTGGCCACTATGTAATGTTTCATCTACAAGTGAATAATCTCCAGAGGAAGAGATTTCAGGTCCGGAGAATACAAATCCAGACCAGGATTTTGTTTCAACCGACAAGTTAAGTATAAAGAGTCACAGTCACAGAGTACTAAGCTGGTTGTTTGAAACAAAATCTTGGTCTGGATTTGTACTTTCTGGACCTGTAATCTGCACCACTGATAATCTCCTCTGCAGAGATTTCCAACAGGAGGTAAAAGGACGTGCATGCATTTGGCTAAAATGGGTCAGATGTGAAGCACATGAGACACCCAGTGCTCACCTTACCATTCCTGTGTGTCCTGCTGTCTCCCAGACTGTGACAAACTGAGGAAGGATGGCTTCCGCAGCTCGCAGTATTACTCCCAGGGCCCCATGTTCTCCGACTCCAACATGTCGGACGACAGCCCGCAGGAGGACGAGGACGTGGACAAGAAGGTAGGCCTCGATCTCAAACTGACCCGCTCGGTGCTATTAGCATAGCTCCTGTGCAGTTAGCACAGATGCAGCTGATTCAAACAGCAAGGAGTTAAATTAAAGACAATTAGGGGACCAGATGGAGGGAAAGCAGATTGACTGTGGATCAGGGTTAGGACCCCTAGGGTAATTTGCTCATTTTGGAGGTCTTCTTAAGAGGACAAGGGCAAACTGCTTTATCTCCATAAATTGGAAATGTATTCCTGTTATAACAAAAAAATGCACAAGCCAAGTAAACAAGTGGTAGATTATAGTATAAAGCTTGATACTGTTCTTCACTGACAATTATGCCTGTTAGCCCTTTCAGACGTTGCATATAAATTTTATTCAAATGTGACTCTTGAGTCGTGTAAAGTAAATATTAGCCAGTATCTGCTTTACTGCCTGTATCACAAGAGACGTATTTATAGTCTCAATCAATTTAGTGATACGGAATTTGTGAATTTCGAAGTAGAGGCTCCGCATATCCGAGGTAGTCGTTTGTTGAGACAATCCTGACCTCTAGTGGCAGACAGTGGAATCGCTTTGCGCTTTTCCCCCGATGCGGTTGTCTTAGTTATACACCACCGCTAACTCTTGGCGCTGCGTCTGAATCTGTGGAGTCCAGGGCCGTCGTGACATGTTTCCATTTGTTACTCTTCCTACGTCCCTGCCTGTCTCTCTTTGCCGAGCAGCCTGGTCTCCTAGTCCCACTGCCTAGGTTCTGTTTTACATTGCGTTGTAATTCGAAAGGCCGGGAAGCGAAGGTACTCCCGCTACTGCGGCGTGTCCTAATCCTCGAAAACTAAGCGAGGTAGCAGCTTCGGGTTAGCATACACATCCCCAACGGTAGCCACGTCGGCCCCATGCACTTCTCCAGGGACTCCTTCTGAGCCCTGTGAGTGTGGGGGACCGTTGTGTGATTTCCTTCTCTATGCCAGCAGGCAGTAGCGGCAGATGGTGCTGACGTCAGAAGGTCTGGAAAGTAATAAACAAACAAACACATTTTTAAAAATCAACAAATAAATAGACAGGCAAGCAAATAAAAACATACACGAATGAATGAATAAGCAAAGGAATAAATAAATAAGAAGCTGGTGGAAAGAGTGTGAAAAAAATCCTTGCGATGGTGGAGCTCCCGCGAGCGTCCAGGGTGAAGCTCTGGATCATCTCCGTGTCTTTGTGGTGGGACACACGAAGTCACGGAGTCTTCAGGGTAGGGCGGATGTTCTTAATTTCCTTTAACCGCCCTTAAACCACCCTTAACCGTTTTTGTGTGACTGAAGTCCTTTTAAAAAATAAGCATATAAGTCTTGCAATTATATATCTGTCCCTTTAACATACCGTCTAAAAGTACAGCGTCTTAAATAGTCTGACGTCATCTTTTTTATGCATAACTGTTATCATTTGTGTATGTACTTCCCATATCTCTTTGGAGAAATACCATGCTATTGTACAATAATATGTCAGTTTTCCCAATGGATAAATTTGTTTCTTTCCTTTCCTGAAGTGAATCGGATAAAAATGTAATTCTACTAAATACATATTGGTTTGTTCTTATTTATCATAAAATAGTGTGTAATTTACTCCAGAATGCTTAACAAATATGATGCGTCAAATTAAATATAATTATATGTCTGACGGTTATGTATATCTGTACCAGTGGCGCATAAGGCCAGTTTAAAGTGGGTTAGTAAATTGTGACGGTTTATGCATTGCCATAAAGCACAGATATAAAGCTATCCTTGTATCTCTGTGTCACTGAGACGCACTTCGGCTTCCTGCCTGTTTCCCAGCAAGCACCACTCAGGGACCTGTGTTAGTGGCCAAAGCCAAATGCTGTGTTCAAACTGGCCTTTTATATTCCTAACTGGGCCTTTAATGGTGGAAGGACACGGCCAACTTTCCTGGGATCTTATGCCTACCCCACCCCCTCTTCCTGTTCCATGTTTTCTCCTCCTGGTGTCAGTTAGCGGTGACCCCCCCCCCCCCCATCCCGTCACACCCACACAAAATTCAGGAAAGACCTGACTTGTTGTTGGACAACCTGTTCTCCATCTAATGCAATGGAAATGCAAGTTTGCTTAACTTAAGCTGCAGGTAAACACTTAGCAAATTGGCTCTTTGTTTTATTTATAAAATAATGCTTTTTCACAGTGGGGCCGGGGTTTTAGGTGTAATATAAATATACAGAGCAGGAAAGTATAAATATGTAGCTATGTATGGTAACACTTTCTATGAATGCCATGCATATAAAAATCTATGAAGGCATTCATAAAGCATTACAAACATGGCTATAAATATCTATAAAAAGGCATAACACTTTATAGCCATGGATATTATGCATTATGAATGCTCTATGAAGCCCTCATCTATAATGCAGTATAGAGCATTATAATGCAGCATAAAGCATCCTTGATACCGACCATTATAATGCATTTTGAACACATAAGTGTGTTCATAAATATGTCATATATGCAGCAGCCAAAAAATCAGCCTTTAGATGTAGGCAATGTGCAGTTAGCTAACATGTGTCTGTGGGGGGTGTCTCTCCTTGTTCTTGTTGTCATCATATAAACGTACATTTTTAAAAAGAAGTTTAATAGTAATGATACTTCTATTATTAATTCGTACAAACACAGGCGCACATGAATTCACAAGTTTTTTACAGATCCATTCATGCTCAGAACTGCATGAATTGCATTTAACAAATGCAGGGAAAACCTGTACGTTTTCAGTTACTCTGGATATGGGTGTAGCTGTTCCATTGGTTAGGCCCGTTGACGGATCGGTTTTGAGTGCGCCTACGCCTGTTTCACCTCCTCCTCCTTCCCTGTGCCATCTCTAGTCCGAGGCGTCATCAGAGGACGAGGACGAGGAGCTGGTGTTGCCAGTGAGGCCCCGGACACCCCAGCCAGCAGACAGTAATGATGGAGCTGGTAGCGGCTGGAGCAAGTCCATACGCCTGCCCACCCCAGAGGAAAGAATGAGGCAGCAGGCACAGGCGGTGCAGACTGACATCGTCCCCATTAACATCACCGGTAGGCTGTGGAATCCCTGCCATCTCTTCACCGCCACTTCTGGCCCCTTTCAACGTTTCTTGTGTCGATTCTGAAGATACCCAGGTCATGACAAGATTATGATATGTTCACACAAAAAGTCGCCTCAGTTCTCACTCGGTCGCTGTTTCAAATCCCAGGGTCGGCAGAGTGATTTCACCATAGGGCTCTTGAGCAAGACTCTGAACCCTCTTTTGATCCAGGGTCTGGCTGACCTTGCTTTCTCAAGTCTCTGTCACTTTGGATAAAAGTATCTGCCAAATGTGTAAATGAAGAAAACATGTCGATAAGTGTTCTGAAAGTACACCCCCATATTTTGCAATCAAACTGCAAAACAATAGCAAAGTGAATCTGCAATTAAATTATCCCCAATTGACCATAGTCCCAAACCTGCACAATCACTGATCTCTTGGTTGTATCAAATTGTACTAACCCGACTCACTGTATTGATATTAGGATGGGGCCATCTATCAGGTCTGGCCCCAATCCTCACACTTGCATAGCATCTCTCTGTCTCCAGTTGGCCCTACCCACAGCCGTGCCATTTCTCTCCCCTTAAAACTCTCCATCACCCGTTGATCCTTCATTCCACTCAGTCCATACTCGGGCCACGTCTGTGTGAGAGCTGGTCCCTCCGATGTATCTGGAGAGGTCTATCATAGTAGAAAGGCTCTACTGCGTATGTGTCATTGGAGGATGCACCTTGATCTTGTACTAACCCCATCGCTGGCCAGCAGACAAACTTTGGAACCTTTAGCTGAAACTTAACGATCCATTTATGAGCAGGTTATGAATGTTAACTTTCAATTTAATGATGTTCCAACTCTACATCAGTGTCCACCCTACCAAATGGACAATGTCATGTCCTCGCATGATTCCAGATTGTCTCCTGGCCAGCAGGATATAATTTAATGTGTATGCGTATGAATGCCTCTTATCTGGGTGCGTTTATTAATGTCTGTACGTGTCTGCATGGGAGATGCATGCCTTTTCAGTAACCAGCTGGTTTGCTCACTCTCGCCACCTCACACCAGGGGAGACTTTTGACCGGCAGGCCAGCATCCGCCGCTCCTTAGTTAACACTGACACGGTCGTCAGGCGGCCCAAGAAAGTCAAAAGGAGAAAGACAATAACAGGGGTTCCTGACAGCATCCAGAAGGAACTAGGTATGACTTATCAACGCTGGGTCCTGTTCCCTGTCATTCCCATCAGTCAAATTTTATTCGGAGCAGGGCTCCCCTTAATGGAATCCCTCCTCCGTCATGTACAATCACCCTTGACCTTCTCTAGAGCCCCTGAGGAAAGATCATAATTCATGGAGAGGTTGAGCTAACCACCGTGCTAATGTATCGATTTATCCATCTCACTACATTTGTGAAGTCCACACAGTATTTTGATATCGCCAGAGGAACCATGTTGTTATAAACCATGATTTGAGTGCCCAGTTCTGAGGGTTGCCCTCTTGTGGCCCCTTGTTGAAATGGCCCGATCTTTGCTCAAGGTTGGTCCACACTGTGTGGGTCTCAGGCCAGTGTAGAGGACTATACAGTCAAGAACTGGATAATGTATCTGCCGTGTCCTCAGGTCATTCAATTGCTAGAGTTTCAATATGGCCTTTAACTGCAAACTTGTTGCGATGTTTTACGTCTGTCCAGGAAACTGGTGTTAAGAGGATATAATCATTACCCTTGAAAATATGAGAGTTTACAAGCCTTCTAATGAACAATACCACCAATATCCCGAATTCAGTGGGGTAACACTAACACCAGTCATCGTTCTGTAGTATTTCTAATGTTCCCTCCTGTTAAACAGTAGTTCTAATGGTCCGATATTTGTGCGGTTATTCTCCCTAAATGTTTCTACACAATAATCCCCAAACACTACAGTAGTGCTTCCCTCATGCTAAAAGCACAGGATAACCCACCAGCCATCTCGACCTTTCCATCACTGCGTATTATCGCGCCATGTGGGAGATTTTTGCATGTAATAATAAATAACTTTTGAATTTGAAGCACTAGATATTTGGGGAGGTGTGGGGGGCAGAACGCGTACACCCCCACACGGGCTCTCAAACCAGCAGGGGTCTTCCAAGCAATATGCATTTTTCATTACAGTCAATGACACAAAAGTGACCTGTCAATGCCCCCCTCCCCTGTGAGCCTTGGGGGTAGGTGGTAGCTTGGGGGAGGGGGTAGCTAGATGGGGAAGTATAGGGGTGGGGTTTTTATTTCTGTCAGCAGTCATTATGTCAGTATTGCCCACCCTGACCTTTGACAGCTGGTCAGTCAATAAAAAAAGCTGTAGGAATCAAAAGGGCTCAACACGCTCGTGTAGCATGTAGCGCGTGTTTCAGATTTTAATGTAATTCGTGTAAAGAAGGGTACTTTTTTACTTTGTGCAATGAAGTAACAGAAAACAGCAATTATTGCAACGAGCAATTATTGATGGTTTATATTCAACCTTTATAGCTAAATAAACATATTTCTTAAAGGCAAAGTCTACTTCTGCGGGCCATATAGAAAACCCAGGTTCTTCCTATGAATGTTTAAGGGATTTTTATTGCTTGAAAAGAGCTTTCAGTCAAAGCAAAGCCCATTCTTCATAGTTATCACTGTGATATGCCCGAATGGTGAAAGAGTTTCCGGAACATGCTGTGTGGTGATTTCCCTCAGCCTTGTTGTAATTAAGCCTCAGAAAGGGAAGTAAGCACTTCAGAAGGGCAGCTGCAGATCAAATAAATTAGCCTCTCAATAGATAGGCTTAATTTGCTTGACAGCCTAGTGTCAAAAGTAAAACGAATCTGAAATTTCCCACATTTGATCTTATCCACTTTGCAGCAGTGACAGGGCACGGCGACCTCCGCCCTCACTCCATGTACATACCTGGTCAGTACTCTACCCTGGGTCGAGTTGGCAGCATGAACTCAGGGCTACGCCAGTCTAACACCCGTGACTCCAGCTGCCAGACGGAGGAAGTGAAAGTTGTTCCCCCTTCCATGCGGAGGATCCGGGCACAGAGGGGCCAAGGCATTGCAGCTCAGATGGCAGCCTCCTCGGGGACCATCTCCATAGCTAGCGACAGCACCAGCACCAACTTTGCACCACAGCATAACGGAGGTAGTCAACGTTTCCATAGCTTGCCCCGCCAGGGAGCCCGCATCTCCTTGAACTTTGAGCCCGGGTACAGCAGTGTCCCGTACAGGTCAGAGGACTGCTCAGCGGGAGCGCTACCTAAACGGATTGGCACATTACAGGCCGACGATACCATGGTGCAGCTGCGGAATTCCCCCAAGGCTATAGTGCGACCCAAGTCAGAGGAAGTGAGGAGCACATTGAGTGAGCAGGCCATGGTGGGCCCTGCCTGCATGGTCTCTCCCCATGCTGCATACTCCACCTCGCTCATCCCCAATGCTACACTGTCATGCTCATCTGAGGTCATCACTATCCACACGGCAAACAGCTGTAGCAGGCCGGGCACCCCACAGATGCGATCTGTCTCCTCCTACCCAAATGACAGGCCCCTCAGTACTGCTGTGGTGAATGGCGGGTCATCCCAAGCTCAGTCGGCCACCTCCTCCCGCCGTGACTCAGCCGTGTCCCTCAGCACCAGCACTGAGGTCGATTCCCAGTGCAGTACCCTGAACGGGACAAAAGGAAGGAAGAGTCAAGATACCACAAGCGAGTCCAGCTACTCAGACGGAAGCTTGCAGAGTCAAGGCACAGTCGCTGCCGACCAGTGGGTCAACGACACCCCAGAGAATATTGTACCGAAGAGGCCTCTTACCTCCAGTTGCTCTACCCCGACAAATCATATTTACAGCAGCCCCGAGAGATCCTCAAACAAGACGGATGCCAGTTCTCTGCACTCCATGGACAATGATGGATACTACACTTCCATGCACACAGATTCCGGGATCAGGACCCGGAGCCATAACAACATGCGTGGTAAAATGAGGCACAGTATGTATGAATGCCGTATGTATGACATCCAGGATGACCCTTCCGGCTTCTACAGTGACAGATCCTTATCCCGGAGCATTTCCCTTCGGAAGTCAAAGAAGCCCCCGCTGCCACCGGCTCGGACAGACTCCTTACGACGCAAGCCAGGGAAGAAGACCAGCGCTAATGGATCGGTGCTTAACGAGACTCTAATTGCCACCCTGCAGCAGACTCTGCAGATGGGCGTAAAGGGCAAAGTGAGTTCATCATCCTCTCAGAGCCCCTGCAGCGATTATGAGGATCCATGGGTACCGCGTCCGCGGAGCCAGAGCAGCATAAGTGCTGGGAGCAGCGGCTTGTCAGCCTCCATGGCAAACGTCTACTATATCTGTCCAGTTACACCATCGCAAAGCGACACAAGTAGCTTGCGCTCAGATTACACCGAGACCTGGTCTTACTATCCCGACTACCATCGGCAACATGGGGAGCAGCCACATTCCCCAACTAGCTCCAGCGGTGCCCCTGCGGAGTTCACCAATGGAAGTTGTCTGCCCAGCATGTCACAAGCATCGCTGCCGGAATGCCAGGACAGTGCAGCGGTGGTCAAGCCTAAAACTTCCTCCCCAGACAGAGTGCATAGACTCACTTCCCCCTCCAGCGGGTACTCCAGCCAGTCCAACACACCCACGGCAGGCACCCCTGTACCCTCTGGCATGAGGTCAATGTCTCCAGCAGGAGCAAAGTCCAAGCCCAAAGTACCTGAAAGAAAGTCTTCTCTGCTGTCTTCTACATCTGTGTCATCCTCATCCACGTCCTTGTCCTCCAACACCTCAGATTCAGCAAAAAACCCCCTACCTCCTCCACCTCCACCCCTGCCTGGCCTCCATACTTCCCCATCAATGTCGCCAACCTTCACACTTCATGAATCTAGAGAACCACTATTCACTCCACCTCCTCCACCTCCTCTCCCCCCCTCCATCCCTGCATATATGGGTGGGAAAATCCCTCCTCTACACAGAACTCCTGAGACAACTCCAGACATGTCCTCCTATAGCTCCTCTTCAGAATTTCCTCCCCCTCCTCCAGAACTTTTGTTTGATTCTGGCTTGCCAGTCAGTAGTGACTTCTCTCCACCTCTTCCCCCTCCACCTCCTCCTCTTCCAAATACCGTTCCCAAGACACCTCTACGACCTCCATTGTATGCTCTGGCCACACCAGCAGCTCCACCTTTTGGCGTTAAAGGTCAGAAAGAAGCTCTCAGACTTACAAAATCAGTCTCTGCTGATTTTAAGGACAACATAGCCAAAGAGTCAAAATTACCTCCAATGCCCCTGATCACTGCCCAAGCCCTTCAGATGGTGCAACTTAGGTCTGTTAAGAAACTTGAACATGAGGGAGCCGTTACTACCAAAGCCCAGGACATAGAGTCCATCAAGCCTAAAACACCAGAAAAGCCTCACAAACTAGAACCTCCTAATGTGTTGTCATTGGCGGTGTGCTCCTCTCGTGCTGCAAATGAAACTGAAAATGAAACTAAGATGCAGCTGTCACCTACCAAGAAATTTGGCCAGGAGGCCGGCGACCTGGAAGACACACTGAGTGAAACCTTGGCGGACCACTGCAGCAACTCTTTGTCCCCAGAAGAGTCCCTGCATCAGTTGTCCCCTACTGTTCCAGCGGTAGCATCACTAAATTTTACACCCAAGAAGAAACCTCCAGCTGTCTCTAAGAAGCCAAAACTCATACTAAAGGTGCCTCAATCTCCCCCTCAGCCCGTTTCAGAAGAGAGGCAACCTGAAGTTGTGGATGGAGACATGGTTGCGGTGTTGAGTCCCCAGAGTGGGTTGTCGGTCTCAGGGATGGAGGAAGCCCCTAGTGCGACCCAGCAGCAGCGCATGGAGGATCAGATGGGGGATCATTCTGGAAGCTCCACCAAACCCATGACACAGAGCAGAGAGTCTTTGAGCAGTGAGGCCTCCACAGAAAGCCTACAAGAAGCCAAGACTTCCACAGTGGTAAGCCAGAAGCTCCCCATCTTGGATGAAAACAGCATTTCCGATAGACACAGAGACAGAGAGCAAGATTCCAGTAACACCATGGACTCCACCGGCTCAAAGGAAGAAGATAATGGTAAGCAAAATACTAATATTATTTTTATTAAGTCTACAATATAGCTTGAGCATATTTTAGCAGACACTAGATACACATAATTTTCCGGTATAAACTATGGACTCCACTCCTGCCATATTTTGTGTGCTGCCTATGTTTCTGGACAAGGTTCACCATAAACAGGGCAGCTGTGTGTTCACCTACCATGGCCCCCCCCTCGGGTGGATTCTGTCTCTGTGGGGGTCAGCAGGATTGCAGAGGTCATAAATAGCCCTAATTTATAGCTCTATCCTTTGCTGACCTGCTTGGAGACTCCATCGCTATTCTGGGGTTGGGCTCAGGCCCGAAGGTCAACATCCCCCCCCCCCCCCCCAGACAGGGGATCACGGTAGCATCACACTGCGGCAACAACTGGAACATTTTCTCCATCTCACTCTCCTTGTAGGTCCCTCTCTCTCTCTCTCTCTCTCTCTCTTTCTCCCTCTCTCTCGCTCTCCCCCCCTCTTTCTCTCTCTCACTCGTATACGCACACACTGACTTAGATAGGGAAGGACAGCGTTCCGAGGAGCAGGCTGGTGAACGGCTAGAGAAGCGGGGGAGGGGGAGTGGCAGCAGGCTAGCATGACATCCATCCGCAGCGGCTCAGGGAGCCAAAGTGCAGATGTTGCAAGGAGGCAGCAGGACCAGGGGAGCGGGAATTGAAAGGCAGGGATATAACGTCCCAAACCCCGCCTCGCTCTCATGTCGACATCTGTCAGTATCGACTTCAGAGCTGGCAGTGTTACGGGAACAGCGCGCCAGGTCGCTCCCCAGTCTGCCGGTAACATGTGCTCCCTTACGCTTCCCAGGCGACATTTTTGAGGATTCCGTCGTGTCCTGCTCCTCACCAGTTGCCGACGCAAATGTCTGTGAGGACATGGTGACGCCCACGCGACCCAGGACGACCGAGGACCTTTTCGCCGCCATTCACAGGTACGCGTATGTCCCTGCGCCGCTCCCAACCTCCAACTCGCCCCTTTGTGTTTATGCACCGTCCGTTCAAACAAGTTTTCAGCTCGTGGACCTGAAGTAAAAGTTAAGAAGACTTCGCTGCACATATGGCCCATCGCAGAGGCGTACAGTAGCAGCCTAGGCTTCCGCGTTTGAGTCCTTCATGTGGAGTGAGCATCCTTCGGTCGGTACCCTAATCCTGGAAACAGGGCTGCTACAGGACAAACTTTATCTATGTTTTTCAGTCTCTGCCATTTCTTAAATATGTCCATCACTGTGCTTTTCTGTGTAGCCGCTGTTTTGAAGCTTGAGTGTCTGTCCCCCGTCCCCGAGTTCCCTCACACCTGTCCCCCTCCCCCGCTTTCCTCTTCCTCTTTTCCTGCGCAGTCTGGAAAGGCTGAAGGTGTGGCACAGACTGGCAAGTAACCCAATAGTTAGCTGCCCGTCATCTGTAGTGACATCTTGACAAATCAAGTAGACACCCTGCTTATGAAGACCCAATCACAAGGATGCTATTTCATCTGTAATAGTGCTACAGGGGATCTTTGACCTTGTAAACAAGGGCGAACTAAATATTCTGCCGTGGAGGAGACTCTTTTTGTGATGCTGCATGTATTAGCAGGATGGTGCAATGTCCCACTAGTGCCCCCAGTGGAAGGGCCAGTAGTAGCATTTAAAGTTACTATTTATCATCATGTTAAACCTGTTTCAAACCTTACTGAGCAGTGCATTATGGGACGCCAGTAGCAAGGGGAGTTTATGGCCTTCTCTGTGGAACCTAATTCCGTTATTCAGTGCTCATATTCCAAACCGCGTGATTTTTTCTGCTGGTAATTCAGTTCTCCATAGAATGATATAAAATATACATTTCTGCTCAGGGGGAACCAGTATGAATTATGTAAAAGACAATTTCATTTTTTTCTGAAACACTTGCAGCCATTTTTGGGCAGTTGAGGGCCTTTGCGATACTGCAAATGCTAATGACAATATGAGATTACATGATAGGGTGGTGGAAAATGGTCCTGGTTGTTCAGCGTCCAAATTCGAAAATGTGTGGGCCTCCATCTTCCTTCCTCCATCCGGATTATGCCCTTTAACGGACAGTCTCTGCCCCGATCAGGTCCAAACGGAAGGTGTTGGGCCGGAGAGAGTCTGAGGAGGAGCGGCCGCGGGGCCACTCGCCGTCGCCCCCAGTAACCCCTACGAGCAGCTCCCCCAGCTCGGCCTCACTACCCCGGCAGGCGAGTTCCATCCAGCGCAGCCTCCGCAAGTCGGCCACCAGCAGCGACAACTTCAAGGCCCTGCTGCTGAGGAAGGGCAGCCGCTCTGAGACCGGCTTCCGCGTCTCCGCCGCCGAGATGCTGAAGAGCACAGACCCGCGCTTCCAGCGGACGCGCTCCGAGTCCTCCCTGGAGCTGTCATCGCCGGATAGCCCCGGCGGGTCCCCTAGCCATGGAAAGCAGGCGGCGGAGGAGTGGGCCCGTAGTGAAGGCTTCTCACCACGCTCTCCTGGCATTGGCTCCTCCTCCTTGTTGGGGTTCCGGTATGGGCGGTCCCGCACACCACCCTCAGCCGCCAGCAGCAAGTACAATGCTCGCAGCCGCATCCCGAGCAGCCCCATGACTGTCATCTGCGAGGGGGACGGTGAGCTGATGGAGGCTGGCGACGACTGTGAGGAAGTAGGGAGCCCCCTGCAGGACTCTAATGGCACTTCACACAATGGCAGTGGCAGTTAAAAGGGGTTCTCTTGACTCACTTATAGCCACGGAGAGTCAGTTTTGGACTAGAAGCGACACCCCTGGGCCGCTGGTCCCAGATTTGAAGTGGACACCGGTTTTACAACAATTTTTACCACTAACATCCTGTCATTTTAACGTCTGTTTCTAAAAGCAGTGGCAAGATTTCCAAAGCCAAGGTGAGCGTTGAGCGTTCTGTTTCAGTTGGGTTAGGGTTGATTTCTTCTTCTGAAAGACAGAGTAGGTGTGAGAGGGATGGACCATAAACTAATGCTGAAAGGAAGTCATTGGAGAAGGTGGATCCTATATAGTAACTATTATTTAACAGAAAAGCATTGTTTAATAGTTTTTGGGAAAGTGAAGTAGAAAAGCTTTCATTTTAGCCCCGTAGAAGCCTTCCTTTGCCTTGGTGAGCGGTGAAGCGGTGAAGGACATACGGCAAATGGGCCAATAGCTGAAAATATGTGACTTCTAATTTCCTCTTTACATAAAAAGGCAGAACGAGAAAGAAGGTAGAGCTAAGATGGATTTTCTGCAAGTTTGGAGACCTTTATAGTGTGATATAAGTTAGTAGATTTGCACTCTTGGTTGTGTTTTTGGTAGAGTTGTGTAAAAAAAATGTTAGGATAATTTACTAAGTGGAGATGAAGAATTGTACGTGAAACTTACTTGAAAAAATCACAAAGTCCTGTTTTACTTGTGAATGTTTAGTTACCAAAGAACTAATCAAATTTAGCCTGGATTATTATAAGGATGTGAGACAAGTCTGATGGATTGTTCTAGACTGGATGTGGCCAATCTTGTAATGGAAACAGAATCTTACCTAGACTCACCATTAATTTAACTTTAACTTTCTATAATAGGTTTCTTTCCTGTGAAGTTTTGTACTTTTTTGTAAATACATAGACTGTAAAAGTAACATTTTGACTTATTTTTCACAGAATTTGTACATTTTTAGTACTTTGTTATGAAAACGCAGGGAGTGTATCCTTTTGTAGACTATTTATTTTAGCATAGTGAAAATATGGATGTAATTAACCCCCTCCCTGTTTGATAAGGAAGTGGGGGGCCCTACAGGCCTGAATATGCTGTTTTGGTTCTGAACGACGAGGCCTTACAAAGTTAGCGGGGGGTGAAATCGGTGCCACTTTGTAAAATGTTTCTCTTGTTTTTAGCAGTAGCAATAGCCTTTTGAATGTCTGCTGCTGGCAACGATGAACACAGGAAAATCTATGACCGTCAACACAAATATGTCCAATACACTGAATTTTATTTTGTCTTAAGTATGTGTTTAACAAATAAAATAATTTGTTAACTGAGTTTTTCCCCCTCATTTCTATTAATGTCTCTACATCATTTATTTTTACAAAGTACCAGAGTTTTCATAAATTTTGACTATTCAGTTTGGTATTCTACCTAGTTTCCACATTAGTGAGACTTCACTGAGCAGGGTGCAGTTCTAATAAACACAGACATGGATAACAGACGTCCCAGTCTTCTGCCTTTTGTCACAGCAGTTAAGGTCTCAGTCTCCCCCCCCCCCCACATGTCACTTTAAATACTCCTGTGGGACCGGCAGTCCCCACCCCCCTCAGGGAAACAGTTCACCACCTGCCCCAGGTCCTGTAAAATCAAGCCTCTGACAGCATTTTCAACACAATTCCTCTACAATTAGATGCTAGGCATAGAATTTCAAAAGGATTCGAGACTTAAACTAGCAGGTCCATAATATTCCCTATAAACTCTTTAAAATTACAGTAATAGTGATAGTAAGGGTGATATTTTATTCCTCCCTGTTGGAATGTTGGATAGCTTTCGCATGTCCATCTCGCTCTCCACGAGACACAAACACATACATACATGTCCTGATTAAATTATATTTAGATTTTTTAAATCTATAAACAATATTTAAGTTTTGAAATGACCAATGTCCAGCCTGACAGATGTGAGAAGTGAGAGATACCAATGCTCAATCACTCACTGCAGACGTAATAGCAGTATTAGAAAAAGTAATAAAAAATAATAAGAATAATAAGTTTATAAAAAATAATAATGTGTCACCGCTAATTGAACCAGTGTTCTGTTATCTGGTAACAATTTTTCACCAAAAGTTGGCTGGTAGAGCGCACTGCAAACTAGGCATTGGGAATCAGCCAACGAACCAGCACCACCTACAGGGCTGTCTGGCACCTGCAGTCTCGGTACTCCCAGAAGCCACATCTTCAGAGCTCAGAGTCATGAGGCCTAAAGAATTCATATATACTGGTGACCATGGAAGCATGTTTGGTCAGAGTCTTATACAGAGAATACATTTGGGTAAAATATCTGGTAAAAAGGTGATAATCAGCTGTTTCCAGTATTATCGCATAATAAAATGCTGAGCATTTTCATGCTAATTACACAAAATTATAATAAAAAGACATCCTTTTTCCCCGCAAAAACGTGGCTCCTAAGGTAAAAGACACTCTGATGTATTTTTTAGTATTTTGTACACTAAGAGCTCAGGAGTGAGACAGACCTTATAAAGTTGTAACACTTTACATTAATTTATTTGGCAGATGCTTTTGTCCACAGTGACACACGACTGAAGCTCAGCCATTGTTCTTGGAACAGCTGGTACTAAGGGCCAAATGATGGCATCACTGTACCAGCCGTGGGATCTGAACCAGCAACCTTCTGGTCACAGGCCTAATGCGCAGAGCCACACAGCATGTGAAAAGGGGCTTTTCAAACATAACTAAAAAAAAAAATCACTTGTTAAATTCTTTTAAAGAGCATATTTGTATGTATTTCTGGAAATGCCAGACCTGTGTCGTGACTGCTGATGGAGCCTTGTGGCAGGTGAGTGAGCTCGCAGTTGTAGTGTGTGAAGGGGGGGTAGGGGGCAGGGGGCGATGCCCTGCCAGTGCTCCAAGGATGCCAGAGAGGGCTGACAGGCTGGCGTCTGTGGCCTCTTTGCCCCAATGGCCGCCCCCTTGCAGTCTTTGGACAGAAGGTCGAGTACTCCTATAGTACTCCTTAACCACTGAGACATCCAAGATAAGATATATGTTCCTGATATCCTTCCCAGCTCTGGAGCAATTTGCAAGAACAGTATCCTGGAAGAAATGAAGAACATGTAAATACACACATCAGCACGCTCTCTGATACCATCCAGAGTACAACAGCAGTTAAAAACTTTTCGCAGTGATTTCACTGCTTTTTGGGCTCAGGGCCGCGCTCCTATATAAGCTTCTCCTTTCTTTGTGCTATCATTCTTAATAAACAGCACAGGAACACCAGACTCAATGCATGTGTCTTGCATTATCAAACTGTACTTAGCAGAAGGAGAAGAGAGTTACTGTCCCGGAGCAAAAAGGCCTTAATGTTTCCTCAGTAAAGCAAAAGGTGTGCAAAGAGATTTGAGTTTATGACCTATTATTACAATGCAGCGAGATTGAGTCATAAACTCAGCATGTCTGACATTGTGTAATAAAGAGCAGATATCATAAATAATACTGGGATTACGTGGCCTCTACTGTAAAATTCTAAAACAGCACTAATGTGTTCTCATTTCCATTTACAATTTAAATAAATATAATAACGTGGGTAGCAATGTGGGTAGTAATGCGTGTGTGTGTAAGTAATTATGCCTGTGGGTGGGTGGGTGGGTGGGTGGGTATGTATGTATGTATGTATGTATGTATGTATGTATGTATGTATGTATGTATGTATGTATGTATGTATGTATGTATG
>JAODUD010000039.1:17996264-18007289 GCA_026784285.1 Stomatorhinus walkeri | reverse complement strand
ATGGCAGCCTCTGCTACCGGTGTGTGAGTGTGTGTGTGAATGGGTGAATGAGAGGCATAATGTAAAGCGCTTTGGAAAAAAGCGCTATATAAAATGCAGTCCATTTACCAATTGAAAACTGCATGCAGTGCAGTTCACCAGGGGTGGATCCACTCAACTGTCTGCATCGTCTGATGTCACTGGAGGTGTTTGATGTTAAATATTGAGATGTAAACAAAGATGATGTGTTTCGGTAGATCTGCCAAGAAGAGTAAGGAGGAGGATAAGAGGACATATCTGGAAAAGGGCCAATGTTTCTGGGACAGTGTCACCATGACTATGAAGCAGATCACACCCACAAAGAAAATGGGTAAGCTGGAAGGCTGGGAGCCGCCGAGTGTCGGCGAGGTGACTCACGAGACGGAGGAGCACGTGGCTGGGGACACTTTCATCCGCCGTGATGAGGCCCTACCCTGGACAGACCTCGAAGGGGACTTGTCCAAATACGCCAGCCTGTCAGGGCCACGTGGCCCTGGGCCCCGATGGACCACCAAGGCCAAAGATAAGCTGGCCAGTATTAGGAGGCGGAGCCTCTCTGAGAACTGGGAGGGGCTTAAGTAAAGGCAAGCCCACGGTGCTATGAGAAAGCAGTACCTGTTTGTCCTGGACTAGCCTTTTGTTATTGCAAAGTTAGCGCACGGTTTTGCAATAGCAGAAAGGTTTGCTGAACCTGGGCGACTATGACAAATGGGGCATAAATAAAATGTCGGCACATTACGCCTCAGGAAGTGGAATACGTTAATCTGGATGTCTGTGGCCTGTTAATGAGGGGTGCAGTGGAAATGGAGTAGCAAGCGAGAACAGGAGGAGTAGGAAAGATGAAAAAGCCTTACAGTACCTACAAACCGACAGACGGCTTTTTAAAGATAATAAAAAGAGATAAATGACCTCATGCAAGACATTTTTAGAAGAATATAACAACTTTGATATTTTAAACACCTTATGTTTTTGTGTTTGAAAGGCTGGTTCACTGTCAGGATTAAGCAGCATGAGCCATTTTTACTGAAACTGTGCTCCGAGTCCATTGATGAGTGTAACATTCAGACAATATGATCTACTGTCAACAGACTAAATCTGTAAATTTAACTATAAAATCCACAATTGTATATATTTTTGAAAAATGTTTTTTAAAATTACCTTATTTTAGGTTCTATCCGTATGGTTGCTTGACCAAATGGATGGTTTTATATTGCATAGAAAGTGCAGAACGGACCAAACGATCCCCGCCGGCATCTTTAATACTGGCCTCTAACACATATTGAGTTTCTCAGCGCTGTTCACTTTTTACGTGAGAATTTCCTTCTGCATGTTCTCATCCCAGTCCTCTGGGTCATGGCAACAGACATTCCGGTATTATGGGCCTTCCTGTTACGCTCCATTCACAGAAGCATACAGGTTGATTTCTTCAAATCGATTGTTTTCTTGCCTTTTTTGCAGACTGTTTGAATCAAAAGTTAGCTTACAAGAATCAGCCTATTCTGATTTTCATCCATGCACAGGTGCCTATTATTGTAGAGAACGTATTTAAAATAGACGCTTTGCTCACATCAGATCAAAATGCCTGCTTTATTCCATTGTATTGTATAAATTCAAAGCAATCTGTCCATTTGTTTGATCCCTTCGCGTGTTCTCATTTAGTTCACAATTAATTATGAATTACATAAGTCATACCTAAATCTGAAGTATTGCAAAAATGCACAATGGGACAAATCCTGGTGTATCTGACATCATTTATCTGCTGTATTTTATATTGCATTGTGTGATAAAATGTACATATTTATTTAGTTTAAGGTCATGCTGAAGTCCTCTTTCTGCTGCTTCAGTTCTGTCCTGCCAGCAGTCATAAAGACTGCAGCTGAAGCATTTATCGTGGTGTCAGGAATTGAATTTAACCTTCAGATATAGAAATACAGGCAAGTGCTCCCCCCCACCCCGTTAAAACTACAAACTACTGCTGCATTTCAGGTTTAATTAAAGTTCATAGCAAAGAATCGTGCCAGTTGTCTTTCCTTACAGTTAAGTATCAGTTACTGGAATGATAAGGGAATATTACAAAAATTCAGTATACAAAAAGACAATTTTCATAAATAGTGCCATTAATGCTGTTCCTCCTTCCTCCCCATAACAGGCGTGACAAAAGGAATAATAAAAAAAAAAATCATTGTACGTTAAACACAAATTTACTTTTTGTCGCTACCTTAGGTAATTGCACAGCACAGAAAAGGAACACAAACAGTAACAGTAGACCTATTGGACATAAAGTGCATTCCAACAGAAACGGCAATAGACCCAACAATCTAACACGTACAAAACCAAACCACCTCAGGGAAAAAACGCATAAATTTTAAACACAGAAAATCCGATTTTCTGTAAACACCAATAACTTTAGAAACCAGCCCAACTCTCTTCGGTATCCGACGGCAGCTCCGACATCCCTGCCACGTGCTAAATTCATTTGCGATCATTTATTAGGTTACGGGGGGAGAAAAGGGGGGAAAAAGCAAAAAACTGAAAACAAAACATTCTTATGGAGCCCTTAAAAAGAAATTGCACACAGAGCAGCTTGAAGACGCCGTCTCTGAACCTCTGCATGAAGACGTGGGGGCTGGGAGAGGGTACTAGAACTTGAAGAGGTCGATGAAGTTCTGTGGAGACACCGATGTGAAGCAGGTGTCGGGATCGTTGGCTGTGCATGGATGTCCGGAGTCCTGCAGAAGGAGATGGCTGTTCATGCCGTCCGGAGTGACTCTGCCATCGAGCCCGCGGACCCCAGAGAGACCCGCTACAGGCACATCTCACACTGGCAGTAATAAGAATGTCACCTACCATTATCCCAACCCGTTCAAATCCATATTATACCCAATTATAAAATCACCTACCATTATCCCAACCTGTTCAAATCCATATTATACCTCATTATAAAAACACCAAACATTCAATTACTTAATTGTTCTGGATCTGGGATCCAGTGCCGCTACTGAAATTGCAACGGAATTAAGTTTAACAATAATGAAGCTTATGGGGAACAAGCAGATACGCCGAGTACAAATAGCCTTTTATATGTGCTACTAAAATCTTTAATAGCTGAATAAGGTCAAGAATACAACTCCCATTAGTAGTTAAGTATTATACTTATTTAATAAGTCAATGTTTTGTTTTATAATTAATAGAGGTGTCATCTGGAGGCGTAGGCTAGCCATAGATAAATGAAGATATTGATGCTTAACTGATTTTTAATAACCTCTTGGGGACAAAAAGTTTTGTGAATTTAACACAACTGAACAGACTGCTGAGGCGAGGCAGCGACGTTTACAGACACCCCCAGGAAGTGTCATATGTAAATCAGTGCAAAAAAATGATATCTAACTAGTAAGACCAAAACGAAATCTGATTACACGTGATGCTGAGCAGACATTTTACACCTTCCCTCACACGACTTTCCTTTATGAAGAATTACCTCAAAACAGACTAGAAAATAATCCAGCTGCCCCGTATGTATTATACTGGTGAACTCCCATGGGTAACCATGGAGATCAGGACGATGGCTGCAAGCCGACAGGCATTTTAAGCCACGTCATTGTTTTTCACAACCGACTCATGCCAAGAGGAAAGACAACCACGTTCATGGATGACAGTGACTGCTAGACCACTGAATGAAGGCTAGTGCTACTCCGTGCTACTCTGTGTTACGGGGCCTTGCTTGCAGGCTCCGCCCACATGTCTACCATGTGACCTTTCTTCCTTCACAGACAGTTCATAGCCTTATGAAGGTTGAACTGCCCAAGGTAAACTGGGAATCTACCCCCGAATGTGAGCTCCCCTTACCGGAAGTACTTACACAGCCCAGCAAGTTGCCAAAATTGGATTCAAACATGCAGTCTTTTTAAATACAAAAAAATGTGACATATGAAGGTTATATTTATGCAAAAGGTCTATAAATATAAAACATTTCTGTCACACAAGTACAAAAGCCATGCGACTGAATACCAACACATCAACACACGGGCAACATTATAAGACAGCCTCGCGAAAAATAAAATAGCGCGACACAGAAATACGTTCCGTGTGTGTTAGCGCAGAAGTGATCAAAGGTGAATGCATGCCGAACGAAAAACACATTTACTCACAACACAGAACGACCAAAAAGTATTTTTTCAACGATAAATGTAATTGACAGACAGTGATGACAGGTGACAAACAAAGCGAATGAAATACCTTGAAGACTAAAGCCAGGTGGTAGTCCTTTAGAGATCGGAGAGGGAACAGAAAGAGAGAGGAAATGGACAGAGAATATTAAGGGTTTGAAGAGAAGGGCTTTCCTGGTGTGGCCTATCCTTTGTCACGCACAGTACCCAGACTGTACATTAATCACTTTGGATACTTTAAGAGAAAAATATTAGGAAAAGGGGTTAAAAAAGGAACCCAAGTACCGTGTTACTGATTGGCCAGCATTAACCCCCCCGACTGATGAGATAAGGCCCCCAGCATGATGGTGAGAGCCAGTACATGCAAGTCAGCCAGTCCCAGGATTAACACATTTCTTTGCGAGCCTCTATTTTTAAAGTCAACCCTAAAGAAGTGAAACGGAAGGCAGAGGTGTCCCATGTGTCCCCAATCTGAGGACAACTCTAAAGCAGGACAGCGTCTTCCGAAGTTACAGATCAAACTTTGCAGCCGTGGCTGCGCTGAAGTGACAACCAGCGCTTCAGTTGGAACGTTTTCAAAGAAACTAGAGCTGGTAAAGCATCTCTTTCTAAATGCAAGCTTGGAAAACATGAAGATGGTCATTTAGCTGCCAATTAAATATTATAATACACCATAAAAACGTATGTATGTGTGTTTCCAACATAACAGAGTGGGTCATTGGTGTTAGCAAAGGCGAACACAGGACTTGACGAGACGCGATCCCAATACTAGTTTAAGATTGGATACCAGAAAGCTATCACTAAGGAATGTGGACAGTGCATCTAGAAACTTGGGTGAAGAGCATGTGGGAAACACAGCAGTGAGAAGGGGGGGCTCAGGTGGGGACTAGCAGGGAGGACAAAATGTCCTGTAGGGGGCAGTATAAACACAAAAGCCAGAAAGCCAAAGCTGATGTGCTGGGTCATACTCAGTATCACTACATCCCAGTCGGCCAGACTTTGTGTTTTTGTTTGTTTATTTTGATTATGGGATGGCCAAAGGTCCAGGTGGGACAGCTATATGCTCAGTTATGCCACGTTCTGCCAACACCCCAAATGCCTAACGTCATACCTTTCATCACGGCACACTAACCACATGACATTGTGAAGTCTGCTTTCCAGTCAAAATGACAGACTTACCTTCCAAAACAAAATGCCGCAATGTTTACAGAAATGCAGGGTGTCCCCGTAGACCTCCTTTTTGGGGTAGTACTTCTGCAGGGTAAAATACATCAGCTTCCAGTCCACATGTCCTTTTTCTGACACAATTAAATGTCTACAGAACTGGAAAATGAAAGACACACAACCTCCTTAAAACTGGCACCAAGCAGAAAACTACAAAATACAGACATATTCAAAACTACAGATTTTTAGAAATACAATTAGTTTAAGTATAAGTTACAGATATAGGGAGCAGGCCTTTCATTACACGGTCATGTTTAAATCCCAACAACAGTTAAACAATCGTGCCATTCGCCATCTGTACAGAATTCCAGGGGCCCTCTAGTGGGTTTCTTTTGCATTGCAGCCTCAAATGTAGCTGGCCTTACACTGACCAGTGTGAAGCAGACATTTCTACATTCTGGTTTCATTTTGAACTGTTCTATATTATATAATATGGGTTAAATCTTACAAAAGGGAACCTCCCTTAATAAAAGATAACGGAAATACTGTAGGGACCAAGTATTCTCGCTAACATATTTTACCACCACAACCATATAATGAAGAAGGTGAATATCGAAATCCATAAGACCAAGCGAGAGACAGTGAGCGCATCTCACCTGCTTCTCCGCAAAGTGAAACTGGCACAGCTTCTTCCAGAGCTGACGGTCCTCACTGAGCATGTGCAGCGTGGGCGTGGCCTGGCCCAGGTTGATGATGTCCCAGGCGTCGGAGAACTTGTACAGGATCCTGTTCTGCATGTGCAGCGGGAGGTCGCTGAGGGTCACATCGCCTGTTATTTGCTGGGGGCGATAAGGCGCGGGGACGGACACGCTTAGTCAGGGAGCCACGGGCTGACACTGACCGACTGATCTTTATCTCGGGCACGTACCGATATCACCCTATAGTTACAGAGCATCACGTGCCAAGCCTTAGTTAATAACCCGAACACACACAAACTGCCTGAGAGATTCCCTTAAATGATTAACTGCAGACCCTTCCAAGGAAACGATTACCTAAAAAAATGACTTCACTTTCATGCTATTTAAAATCTACAGGTTCCTAAATGTATAAATATTTCACTGCATCAAACTCACATTTATTTTTACTTACGTTTACCCATTTGTATGTGGCTCACTTGTGTGATTAACGCAAGCTTGGCCAGAGTCGTCTGGCTGCCACAGTTACCTTGGTAATCTGAAGGTTGTCAAGCTGTTGTTGCCAACTCAGGATGGTCTCCAGCCTGGAGATCCAAATGTTGATGTTGCCCACCAGCACGCACTTCCCCACCTCCCGGATGAGGATACAGAGAGTGGAGCTTAGGTCCCGGAGCAGGTCTTTGATGAGCCGTGGGTTCTGCTGGTCTTCCAGAACTAAATTGGGATCAGCAAATAGATCAACCGGCTCAACAACCAACAGTTAGGCTGATTCTGTTTCTCCAGATTATAAGACCAAAGTCCTCAGTTGGGCTACAGTTACAGTTACAATAGGGGTATGGAGCTCCAGATCACTAAGGGGAACTTGGTGCAAAATGGACAAATGATGACGCTTGAGATATTACACACAGATTATGTCAGGGTATCCGGTCACAGGGGAATCAGCACCACTAATGTCCGATTAAATTTCTGTTCGAGGACTCCATCTGTACTCCAAGGGTAAAGCTAACTTTGTGCCATTCAGAAAGTGACAAGGGACACATTCACCTACATAATGCATCAAACGTAAGCAATGCCATTATCGTAATCAGATCCCTGACTCGTCAATATGGTTTAGAACCTTGCTGCTAGAAACGGCTGGTTCCAAGTGGTTTTCCCAAGCACCGCCCCTCCTGGCGGGCGTGCACGTATGCAGCTACGGTGTCGGACCTCTCACCCTTCCTCACGATCTTTTCCAGGACGTTGAAGTAGTTTTTCTGGGCGGCGCCGCTCAAGGACGTCAGCTGTGACTTCGCGATCAGCTGCAGCAACTTTACAGTGGAGGGAGGAAAAATGGGCTCAGATAACAGGGTGCTATTGGGCGACTCGGGCGACACGGCCGTCACTGTGGTCTTACCTTGACCACGTAGTTGAACCTCCGGATGTCCTGAATCGCACTGGAGAAGTCCAAGCGGTTAAAGGCCTCTCCTAAGGTACAGTAACCATGTCTCTGATAAAAAAAAAAAAATGAAGAAATACAATAAAATTCATTCTGAAACAACAGAGAAGTATTTCACTCAACGTCTTTGTCTACACATTTTTGTTCATTAATTTTCCTCAAATACAATTACAGTGTAATTACGTGGTGGAGGACGGTGTGACATCTCTTCACACTGACGGCCAGCTATCTAGCGAGATACCTGGAGGGTCATTATTACCAGGTGTTGACACATGGGCCAGCTGAACCAACCCCTCCCTCCAAGCTCAGCCAGCAGCCAATCAGCACCAAACCGTCACCTCGCCTTTTTTTTTTTTTTAATGCCACTCAACAGCTCAAATTCGCGGGGAAGGTTTGATCCGAGTAGCTGCATGCCTCGGCCAAAACAAAAGCGGACAGACTTTGAAGCCCACTGGAGGCTTCAACCTGGTCATCACCTCATCGGCACCACGGCCCGGGGCTTCCAGCTGCAGCCAATCAAGCGTCATGCTACTGAACAAAGGTACAAAAGCCATAGAAATAATCATCTTCAGACCACCTCCTCTACTCACTTCTCTTGTACTCTCCTTCTGAACATAAATCCACTTCTCTTGAAAGAAAACTGAAAAGACAAATACAGTCGGGTTTGGGTTAAAAATAAACGTTTAACATTAATATTTACCGCAGACGCTGGCTAGGCAGAATGGGTTTGTCAGCTTCCTGCATGTTTATTTTCTTTCCTCATACTGGGATTGTATCTATATTTGGAAGCCTGTGAGAGTCCGTGAGGGAGCCACACGCTTACACTGAGATCTCGTGTTGTTGTTGAAGAAATCCTTCTTCCTCTTTTTGGCTGCCACTTCGCAGACATCTTCTACAAAGAGGTTCTCTTTGTTTTCATCATGCAGCCTGCTTGAAGAAAAGGACATGGTCATGAATCAGGTTGGGTGGGGGGGTGGGTGCATGTTTATGGGGAGAAAGAGCATGTGACCCCACATACTCCAAGTTCAGCACATCTCCCAGTTATAGCTAATACACACTGACAAGTAAATTAATTTGAGTCAATTAAATGATGGACTTCAAAGTTCATTCCTTTGATACAAGATTGGTTGCACAAGTGGTAGTTTAAACAGAGTAATTAAAAACTTAAAAGCAAAATATAGCGAGCAGTCAACACATTGAAGAAAAAGTTAAAAACATTGTTGCTATTAATTATTTCAGATTCATTTCATGGGCTGCAAAAGATGAGGGCAGGATCCTGCACACACACATCAATAAGCCTCAATTTCACTGACTGCCTTTTGTTAAAAGACCAAATATGTAGTAGCAGCTGCCAATAGAGCCCTTCCAGCCTTGCGCTCCTTGATCACCCTCTGCGCTGGAGAGAGGGGCAAACCCAGAGCTGAAACGTGGCCACTGTCTGGCCACCTTCTGTAAGGCGTCACTCACAAAAACAAAAAACAAAATCCTGCAGCTGAATCAGAGTTGCGTTCAATTCCCGAACGCCAGAAATGAAAACCGCTCCCTCAATCACGACACAATGGACAAAAGGGATTAATCAACACAAACACCACAAATACCTACTTTAATCCACTAAACAAAAGCAGAGGTTCTGAGAAAAAAAATTAAAAGTTCTATGTTGAGATGTTTCCCTTGTAAAAAAAAGGAAACTTTAACAAAAAAATAATAAGACTGGAGAATATTTTCAAGTTATCTGAAGAACACTTACCATTTATTGTTAATAATGACTTGTTTCATGAACAGGAGATCAGACAAGACACATTTTAAAGTCCCTGTACAGCTTGTATAAATTCAGTATATTATGGATATCATTGACAGCAACTCTGCTAGAATTTTACAATAGAGTCCATTAGACTGATTTGACAGGGGTCATACCATTTCTCCAATCAACATTAATAAATAAATTACAATATAAATAATATAAATATTAAAAAGGTCTTTTATGCCATGCTTAGAGAAATTTCAAGGTGACTGGCCAAAACCTCAGCATCTCTCTCTCATATATATAAAAACCCATGAAAACCCATGGTCTGCGAAAACCATGACCACAGGGTCATGAGGCTGTTACAAGCTTCCGGAATCATCCGAGTGTCTGTTTGTCACTCAGCGCGGCCAATGCTGAGAAGCCTGCAGGGATCACCGGCTCACTCACAGCAGTGAAGCGGCGGATCACAGACACTCACAGCAATAAAGCGACGGATCACAGACAGAAGAAACTAAATTCAAATTCACTAAATTCATTAAATTCAACTAAATTCAAATTATTTACACAACAGCTTGTCATTTTTCAGCTAGTATTAAACCAGGGCATAGAACTCCGAGGTTCTGCTGCCACCCCCCGTCCTGCATATCAGGAGATCGTCCCGTAATAAAAGCAAAATGCTGTCGTCAGGATAATGCACAATTTATCCCATATTTTCATGCACGTCAAAATGTCGAGAATCCCTACTCTAGAAGATCCAAAGGGATCTGAAGAGCAGCTTCATCAATATTAAAATCCTGGTTTTTTAAGAAAAAACACAAGTTGTTTCTGCCATCTGTAAATTTACTGACAGAATAAGTAGCAATTAATTTCTGTTTTGCAGTTGATATGAATGTAACACCTTGAGTATGTCATAAGATATTAAGCCCTGACAGCAAGTGCTTAGAGCAAATGAACACTTAGACAACAGTAAACTGTGTAGTAAACCAAGGAAAACAGACCAATTATTTATAAAACACGCATAAAATCAAATACTTTTGTACGGCATTCATAATCTATTGTACTGCATTATGTTGTGGATGTTATACATTTATTTGTAGTTATCTAAAGCACAATTGTGACCCAAACCCAATATACTGTGTACTTATACATGGATGTGTTGATAAAAAATTCTCGAGTCTTGACATAAACATACTAATGTTGACAGCCAACACAAAAGAACCCTGGCACAGTTACACTTTAACTAGGAAAAACCCAAGATGACCCAAGAATAATTCATCTAATACACTTTATTTACATAAGTTAAACTAGACAATAATCTTGCATAATTTATGAGTTGTCATACGTAGATGCAGGGTCTTTCTAAAACAGTAGCACATTTTATTATGCAAGATCAAGCCAAATATCAAGAACAGGCTTCTAGTTTACAACAAAGTGATGTGGTTCAATTTCTAGGGCCTGACCAACAAATGAGTGGACTACAGTGGACAGTGTGAGGCCTGCGTACTAATGTGTAAAGATACTTTACATGTGACATTAAGAACAACAAGAGCCTCTAACACAGGTCTGAATGTACAGAATAACTGCTTTGTGGAGACGCAGCAGGACAGTGATGTCAGCACAGGGGAGACAGAAGGCAGCTAGCCCACGCTAATGGCCACACTCTCGCTCACACCCCCCCCACCCCCCTCCCCGAGAACACCCCTGGTCGCTGATTGTACTCAGCGGGAAAGCGTGCCAACACGGGGAAAAAAGCATACTTGTGCTGATTGCTGATCCAATTTCATTGTTAGCGGGCAGGGCGGG
>JAODUD010000039.1:17943086-17954444 GCA_026784285.1 Stomatorhinus walkeri | reverse complement strand
GGTTTACAGTGCAAACCACAGGACAGTGAGGACCTGGGGGGCTGGACATGGGGTTTACAGTGCAAACCACAGGACAGAGAGGACCTGGGGGGGCTGGACATGGGGTTTACAGTGCAAACCACAGGACATGGGGTTTACAGTGAAGATCACAGGACAGTGAGGACCTGGGGGGCTGGACACAGTGTTTACAGTGCAGACCTCAGGACAGTGAGGACCTGGGGGGCTGGACATGGGGTTTACAGTATAGTGTGATGTGTATCTAACAATAAATACAGCAGCATAAAATATCATGGTGGAAAAAATTTCATGGATTGAAGTTCATAGGATCAGTGCTGGGAGAGTGGGGGGTGTTCTCAGGAATGGGTAGGAGGTAAGATGGGCAGTAGGGCATTCAGTGTCTTGACAGCCCCGAGGAGTAAGCTGTGGTTTCACATTCCAGGTGTAAATAGTAAATACTCTGCTTTTGAGACAGCCCTTAAACTCTTCCCTGGGTGAATCTGGAATATTTTAAATGTGGAGGCACTGGGGGGGGGGGGAGCAAGCATCAGTCAAGGGGGGGCATGTGTTTGTGTTGTGTTTCTCCTCCTGTTTGAAAAACATGGTACTATGTTCCTGCATTGTAATTCAGGCAGTGATTGACAGCGCTCTGAGTGACAGTACTCAATGCTATTGGGGGGGGACAATGGGGCACTCATATTTCACAGTGCCACCCCTTTAGACACACCCCTGATTTGAAAGAACATAACCTCTATCCTTAGCTTTTGGAACTGTCTTCCATTAGAGAGAAAACTATTAAATTCATAATTAGTTAAAGCAGTGAATTCTGTGCAGAACTGGTCATAATTAACTTGGCAAGGCAAAAGAAGAGTCCAGCTGTCAAGAAACAGCAGTGATTCATCTTTGCTAGAGGATGTGAAGGGAACGTTATTTAAAAGGTCACTTTTAAACCAATAAATGGACACAACCCAACGGCCTTGGGAATTTGGGGATTTTGAGTTCAGTCGTGTTGAGAACCAGGTGATTCTGGAAGAGGCATCAAGTATCTCAGACACTTTCTGTAGCACCTCAGAGTAGCTGTTCAAGAATCTGGGAGACCTGAGGAGACTGTAGTGAATACTGTTTTATTCATTCCCTAGTGAAAAATGTTTTGTTCACTCCGTAGTGAATAATGATTTATTTAATCATCCATCTGTAAGTTTCCTGGTCCTGCAAGGGCTGTAAGTCTTGCTGGATATTCTCTTTTTGTTCTAACACACAGCTTGGGGAATTTGAAAAATGCTTTCCTGTACTTTTTAATGCACTGAGAGATACGCATGTAAAGCTGAGCCACAAATGCAGGGTTCATTTCAGCTGAAACGGCTTTTACACAATTAAATCATCATAGGCAAGAAAAAAATATCTCTGTGTTTTAATAACATTAATGTTAAACCCTTAATAGCTGTATATGGATATGCTCTTATCTAAATGTGATGCAAAATATCAATACTTTTTAATCATTTCATGCGGAACCTGTTTTGCCAGAAAAGTCAAATTTGTAAGTAATATTTGTCTATTAACTTTAGCCAGCTCTCTCGGTTTTAAGGTCGTAGATACTGTCTTGCTGTGTTAATTTTTCCATTTTTGTTGGGGCATTTATATGTTAGGATGCGAGTTGTTGCCCTCTGGGACCACGGTTCGAGCCTCTGTCATGGTTTCATATGTGTGGAGTTTGCATGTTCTCCCCGTGTCATTGTGGGGTTTCCTCTGGGTACTCTGGTTTCCCCCCCCACAGTCCAGTAACATGCTGAGGTCAATCAGAGTTACCAGACTGTCCATAGGTGTGTCAGTGAATCCCATCCTGGGTTGTTCCCTGCCTTGTGCCCATAGGTTCTGGACCCCCCCATGACCCTGAATAGGACAAGCGGTTACAGAAAATGGATGGATGGATGAAAGTCATTGGCTGTCATTCTGTATCAAGATGTCATAAAATTGGTATATAACTGCAGTTGGGAGGTCAGAAATTCGTTATACAAAACTGAGATCCGTTGCTTTTGCACTTAAATCTTATGCTGCAGATTTCGTGGTCTGTATGTTTTAATGGGGACCCATAAGTACATTCAAATGTGACGTGATTGACTTCCTATTGTAAAAGTGCTACATGTGTTTCCTTAGCAGCCAGAACATAATTTACACAAATATATGCATCTTGATAATGGATCACGTGTTATAACCAGCTGAGATTAATAAGGAGAGTCCTGTGGGCCTGAAGTATGATATGCAAAGGAACGATAACGGCAGCTTTAGCATGTGAGACTTCAGCAGGATTATTCGTACTGTGTGAATAATCATACTTCCGTAAACACTTCACACGTGAGCTGGTGATGAGGAACAACCAAGGTCAGCGACTGAAAGGTGGTATCTTTAAATTCCAGGAAGGGATCTGAAATTTGACCCTTGAGCACTGTGAGTAAACATCTCTCCACGCACAATGGAGAAGGAGCACAAACAAATGAAAGCAGCGTTTTGTCAGATGAAAGTTCACACTAAGCAAAGACACTTGGGCTGAAATAAAAGCACACGGACTGGATTTAACACACTGGTTGGATGAGTCTTCTGGTATTAGACAATTTTGGACTTGCTAGAAAATAATTCTCCGACATCTATAAATAATTCAGAATTTCTGATTCTGGTAAAATCCTCCGCAAGCTGTGTTTGTATAAATTTTAATCTTGTGCAGCCAACAATTCTCCAGTATCTTCTATGGTGTCTTTTGATAGCCCATTAGCCATTAGCAGAGTTACTATGTTAATGCTCTAAATTTAATGTACGCCTACAGGAGTATGTATAAACAGAGGTTATGTGAAACAGCTGGGCTCGAACATTTGCCAACTGCGTGATTAAAAAAAAAATTTGCATCCGGAAACATATGGACTGTCCAAAATTTGACACATGCTGGTTAAAGAGAGATGGATTGTTTCAAACAAGGTGCAGAATAATAGTAAGTTAGCAACTATGGATAGTAAGAGGCAGCAGAATTTGGGGGACTTCAGCCAGAAATTGAATGGAACATGTTATCTGTTCATCTTTTATAACTGCTAATCAATGTAGGGTGGTGGTGAGCCTAGAGTTACACAGGGCACAAGGCGTCAGGTAGGAGCCTGGAGTACCCTTAGCATGGAAGGACGCCAACAGAATCATGGGTGGGAATCAATCCATCCAATTCTGGTGGACTGACATTTCTGGAAGGAAAAAAAATGTGAGTCCACATTGGTTAAATATCCTCAGATCTACGACCAGTAGAACCAAAAAGACCTTGAGTCCAAAATGTTACTTAGCAGTAATTTTCTAGGCACATTCCTGATCCTCTGCCTACTGACAGCTATTTATCCATCTGCTGTGTTACTACTCCTGCAAGACTCCACCTTCCTGTACACAACAGCTGTCACAGCGAAGGACTCCATGGAATCATGTGTTCCCCCTGCACTGAATCACTCATTAAATGATTAGTGCATCTTTAGGTTGACTGTGACTGTGACTGTGACTGCGACTGTGACTGTGAAAAAGACCGGGTTTGCAAAGCTTGCTGTTCTGAACTGGACACAAAACCGCAACATGGAAGATATTTGCATGATTTTCCTCCCTGGTGTAATGTGACAGTAATAATGTGCAAAATAGTTTAAATTCTCCAAACATTGTGGTAAATGTCTTCAAGTCACTAAGGGTGTGGGCATATGCCCTGAGCAACCTCTCTGAGCCAAACATGCAATGCTTACACCTGAAGTTACTCATAGTGCAACGTAAAGCACAAGACCAAAGGGACCATTTGGAACTAGCAGTGCGGCTTGACATTATGAGCATTTGTGTGTTTTCAAGGTTGTTTTTTGGTGGAAGAAGAATCATTGAAAAGATTGAAAAGATTTTAATGAACCATATTCTACGCTACACAATGAGGGACTGATCTTCCATTATGACAGTCTTCCATTTCAAAAACTCATGAAACATCTTCAGTGTGCTTCTGTACGCAGCGCCCTACTCCATCTTTTTCTGATTATGGTCTCTCAGTTATACTGGATGTTTTTGGCATCCTAGTAAACTAATAAGAGTAATTTCTTTATAAAATGACCCTATACACTACAAAAAAAAAACTGTACAAGATGGCAGAAGCTTCGGGAACCTTTAAAGAACACAAACATAGAACATGGTGAAATGTGTCACCTTATCGTTCATCAAATTACCAGCAGGACCACAGTCAGTTAGCACTGTTGCATGGGTTTAGAACCGTGTGATGGAGGCAGCATAGGTAGTAATGGGGATAATGTAGAAGGATAAGGTAGAGGGCCGGACATGAGATGCGGGAATACAGAGCTGACGATCAAATTGTCATTGCAATTTAACTTAGCACTCTTCACCACAACGGGCCAGTTCCCAAGACTCTGCTTAAGCTACGACATTGCATGGCAGTGACAGCTCCCTCCAGCCAAGTCCTGCTATCAAAATCGCATATCAATGTGAAAGCATTCCCTCACTTATAATCAATATTCTAACATTATTCTAAGTGATTTCTTTTAGGGAAAAAACACTTTTGTTTTCTAGTGTTAATTTTTGTTTTAGCACATGGTGTTAATTTCCAAACCAATCACATTAAGACATACAGTGCAGTAACCACTCAGCAAACAGGCTGCATGGTAACCAGGTGTGTGCTACATGTATGCGATCAATGTGTACAGGTGTGACCTCGTTACCGGTGTGACCTTGTTACCGGTGTGACCTTGTTAACTGCTACAAACTCGTATCACACCAAGGGGGCTCCCAGTTCATTCAGTCTATGTCTAACTAGACTCAGTTTTGAAGAATCATATACAGCTTGATACTTTGTTTATGAAATGGGGTTGTGTCCGCTCACACAGTCCGCTCATGCAGTCCACTCACACAGCCTTTTCACACACACTTCTGGGATCTGGGCCCAAAATGCACTCTCTGACCTATGGTCTACTTGTAATGAATAATGAAGATAGTTTCAGTGATACTTTACGTATCCCTATTTCGACCCACCTTACACACAGATACCAGCTTGGGGGTCAGACCACAGGATCAGCCGGGATGTGGCAACACTGCTGCTGGGGGTTAGGGGCCTTTCTCGAGGGCCCAACAGCAACATCAATCTGCCAGGTCTGGGATTCAAGCCAATGACTTTCACAGAGTCCTAACCTACTGAGCCACTAACCACATGAGCCACAACATGGCATGAAGCTTTGCAATTGCTGGGATTAGTGGCAAACCTCCCCGGGGTGGAGAAACAGGAGCAAGCAGCACCAGATCAGGTGATGCAGAGGCCATTGAACCAGGACCTGTTGAGACATACAACATGAATAATAGGTGCTCTTCTCTCAAAGCACTCAAAAACTTAACAAAACCTTCAGTCTTATTACAGATTTTCCAAATAATTTGGAATGATCTAATGCAAATAACAGATTCTAAACCTCTCTTTTCCCAGGAAGCACTGAAAAGCATTTGAATATTTGAAGGTTACATCCCATCTGAGCAACCTGGCGATCGGTGTTGCACATGCCCTCTGAAGCACCCACATAGGTGACCTATGTTGAGTTGACTGCTGTGGTACTCCTCAGAGAGCAAAAATATTCCTTATGACTAAATGTACAAGGTCACTAAACTGACACAGCCCAAGGAGTTCTTGATCAGAGCTCAAACTGAGCTCCCAAAGGAGGATACCACAGCTGTTGGTTGTCTGGAATATTACATGCCTTGTATGGGTACCGTGGGAACCAACTATGAGTCAAGTTTTCCTCAACTGTATAAAGATTCGCTGGCCAGTGCTGAAGTCAGATTGGATTGTCTTGTTCCTCGCCCCTGTTTTCTGAATTGCATCTCCATTCCTGTACCCTTAACAAGTCTTTTCATTTCTCCCATCCCTATATCTTTAGCTTTGGCTCATTGTGTTGAGCTTGCGTGTTCTTAGCGTGTTGTGTGGGTTTCCTCCAGGTTTCCTTTCACAAACTGGCATCTCTAAATCCTTCACAGCATGTGATTATCTATTCCAATGTGAGCGCGTGTCCATTCTCGGGTGTCTGCTGCCTTGGCACTACGAATTAAAATGTGTTTCACAGCTGGTTGGGTAGGACCAGTGTTTGAGGGGTTAGTTAGGCCCAGCCACTGTTGGAGAAAGGAGGTTGCCAGGACGGTTAGACGCTCACTTTTGGAACAGGCCATTCTAAACAAGATTTAAATAGCCTGATCCATACATCTGGGTGAGATTCCACAATCTGGCAGTTCAGAGGAGAACTGGGAACTCTGATTAAAAGGCACCAACAGCTCAGGTGGGAAGGCAGCTTTCAAGAGACGAATGACTCGTCCGTGGGATCGGGGTGTTTTTTTTTATTAACCTTGACACATTCTTTTTTTCAATAAATGTTTCTTCTTGAATCATAAATGTACAAGTTGGGACACAAGATAAATGGCTGGAATTTTAATATTTAAAACATGTTTGGAGTAAAAGTGGCTGAGTGAAGAAGGAGTTCTTGAACTAGCATAAGAAAAATCCTCGTCGTAAATCTTTTTTTTTGTAGTTTATAAAAGGAAAAAATGCTTTATATAAGAACAACTACTCGCATAACACAGATATCGGTTAACCAAACATAGGGCGTTCTTTCGTACAATACAAGTTTGTTAAACCTTTTGGTTATGCTTTGTTTGCAAAATCAATCTTCACAAATGCGAACAAACAGGATTTGTTTGTTTTACAGGGCAGGTGTGCATGGGAATTTACAAAGTCCCCTTTGTAGCTGCAGACATGACTTGATTTGTGCTTCTGGTCAGACCCACTGAGTAGATGGACTGCAGCTCCATGTATTAAACCCTCCTCAGTCCCATGCATTAGCATGGAACAACACCACTTGATGCTCAGATTCATTCTTCAGTTTTGTACTACAGTGGTGCCTGCGGTTCACAAACACAATCCGTTCCAGGAAAGTGGTTCGCAAACCAAGACAATTTTCCCCATAAGAAAGCATTGAAATTCTATTAATTCATTCACAAGCCTACCAAATGATAATTTTTGTTAATTAATTTTCTGGCTTTTATAGTAAAAACTTTAACCCTTATATTGTTGTTGATTTTAATGTTAATGGTTACATTTCCGTATTGTCGCGTGTGTGTTTGCCTGTGTCTTGTGTGTACCCGGGCCGACCCTCACGTGTATTTAGCTCGTGTAAATCTTCCACCGTGTGTGTATCTTGCAGTTCAGCGTCTGACAACTTTGTGTTTCCCATCTGTGTATTTGGGTTCGGTGCTTGTTGGGTGCCTGTTGTGGTCCTTCTATTTATAATTTCAGGCGGGGCATGCTGGGACACTAGTTCAAAAAAGGAATCTGGTGGAGGAATCTGTTCATTGACCAAATATTGTATACAAACCAATGCATTTTTTTTTCCACAAATTTTGGTCGCATACCAAATTGTTCATAGGTCATAGCGATTGTGAACTGCAGATACCACTGTATAACACATTCAACAGACTTCAAGACTTAAATTTAGTTGCTTTTCCTTGGCTGCATTCTTATAACTTGAGTGTTTTTAGCGTAGCGGTGGGTGGTGGGTCAGTGATGGTTTGGTGAGGCATATCCATGGAGGGACATACAGACCTCTACAGGTTAGACCAGGGGTCTCCAACTCCGGTCCTGGAGAACTACTATCCAGTAGGTTTTCTGGCCCACTTGGCTTCTGATGAGCCACACCTGCTCCTGGCATTTACCTGAGAACAGGTGTGGCTCATCAGAAGCCGGGTAGGATAGAAAACCTCCTGGATAGTAGCTCTCCAGCACTGGACTTGGTGACCCCTGGCTTACTGTATTGCTGCAATGAAATTTCAGCAAAATAGACTAGACTGGATCATTTTTTGACTTTGATTTTTGGGGTGTCTTTGAATTCAGTCCTCTGTAGGTTGATAATTTTCATTTCCATCAACGATGTGGCATCCTTTCATTCCTAACACATTACCCAGTACATATCAGTATAGATATACAGCATGATTTTTCCCAGTGAGATCTGATGTGTTTTCAAAGTATTCCTTTATCTTTTTGAGCAGTGTATATTACATTCTTATTGAAAAATAAACATCCTGGATATAGTTCCATAGTGCATGTGTATTAGCATCCCACAAAACAAACTCTGATCACTAAGATTAGCCAAACATTCTACATTCATTATGCCTCTGTTAGTGTCATCGGTCTGTCTGTGTCTGTTCTGTGCTCAGCTTTGTGGACCCAGCAGCCCCAAAACAGATTCTAATTTCCCAGCATGTTCTGTTTATGACAGTAACCCTAATCCCATATCTCTCTGACATCGACAACTCACTAAGCCTGATGATGCATTCATAAAACTTTATAGTATTCACATTTCCACTTTAAAACATTTGGTTTTAATTGGCTTGTCTTGCGGAGTATTTTGTTTTCTTTTCTCTTACATGAACCAGTATTTATTGGCAGTGATTTTTAAACCATCGCTTGAAAAGCAGAACTGGGTTATTTTTAAGAGGCAAGTGGCCAGTTGCCAGCACATTCCATCGTCAAGTCAGAGGAGGTAAATGGGTTTGGCCAATCAGAGACAGTGGTCTTGTAGCTCAGCACAGGAAACTGGTCTCTGCAGAATTCTCAGAAGTACTAGCAGCTTTCATTGCAATGAAAACACTAACACCCAATGCTACCCATCTAACCAGGATCTAGTGTTAAGCTTTTACACATGTAGTCTGTGCTAACTTACTGATATAAAAGCATTTGGAACATCTGGCCAATACATACTACCAGAACTTTTTTGACAACTCATTCTGTCCCATCCTATTACAATCGCCATTCTAGTTCATTCCAAAGGCATCCGATGGGGTTAAGGTCAGAGCTCTATGTGGGCCAATCAAGTTCTTCCACACCAGATTCACCCAACCATGTCTTTATGGACCTTGCTTAGTGCACTGGGGCACAGTCATGCTGGCATAGATTTTGTGCTGGGCTTAATGCCAGAGGAAGTTTGCAATTCTGCAGTTATTGAGTTGGTGACTTTTACACACTATGTGCCTCAGCACTCGATGACCCCAGTCTGTTACTTTACATGGTCTGCCGCTTTGTGGCTGAATTTCTGTTGTTCCTAAACGTTTCCACTTTGCAATAATACCGCTTACAGTTGACTGTAGAATATCTAGCAGGGAAGAAAATTCAGGAACTGACTTATTGCAAAGGTAGCATTCTATGGCAGTCCTACAGTTGAATTCACTAAGCCAGTGGTGGCCAAACTTATCTGCAAAGGGTTGGTGTATATGCAGGTTTTTGGGGTAACCTGTAGGTCAGCTGTTCAAACCCAGGTGTGAAGACTCTTCAGCCAATCAGTCCTCTAGTTAATAATGTAATTAGGGAGTTGCAGCAAAAACCTGCATTCTAGTGTTGCGCAGGTTGGCTTTTTCAACACCCGCCCCAAACCGACCCGTCAGGAGATCCAAACCGCCCCACCCAACCCCCAAAAACAAACCAGAGGAAAAGCACACATTTCAAAATTGATTTGACCCAAAACCCGACCTGACCCGAGGAAAAAAAAAAATAATAGCCTGTATTGCCATGGAACTTACCAATGAAGTGTCATTTGTGACACTGTAACCCATAGATGACATAGATTTCATCTAGATTCGCGTTGAAGATGATGACACGAATTTATGCCAGATTAACTGTGTACCAAACAACAACAAAGAAACCGAAAGATTGTTTTTTACATCGTTATTTATTGAAGGGTTGTGGAACAATGCACGAAAGACATCTCTCTCGCACACACACAAACACACACAAGCGTGCATGAATGCAAGATGCACTAGTTGTCAAAACTGTAACATCTGATGTAACATCACATCTGAGAACTCTACCAGATTTGAATGAACTTACTAGAACTTAGGTCTTCATTTAACTTAATTTTGTCTAAAATGAAGTAGAGCAGAGCATACTTAACCTTGATTTCACCAAACTAGTAGCTTATCCTACAAATTGAAAACTCCAAAACTGAAAAATATACGCCGACTGCATTTATGACGGCGGTTTGGAAGCAGTGTGGAGAAAGAGGATGTAATCCACCTGGAAGCCTATTTCGGCGTGTTTCCAGCATGCGACCTGCTGAACTGAACGCGTGCTTCACTCCATGCGCCGGTTGCAGGAACACAAAGCACCGCTCTTGCCAGCATCGAGAGGAGAGGGAAATCGTGACTGCGAGCCCTCCTAAAGCCAAGGACGTCTTCACTGCATTCCTCAGGACTGAAGTGTGACTGCACATAGTGCTGTACTTCATCTGGCTCTATAAGTCCAGGCGTGTCTGCCCATTCCAGGAACATTCTGTGCCTTTTCAGTAAATTTCCTGTCAAAAAGAACAAGGCGTGTCACCATTTAACTGAAGTTAAGTATAAGCATACATTTGATCTGTCAAGGTTTGAAGTAAGCTGCGTGAAACAGTTCACATTATGTGGCTGTTCCTTTGCATGTTACTATACCTTCTGCCTCTTCTTTCTGCGTTGCACTTGTCCCATCCACTGCTAAAAGGTGAAAGGGATCCTCCCATATTATTATTATTATTATTATTATTATTAACAATAATAATAATAATAATAACTGACCATATTAACAATGACAATATTAAATTAACAATAATAATATACCGATATCCTTCAGTATATAGCCTATTAATTTTGGTAATATGGCTGGAAGCTAACTGAGGCTTCAGTTCACACTGAGTACATTAGCTGAGGGAAATGATTTACATACTAATATCAGTTGAAGGAGAACTAAGAAAAAAACTATATGTATGAATTAACAATGACTAATTAGTGGTAGACTGAGAGCCAGTAAGGGTCAGTGAGAGGGGCTGGAAGCACCTATAGGAAGCCAACTGAGGGAGATAAGGGAAGATGTAACTGGAGCGAAGGTTGGCTGATTGAATCAAAATCAGAAAACTTTATTGATTCCAGAGGAAATTGCCTATGCGATGACTGCCACAACACACAATACAGAAACTCAAGAACAATATAAAATAAAATAGTCTACATAAAATCTAAATAGAAATCTGTAGAACAACAATATGAATAGGCTATGGTACATACAGAAATGTTTGGTGTAATATCTATACCATGACTGAGGTCCTGCTGTATCTTCAATCATCCGCAGTGGGTTCCTAGCGCTTGCTGGTAGTGCTGCCAGTAAAGGTGCATTCGAGGTGCACTGATCTAGTCAGGAGATGAAAAGTGTCTGGTCAGTGAGCAGAGTCACATCTTGTTGGAATACAGTTTGTATATAGTGCAACAACTACATATGTATGTACATAGTATTGTGAATCGAGTTTAAATGTA
>JAODUD010000039.1:17928699-17942986 GCA_026784285.1 Stomatorhinus walkeri | reverse complement strand
ATTTCGGTTTGTTTGGCAACGGCCCCCCCCCCCCCCCCCCAGCCATTATATTAACCACAATGAGTAAAAGACAGAATGAAAGGCTGCTCTTGCAGATGTCATAGATGTGTCAGAGGAGGAAACAGGCGATAAAATGGAGAAGAGGATTGATTTACTCTGTACAAAATGGGCCTCAGAAACAAGCCAGTTACATTTCTCTGACCTTCAGCATCCTAGATGCCATTTAACTCTTTCTGATATGATTTAAACAAGAAAGAGCTCTCTCTCTCCCTCTACACACACACACACACACACACACACACACATAATACCGTTCCTATGCAACCGATTAGTAGTAAAATCTTTAAATAATTGAAAATCATTGTTTTTATTGATTGAAATAAATAAAAATTGAAAGTCATTGTTTTTAACACACATACAGTATATAAACTTAATCCAGTGCTCAAATATAAGAAAGGTGCATTATTATTCAGCTATTCCAGCTACATGTTTTTAGTGAGTGATATTCTGCAAATAACTGAGGATTTCCAGAGTCACTAAGGAATGCAATTAATCTGGCCTACAATTAATTTTTATTACTTTAGAGATTCTCAGTGTTTGGATAAACTACAAGATTTCTTTGAAGGCAGAACACGAAATGCAATGGGAAATGTAAACACCAAACAAAAAAAAGAAACTGATTATTACAAGGGACAAGGGAATTTGTAAATATCTCATGGCTGCCACAAACGGTTTAGTGACACAGCTCAGAGAAAGCTATTAACTGGCTATAACGGGACCAAAAAAAAAACAAAACAAAACAAAAAAAACAAACATGTGGCATTAATATGCAATCCCAGTTCTTAACCTATTCATAGACAGCTGACATGAAGTGTGTTCTGCAACTGCGAAGGAGGCCTTGTACATCATAACAAAGTGAACACACTTGTTTGGAGCCTGGTTCTGTTTCATATGTATGCAGAAAATACACCGCTGCCTCAATGAAGGTTACACTTCTGAACGTAATGAATGTAGTCTACTCTCAGCGAAGGTCGCAATTCATTTCCGTATAACGGCTAAGAGTCAATTGTTTTGTAAATGAGATGTATGCAAAATAGGAACCATATGCTAATAAACATGACTGATGTTCATGTAATTATTCTCAAAGAATTTTATATAAATATATAAGTTTGTTGTATTTATGTGATACATTCAAATCAGATTGCGAGTTCTGTGTTGAGGATGCATCTATCTTCAACCATTTATCCTGAACAGGGAGCCTGGAGTCTATCCCAGGCAGATCAGGGCAGAAGGCAAGAGTAGATGCTGGATAGGATGCCAGAGTACATGTGCTAGAGGCAATTTATAATGCCCCACTAGCCGAGCAGCGTTTGGATTGCAGGAGTAAAGCAGAGTACCCAAAGGAATCCTCCACCACACTGGGTGGGCACCCAGCTCTACCCATAGAGCAAAGGACAGCCAATGGGGCTACTAGCCAGTGGGGCTACAAGCTAATGGGGTTATCCGCTGAGCCACCAAATTATAGACTCAATAATGGGTTACCTTGTAGATGTCTCCCTAAAAAGATCAACAGACACAAACAGAACCAAATTCTGACAGATATCTGGAAGTGACTGAAATACACTTGAAGTACTGGCCAAGAGTTTTTGGGCTTGAATCTTTTGTACCGACTGTTTTGACAATTAGCTGTAATAATATGAACAACACAGTTAACAGGTGCTGTTATTTTCCCTATATTCCCAATGCCGTATGAGCATCTGGCCCTCATCAAGAAATTTCTGCCTGTTCAACATTCATTTTGGTATAATTATTTCAGGCAATATTACATTTTTTTTTCTCTTTAATTTTCATTCTCTTATGAACATTACCCCAATATATTGGGAATAAAAGCCATTTACCATTATTTTCCAAGCTGTGTTTTCTGGTAAATTCAGAATATTCTGCCAGATAACACTTGAACTGTGTTGTCCATTGACCTCTGAAATCCATCCAAAAGTCCAATCAATTGTCCAGACAAATGACTAAATAATGGCATATCCAGAAGCAATTCATAGATGATTAGAAATGGCATCTTACATATGGTAGGTGGCATGATTGCTCGGTGAGAGCACTGCAGTCTCACACCTCCTGCGTTGGGGATTTGAGTCCTGCTTCTACTACTTTGTGAAGTTTGCATTTTCGCCCCTGGGCCATAGATTCCTCCTACAGGTAAAAAGCTAACCAATGTCTCAAATTTTCTCACTGTATGTGGACTGCGATGGACCGTCATCTTGCCCTGCGGCCTCTGCTGCCTGAGAAAGGGCCACCGCCTTCCTGGGACTCTGCAGGATAACTGGTTGGAAGACAGATTTCCAACGAGATCCGCTCCCTAAGTCTGTCTACGTTGAATTTGTAGGTAAGTCGAAAAAATAATAATAGAGTACATAATAATAACAATAATACACTAATAATGAAAGTAACTACACACGGTACTGCACTGTACCTTGAATTGAAGAACCGTGTAATGTTTACGTAAGCATCACAAATTAGTCCGTGCATTAGTTATTACGAACTATTGTATTTTTCATATAATAGGCTCTATGGCAGTCTGTTTGTAAGTATGAGTTGGACATTCTTAACGTAGATGTATATTAATTTTGATTTATCCTGTAGTGTAAATACCCGAAACATGTTCATATCTGGGATGCTGTGCAAATAACCATAGAGTGTGATCAGTACATCAGTATTGCTCAGTATAAGCCGTTATAATGCATTATGAAGGTATTTATAATGCATTACAGATGAGAGCTTCACGCAGCATTCATAATACATAATAAACATGACTATAATGTGCTATGCCTTTTTGTGAATAGTTATAGCCGTGTGTATAATAATTTATGTACAAAGTAATCTATAATGCATCATACTTTATGTAGTGCTATATGTAAAGAGTTACTGAACATTATAAATTTGTAAAATTTCTTGTCTAAATAATGCAATATTGGATCTTAGAAATGACAACATTTTTGAACAGCAGATTTGGTGAGAGAGTCTCACTTAGCGGTGATGCTGCAATCAATACGTTTAATGTCCTATAAGACCTCTTTGGCTGTTCTACAATGAGCGTCTTGCTGTCTTTTCCCTTAGGTAGTCAGCATTACAAACACAGCGACAGTTAAATAAGCTAACAGCTTTCTAACAGATCTTGCTTTTTCTTATTTAATGTTTCAATGCATATTCAAGTATATGCAGTTACATAAATGCGACGAAAATCAGCATAGTTTCTGGAGCAAATAATTAAGATACATTTAGAAAATCCAACAAGCTCGGCATCTAAACTAGAATACAGCGGCTTAGACCTGCGTGAACCTTAAACTGTTGGTCTTAATGTCATTTTCAGTAATCTGGGCATGTATTGCTGTGCTTCTAGAAAGACTAAAAGAGTGGTAATCGTGTTTATTAGAAGTGTTTAGTGCCAAACACTGAATAATTTGGAAAGACAACGCGATTAATCTGACCAAAATAGTGGTAGACTTTCAAAGTTAAAGAGCATTATACAAAAGAGAGGTCTAATCTTAAAAATGGACATTTTATGAGTAAGCGTAATTTTACACTGCGTATGACAGATCATTCACACGACCAGAATCGTTTCTTTGCACAAAAGAGAACAATTTAAGTCAAATAACAGGCATCACACAAAATGTTTGTCAAAGACATACGGAAAAGAAGACTGCTTATGTATGACACAGGACCGCTAAGCAATCACACTAAATATGACAGCATTGAAAAGCCTGAGAAAAAGATAGCACAGCCTTGCTGTTTGATTCACTTATTAGGATTCCTTTCTCATAGTGCCTGTGAATTGGCCAGATCAATAGAACCTTGACTTGCTCTGTTCGTTAGATCTACACCCTATTTAGCACTGATTCTTAGAAGAAAAGAGAACAGTGCAGGTACAGATATAAATGAAACGAGGAAGGCTCCAAGCCGATGTCCTACTTCCCTCCTTTGCAGTGCAGTTTTGTTTCAACTGTTATGCAGTTATGTTCACTTTATTTTTAAGCCGTAACTATATCCCCTCTTCTTTACCACAAATGGATGTCTGATGGTTAAAAACTGTGCAAATAATGTTTCAGCGACACGTTGAGGCAATCTATTCTCCCATGAAGCAGTCAGTTGAGCACAATGTACAGTGCCGGGCTTGAGAATTTCATGGTATATTTGTCCTGTTTGATGGATCAGACCTAAAAGGATGGTAGGAATCAGAATAAACTCATTGTAAGTCATTGTTCCATACCACTATATACATGTGTCTATTAAGAAGACTCAGGGGAGCGCTGACTAAATTTCTGAATCGAAATAATCATCCGTCCAACTGTGAAACTCCTCCCTGTATCAGGAGTGAAGACCTGCTCCAGTGCTGCCACTGTCTGTGTGTTTTATTACTCTTATGAATTTAATATACAAAAAACTTTAATACACTCAGGACTTTCCCTGCATGCCTGTTGTGATCCCATTACGCTTTTTGATTGTTTTAATGCCTTGCATTTATGATAAAAGTACCACATTGAATCCAGATAAGAGGGGTAGCTATCTGACATAAAGATTACAGGTCCAAGATTAATTAAATGAGAAAATTATTTTTTTCTATTAAAATGTAATAAAATTCATAATTAACTTCATGATAAGAAAATTAGCTTCCTTACAGGTCATATAAAAGTATGGTACTTGTGCAAAAATGATTTAGTGGCGGTTTATTTACAAAATATTGTAGCACCTAACTTAATTATTAACACAAACTTAGAAAAAAGGCAGTGTTGATGACTTGGAATTAAATAAATGACTCTAATTCTGTGAAAACAGTTTACAGTTGTGAAGGCATAATTATCTGAATCTAAAAATTACATAATTTTACTGAACTTCTCTCTAAAAAGAGTACATTGCCGTATACAGTAGATATCAATGTTTACCTGATTTTGCCGACCTTCACTTTACCACAATACAAGCACACTATGTCACAGAGGTTGTATTTGTGGATCATCTTTCAATGAAAGAAATCCACTTAATTCTAATTACTACGCCGAAATAGCTATAAAATAATAATAATTAAAAAAATGTTTCCACTTTCAATTTCAAGTAATAATTGAAAATTTACAATTAAACTGGATCTGTGTCATCTGTAGTTTTGCCTAATATTTTGTCTATTAATACCACACCATTGTGAGACTGAAAAACTGCTTTGAATGAGTGCCATGATACAGTATATAACAATGGTCAGATGTCCACCAGTATAACTTTGTACATAGTTAAACTAAAGCATTTATTCATTCAGCCTCAGAAAGGCAATGCACAAATTCTATAACAAAGATCAGAGAGATGATATTAATAAGGGAGAGAATGTGTGGGAAAAAATGAAGAAATGTATGCCACTGTCAGACTGAGTACAGAATAGCAAATAATAGGGATGAAGTCAGATAGTAGCCCTTGGAGCAGCTGTCATATTAAATAATAATGAAGATTCTATTAATATGCAAAGGAACCAGCAGCAGACTGGCTTAATGCTGTCATGCTTGTGCATATTGTCAGATTGTTCATTATAAATTAACATGCTCGCTGCCCCATACCTGTGCAGTGTTAGAATATTCTTCTAACACATGCTGGATGTAGTGCCCTCTTTGACTAATAGTGTGATTAAATTAAAATCAGATTAACTACACATCGGTACACAAAATCTGACTTTACAGCTAGGGAGATAGTCAGTAGTCCTTATCTGAAATTTATCCAACAAGTCGGTAGACTAGAGCAATTGCACTGACTGTAAGTAGAGACAAACTTAGGGAGGAGAGAACATGTATCAATAGCCCTGCACGGCACTATTCTCCAAGTGACACATTTAGTGTCAATTACAGGAAGCACAGTCTTTAAGTCTGGCAGTTGGCTGAAGAATCTAGAACCTGAAAACTGCTTATACTGTTTGCTTTGCAAGAAAAGTGTCTACGTGGCCTTTAAATGCTTAGTTTTAATGCTTAATACATTTGATATTTAATACTCATCTCAAGTTTTCCTCAAATTTTATTATTGCAGATCCTGATTAAAGCGTTTCTGGGGAAGGTTAGCAGAGAACGACAAGTTGATCTACTCATTCCCTTGTTGAAAGTTGAAGCTTTTAATTTTATGTAGAATACATAAAAGATTTCAGGATGCTGCCAATCGAGCATAAACACGAAAATAAAGTCAACGATACGTAGACTGCCGTATTGTCCTGTGCGGAAAATTGCATCCAGGCTACTCCTATTTCCATTGTATCAGAAATTCTGAAACATGATCGGATGAAAACAGCTACCCAGAATGCAGCTCAAAAAGCTGTTAAGAGTTTGAGTTGCATTCAGTCGACTAATGTTGTGCCACATCGATCAATTTACAGTACCTAACATTTTCTATTTCAAATGTTCATCGCCTTGCTTGAAAGTCTGCTTGCCTCGTTATGGTATTAGATTACAGGACAACAAAGTAGCTGCTTTCTCATGCTGAACCAGATCAAAGTATCAGGTTCTGCATCACGCTCTGTTACAAATCATTGCTTGCAGCCTACATCGCTTAAGAAATGGCACAAGCCATTGCCTTTGGCTGTTGTACCTCATCTCTAAGGGACAAGAGATGCTGACAATATTACCTCTAAATGCTGCTCTTCATTTCCATACAAACCATACCTTTAGAAGACTGTAACGCAAGATGCGCATGTAGCAGTGGATGATTATAAGTAGATCTGAATCAAAGTCATTAATATTATGCCGCTGTTTTCAAGATGATTTAATTAAAATGGATGCAGGTTTTGTAGGAACTGAGGAACTGTTAAGAGTCTTGGAACACCTAAAAGGTTAATGACAACAGATACATATGGCAGCATTAAGAGCCGATTTTACTTCGATAGACACAAGCTCCAAAACATTCAAAGAGGCCAAATATGCTCATAATTAATATATCTAGAAAGAACTTTTTTCATGACAGTAATAGCAGCACTTCTGTGGTGTGCGGACAGCTTGCTCTACAAAGAGCAAGTTGAGGGAGGCATAAAAAGGAATTTCCCCATGGGGATAAATAAAGGATTTATTATTATTATTATTATTATTATTATTATTATTATTATTATTATAAGAATGACCGGAGCTCCATGATCTTCCACATAATGACCCTATATGACTGTGTGTCCCGTGTCGCCAGGCACCAGTGTAAACCCTCACAGCAGATTTCATGCGGCAGACCTGAGCGTCCCGACAAGCTAAGAGAAAACCTTACGGGGGGGCTGCTCATGAGCCGGTGTCCGTCGCCATGTCAGCAGCCTGTACTGTGATTTCCGTGTAAAGCTTTCAGCCTCATTGTTATAAATCTCGTTACAAGTTCCCCATTCAGCTACAATTTTCCATTATCATCCAAATCCAGTAAAATTATCTAATTTTATAAACAAATTGTTACGGGAAAGAAAGAAAAAGATTTTTTATGTCAGTCTTAGTAATATATATTTTAATCATAGATACAGTTAATGAATGCAATAAATGATACTATATTACTGTCAAACACACTGTTAAAATTCTAATACCAGCCAGATTTCAAGGCAACCATTATTTCACCATTTTAGCCTAAAAACAAGTTGCCAACACAGACAACGTAGCTTTGTGCGTACAGAATTGGGCCTGGTAATGTACACACTTCACATTCCACAGAATTTGTTCATTTAGGCAGCATCCTATCAGAAACGTTGGTTTTCTAATTCTTTTTTTCCATTGGGATCTCTTTGTCAAACGTAATATTCAGCAAACTGTCCATTCACATAGAGGTAATTAATCAATCAAGCCAATAGCCCTTGTATGACTGTTTCACAGACTTTTCAACATAATAATAAGCACAACATTATGTAAACAAAAATATATTAATATTGTTTACATAAAGTGCATCTGCATGAGGAATAAGGATATGTGTGATCTGCAAGGACATTTTAAGAATTAAGTTTGTGTCCTTTGGTAGGGCTGTGAAGTTATACCATTTTCCCTCCAAGATTTTTATTAATCACACTGCATTGCTTTTTGAGTGGTATAATTACTGGGCCTCTGTAAAGCTTTAAAGTGCAAATTGGAACACCTACAATATCATGCTTCTTTTGATATTAATTGGTGTGTTTGTGTAAAGCGCATCCAGCTCTTCTTGAAAAGCAGTTAACAAAAATGCTGAGATTCTTTTGATGAGGCTATTGAGAAAATTGGTCGCATAATATCAGGAATCAGGGAACAAAGGTTAAGCTGCAGGACCAATCGCTGACGAGGGGGCACACGTCCACACCTGGTCGTCCAATCAAGAGATGCCCAAAGACGTCAGCGAAAGCTGGTAGCCAATGGAGGTGCTGGAGCAGGGAGATAGATGAGAGGCCGTGGGCGGCACCAAGACTTCGCAAGCTAAGCGAACAGCAGAGCATGAGCAGAGTAGAGCCTGGAATAAGGTGTGTGTGTGTGTGTATGTGGGGGGGGGGGGGGTGGGGGTGGATTGTCTTTGGAGAGCAGCCCCGTGAATTTAAGGCGTCTTGATAAAGCTTCTCATCAACCGTATTCAAAGGACAATGGGACCATAATGAAAAACACGTGCAGTTGCATGCAAATATTTTTCTCTTTGTATCCACTGTTGTGAAAACTTCAGACAGTGAAGTCGTTCCTGAAGAAGAAGCATCCACTACGGAAAGCCAGCTGGGTAACACTGAGCAGGCTCACTGACGGAAAACACCTAGTGAGTAAATAATGGTGAAGAATTCTCTCTGGGATTCAAGGCCGTGACTAACCTACGGGGTATGGAAGAAGATAATTAATGTCTCTGTATAGGAACTGTGAAGTGTTTTAACGAGATGGTCAAAGGGCACTTATACAGGATCGGGGTGGTGCTCTAATTTGAGAGAGAAGTGAAGATGTCCACTCAGACTGGGGTTCCGTCAGAGCAGTATCAAAACGGTCTTGGGGAAAGACAGCGGCCCGGATTTTAAATCGCTTCACTCCAGTCGAGTTGAAGATCATGATCTCATGAGTTATACAAGCAGAGAGACATCTCTGAACACAATGAACACACCATTATCGCAAGGAAGCATCTGCTGGAAAAGGAAGTACGAGTCCCGTGTCCAAGGAAATGTCAGCCCATTAATGCTTTACGTGTGGAGCAATCCAATGCAGAATGTCTTTGTATCCGAGATCATTTACTCAGTGGTGTAACATCTGACAATTAAGTCTACTTAAACACATATACTGATATGTTATTTCTGAAATGTGCCTATTATATTTAGCATTTTTAAATCATTTCAATTAAAGGAAACATGCCTTTCCATTTTTTCGCTTTCCTTTAGTATCATGTAAATTTCTATGCATGTAAACGGTCTGCAAAGTTTCAAGGCCCATAGTACACATCAAAGGAAGTAACTATCACTACAGAAACCAGTCTTCTCTAATATGCCTGAGACACCTTGTTTTAATACTAGTCTTTACTTCTGTGACATGGTGAGGTCACCTCATAACACAATCCTTATTGGTTGCCTACCTGCAAGGATCTATCTGCAGACTACAGGACAGGGGCAGAAAGTGTAGGACAAGCTGACCCATCGAGCAAACTGTCCAATCAGAGCACCCTGGGCTCATTGGGGGTAGGACTTAAAGCTCTAGCAGAGTATTTCAGACAGAGGGTGAATAGAGATATACAGTATGAGAAAAATGTGTTTTGGTACATTGAAGCATGTGAATATATTCAAGTCAAGACCAAAAAATAAATCACGAATAACTAAAATAGTATAATAGGTCCCCTTATTTAAGTGAAACTTTCGGGGTTTTTTAATTTAAAAAATGTATTAAACGTACTACCAGAGGAAAATCACACATTTCAAAATTGATTTGTTTTAAGTTTGATATAGATTTTTAAATTTAATTTATTGGGGGTGCAATACCATGTGCAGGGTTGTGATGTAATGCTTAATATAAGTATTTCAAATAAGTGTTTTGTTACATACAGATCTACCTATAATAGAGTATATATAAAAATCCATTGTAGTGTTCAACAGTGCAAAGGTTGTCGAGGTTTCTGTTGAAGCTCACATATTACTGTATCAACCATCTTCCCCTGCAGCGGCCGCTCTAATCTGATGATTACGTGCCGGAAATGCGTTTTTCCTAGAAAGACCTTAGAGCGCATTGTGCGTCCTTCCCAAATGAAATACCTTTGAGGTCATTACAGCGATCAATACATGAAATCGGCGCCTGGAGCAAAGCTCCGCCGTGATGTTGCTTTCCAGGAAAGGCATTTAGACGGAAGATGCGCGCTTCTCAGCAGATAGGCGACGCATCTCCGGGGCGCTGAGCCGGCCTCCTGGGAGGTAACGCATCGCCTAATTGCCGGGTGATCACCTGAGCCTTTCACCATTTCCCTGTCGGGCCCAGAAAAACCCCTCAACATCTTACAGATTCAGCCTCTTCTAAATGGTTTACATGCGTCAGACCAATTCGCATGCGCTGCTAACAACATAAATTGGTTTTTATATATGCAGATATTTATAGCGTATAATAAGCCTATCAAGCAGTGTTATCTGTAATCAATCCATATAGGCTACCTCAAAAAAAGTATCTTCACGAACTTTTACACATTTCCTTTGCAGAGCCAGCTTTACTCTTGTTTAGACCATGGGCTTATTACTTTGGAAGCCCGATTACTCATGCTTCTGGTAACAGCGAGCATGTAATGGGATAGACTGCGTCCAGGCGTTATCAGTTGCACTGTGATCGATACGTACAGTTCAGAGGGAGGAGAATTACGTAACTTACAAAAAAATGTTCATCGTAAGATTAATAGTAATGACGATAGCTAAAAAGCCATGTGACGAAGAACTCTCTAGAAAATTATGAAAATTAATAACTGGATCATAAAGTATAATCTACTGTCATTCACGTTGCTTTCACTTTCCATTTTGTTTGCTTAAAGCAACAAACAGTTTATACATTTATAAGCCACACATTTAACTGGATCTCCACAGCTTATGTAGAACCTGGTGGTTCACTGAGCACACCAGTACTGGGATACAAATGGCATCCTTGCTCTGTACTGTTAGTGTGAGCCTCTTCCCACAGCACAAAGCACCTTTTTTCTGGAAGAATGGTTGATTCTAAATTGACCTTGCTGTGAGTGTGTCCCCTGTGATGGAATTAGGGTCCAGGTCCAATGCAAGGCTGGATATACAATTAAGGAATATGGGTGATTCAGATTAATTGTATTGGTTAGTAAGGCTGACCTGGGGCTCTGTGGGACTCCTTCAGGTTGATACGTTTAGTGTTGAACCACATGTGTGGTCTTGAGGTTACAGGCAGATATTCATGTCTCCCGGCTCACATCAGTCACACCTTTTAACAACTGTTAGACCAGACTGAGGTGCTTCGATCATGTTGTATGTTGTGTCCTGTAAAGTGGAATTAGCCCACATTGGTACAGTTAGGGCTGTTTGCGACTTTGGTATGAATCAGGCTATACGTTGATATTTACTGGAAAGGGATGTTTTAAATCCATTTACTTTGAGATTGGTGCTTTGATTTCCATTTAAACCTTAATTGGGTTTTATGGATACTGGTGCTTCTTAGTAGGCCTACTTGGGAAGTACAACCCGCACAGCAACAGCAGCGTGACAGGAAGTGCATATCAGCTGCCTGAAGTGCATATGAGCTGCCTGTACTCTGCTTTTTTTGCAGCTAATTCTTAGGTAGCATAGTGGTTTATGACGTGGCCTTGAAACCTGAAACCCAGGCATAGCCTGGCTGCATTATTCCCAGGAAAGGCACTTCAGCTGAAATAATCTGCATAATGTCCAGCAGTATAGCATGTAATATCATACTATATGTAATGTATAGTTTATTATAGATGTGACTCAGTGTCTTAGTGAGTCACTCCATGACCTCACACCTCACGGGCTTTTCGATCACCCCCTCCAGGCTCCTGTGAGTTTACTGTCGGTAGTCTGATTCCTCCATCGGACGTGTCTATAAAAATGCCTGGTGTACGTTCACTGTGATGTACTGGCCTCTTGTCCGGGAGCCCCCTGTCTGTAATACCAGGGACTGCCTGCAGACTCATCGTGACCTTGCAAAGGATAAGTGAGCATGGAAATTGGATAGAGGAAAAATGGTCATCCATCCATCTATCCATCCATCCAACAATTTTTAAACCACGCACCCACGACAGGGCCGCAGTTAGGGCCTGGAGCTTATCTCAGACATTTTCCTTAATTTAACAATTTAGAACAATCTTTGATCTTATTAGTGTCAAAGTTTCCATTTATCTATGGCGAAAGCATAAAAACTGAAATACAGTTCAATGTCAAGATGGCTGAGTGATTGATGGCGCAGCCTTCAGAGTGCAGCGGAGGTACGGGATTGATGGCGCAGTGTTCAGGGCGCAGCGGAGGTGTGGGATCGAAGACGCAGCATGCAGGGTGCAGAAGAGGTGCGGGATCAATGATGCAGCGTTCAGGATGCAGCTGAGGTACGGGATTGATGACACAGCGTTCAGGGTGCAGCTGAGGTGTGGGATCAAAGGCGCAGGGTTCAGAATGCGGCGGAGGTGCGGGTCCAAATGACAGCTATCCATAATTTCCTCCTGGGATCTTATATTACACTGCCTGTAGCCATCAAGTTTGTGACTATAAGGATTAAGCTCTTTGCTATTACAGTCATATCTGCATTTAGCCTGTTTTCCCTCAACTTGGATATTTACACTGATGTATATAGTGCTGAATCACCTTTTTTCCACAGAAAGATCATGCTTAATATTTTTCTTGCATTACGAGATTCGTCATTCCGGAATACAAAGGATGGCCTTTAATAGAGTTTAGTCTCTATCGCCCTCTTGTGGTCACACTGCCACAAAATTCCTTTCCGTTGGACTTCAACGGAAAAAAGACCTGAAACATAGAGAAAAATTCACCCATCCATAAATCCATCCATCATTAGCCAGGAATTTATCCCTTAAAGCAGTGGTTTTAAAACTGTGGTACTTGGACTGCCCCCAAGTGGTACGTGAAAAGACAGTGATAAATAGTTCCATGCCCCAAAGATAATATAAATTGAAAATTTTAAAATATATTGCACCAAAATGGACGTGAAGCAGTCCTGCTCTTAAAGCTTACTGCACTCATCTCTGATATTTAAAAGCTCTGCCTTGCCACGCAGGACCACCCCCCCCTCACTTAAATGGTATGTGCCATTTCGTTTCATATGTGCGCACACATGTGCATCAGGTCACTTTTTTCCATTGGGTTGGTACAAAATGATTCACTTCTATATGTACAGTTAACCTCAACCGAAACAGACCTCATTCAGGTCCATCCTTGCTTTGTTACCTATACTGCCTGGGAGTTCTGGGACTCACCAGTAGGGGTCAGCATAAGAAGCTGGATGGATGGAAATAGAAACAGACAAGGAAAAATAACTGCTTAAAAGGTTTAATATGCATCTTAACGTTTAACATAAAAAAATAAAATAAATGTGCTATATTAAACTAAAGGAGAGTTGAAACTCAAGACATTTAAATATTATTTTATCTTGATTATTATGATACACACAAACCATTTAATACACAGGCAGTTAATACCTCACAATCCCAAGCCTAGAATTATTCCTCAGTTCTAGACCATAAGTGAAATATGGTCAGAACACAGTATGATGACTGATAAGACCTTTGTAGTGCGCAGAAATGTGAAAATATCCTGGGGACCAAAGTGTTTTCAGAACCTACAGATGCCAATCGCTTCAAGGTCCTGTATAAAAATAAGACTAACTTTATTCATTGTGCTGAAAATGTGAGGAGTAAATTTTGATCAGCAGGGCAGGGAATTATCAGCAAATTACATTTGAAGAGTTTAATTTTTACTGTTCAACATACAGTACAACAGCAGAGCCATTCCTAAGATTTAAAACTGACTGACATCCGTTTTGGGATTTACTCTGACCACAATCATATAACACGGTGAAGATCAGGGCTTCTCAGCCATTCATATCCAGTGTGTTCAAAACATTTTAAATTGACATAAGTGTTTCTAACTTTAACACCAAAATGTCTTTACATCTATGCATAGTAAATTGTTTGATGTGCAAATCTCCTAAGTGGACACTTAAATTTAGAAATATATATATATACAGTGATCCCTCGCTACTTCGCGGTTCACTTATCGCGATTCACGACTTCGCAGGTTTTTAAATATACAGTAGTAGTAGTATTTCCTAGTCTAAGAACAACACAAGTTTAGTGA
>JAODUD010000039.1:17891478-17913746 GCA_026784285.1 Stomatorhinus walkeri | reverse complement strand
CCTGTTCTCAGGTAAATACCAGGAGCAGGTGTGGCTCATCAGAAGCCAAGTGGGACAGAAAACCTACTGGATAGTAGGTCTCCAGGACCGGAGTTGGAGACCCCTGTGCTAGAGGGTTACGATGTGTGGCCAATCTGGTCAAAAGAAGTTAGGAGGGCCTGCAGACAGCACTGCAGTAAAAGGTAGGTATTATAACATGCAGACCCAAGAGAAGATGAAGTTTTATGTGTTCACCTTGTATTTATCCCCTTCACCTTTGGAGTGCAGGAAGTGCTTGCTCATTTCCTGGGTCAGTATCGATACTGGGTTGTCCACCTGTGCAAAACAAGTTATTCTTAACTGGTGATACTTTCCTTGCTCCTTTGAGCATGGCATGGGGGCACCTTGTAGCACGCTTCTACCTGGATGTTGAAGTGGTCCAGGATGGAAACAAGCTCTTCCTTCTTTGTTGAAATGAGGTGACCTTTAATTAAAAAAATGGCATTTTCAGGTTGCTTTTATTTCTATACTAATGAATAAGAACCATGCTAAGTACTACAGACCACTTGCACTCATCTTTCATAACTAGCCAGTACCAGGTCCCACTGAGCATGTAGACGGTACAAACCTACACACACATACCATGAAACCCTATGGACAATTCAGAGACTCCAATCCCCTTCCATGGTTTTGGAAAGTGGTAGCTAGAGGAAACCCTGATAAAGAGCAGGTTAGATTACCGGCTTTGCTCCTTAGCTTGTAGGTTCTCAGCCCTTCGCTGGAGATCCTGAGCTCTACGACGATGGACTCCCCAAACATCTCTGGCTTATACGCATCCTGGCCTCGGTTGCGTAATGTTATGGAGACATCTGCTGAGCTATTTAGGAAGACACACACCTGTTGGAGCATGACTAAACCATGTCACATTGGGAACACACTGACCAGCTTCATGAGGTTGCACCTTGCCCCCCCCCGCACTGTGTCAGAAAGCAGCACTACATGTGTCATGTGACAAATTTACACAACAGTGGCTCTGCCAGTTTTTCTGGCACTGAACGCACAATGTGAGCTGCAATAAAAAGCAAAGCCAAGTGATCAAAGGGAAAATAAGATCATAGATACAACAAAAAAACAACATAAACAAACATAAGTAACAGTGTAAAACACTAGCAGTAAAACTTTTCACTGTATTCATCCTCCAGCTGCTTGACATAGGGAGAACATGCAAACTCCAAACACACAGAACGGATGTGGGATTCGAACCCACAACCAAGCAAAAGACACTGAATCTTCAGCCTTTTTGTCCATTACAGGGTAACATGCATACTTATCAACATTTAGGTTTTGAAAAATTGGGGGAGGGGGTTGGATAAGTAAATTACATTATTAACCAAATTTACACACACACACAAAATCAAATTCGGTTACCATGCCGATTCACCGAATCAGGTTGTGGGTTTTCAGGTTGCCAGGGTGACATCAGACAAGCATACAAAACTTAGTGATCCATGTGTGCGTACCGATTATTTATACTGAAGTTTAAAGGCCATGCAAATCATGGGAGAAACAACAAAACAGGTGGGTGCCAGGAAACAGCCTTGAAATATGGGAGAAATCTGGAGAAAAAAAACAGTAGCAGAAGTAATATGAAGGCAAACAGGTAAGGCTGACCTTTCCCCCTCCTTCACAAAGCCCCGGAGAGAGGACCCTCTGTTTGTTGTGTGTGCTTTTCCTCCCAGGCCAACAATCAGGGCAGTCAGTACAGCACTTTTACCACCTGCCGGGAGAGCAGAGCAGGTAAACACATCCGGCCCGGGCCACCTGGACCAAAAGCATAACAGCTGGATGGTTAAAGCTACTCACTCCCATTGTTTCCGATGACAAAGTTGACATTCGGACCGAAAGCAAATGGTCCCAGCAGGTCATGGCACATGAAATTCTTCAAGAAAATACTTTCCACTATGCCCACTTCTGCAGATGTCTGAAAGGAATTAAAAGAGGCTAGCATGTCATCATTTGCTTAGACTGGTAAGATTTTCATGCTCAGACACTGTATTAAGTACATCTACCTATATTTACATGTGTCTGTATATGAGTATATTCCCACCCTCTGTGAAGTGTATGGGACTGGCGTGGGCTGACTTGGTCCAATAACATCTTCGTCATCTTCATCTTCCCCATTTTCCTCCCTTAGGCCAGACTTGGCTCTCTTAACATGGTTACTCGCATTTGGTGAATTACTCTTTCTTTTAGACATACCTAGATGCTCAAAAAAGGACGGAGTTAGTTTTAGAAATATCACGTCCGCAGGCATCGCTCAAGGAAACGTAACCGAAAAGGCACGGAAACATGCCGATCAGAATCTCTCATCACCAACGGGAATTAAACATCAACAAATACACACATGCTGATGAATAACCAACCCCTCAGCTGTAGCATGCGTATACGGCTGAAGAGTATCCGACTTGCAGGCCACTTAACAGTAAGTGAATTAATCAAGACAGGTCTTCGAAAGTGAAACTAAATGAGATGTTTCGTTTTGCTGTAAGCCGCTCTACAGCTCAGACGGGCGGGCATTAGCCTACACTTATAAACATGGTTCCTTACCGGATATAAATAAAAACTTTGCACTACACAGTTCCACTACACCTAGCAGTTTTTAATTCCACCTTTTACTTATCAAACGCGAAATCTTTCTCCAATCTTCGATTTTTCTTCTTGCTAGACAGTCGCAACATTTTATACATCAATGAATGCACATCTATTATGTATGCGTATATTAAAATATTTGTTATTAAATATAAATTCATATGACAAGTCGCTAAACTCTCGCCTTCCTATAAGTTCCGGTTGTAAAGTTGTGACCATGTGACTAATCATTCATCAGGCTGATGATAACATAATTTACAAAGTGTATTATTTAACTTTAACTTCAAATTAGCAGTACTTACTCTAAATTGACACAGAGCCAAATGCAAGTTAACCTCCCAGTTTTCTGCGAAAGATCTAATCGATGCGAAATCAAATACGCCTGTCCTATTTAGATTGTAATTTAGAATGTAAATACATTAACCTAAAAGTAACATCACGCCACCGCTCCCGCATTCACACAGAAATCCACAGCGGCGAAATCCAGCGGAAAGCGACGCTTCCAAAACCCTCGGTAGGCGGGACTGAACGCAACCTGCCAATCATCAAATTGTCTAAACCAATGAGGACCGGCGACATATCGAATGGGCAGCGCGGCTCTGAGATCGACAGCGCAGATTTGCCCAAGTCCCACCCGCCGCAAAGACTAGAACCTGGGGGGACGCCGAATTCCGCACCCGGCGCGCTTCTTTGGCAGATTCACGATGTCCGCCTGTAGAGTGAAACTAGAAACGTACTGCCACCCGTGGTACAGCCACATGGTTAAAGAAGAGCTAAATTCTTTGCCCCAGTCCAGGCTACTCTCCGGAAAATCAGATGAGATCTCAGTAGTTCAATTAGCCCAAACGTTGACAACTGATTTTATTAGCCCAAAGCTATACAACAAAAAATGAAATCCAGTGTTTAATGTTTACATTCAAGAAACACTGATTTTAAATTCTCAATACATTACAATGTTCTCTGTAGGATACCGGAAGTTTATTCCAAAGAGTAACCCCCCCCCCTGAACCGGAACCGGAAATAGCTGTGGCGCGAGTTTGAAAATTGTTTACAAAATACAAGTAAAACCGGAGTTTTCGAGGTAAACGTGTGTAATTTCGTCATGCTTTATGATGCATTGAAAGGTGTTTAACAGTTTTAATGTGATTAAATAGTTTAGGAAACGTTTTCTTAGTTAAATTCAAAATGTTTAGTAGTTTTGTAAAGTCAATGATATTTAAAATTGAAAATCCTTTTTCTAATTCAAAGCGACTTTTCATAGTAGTCACAAAGAGGGTCTCGTTTAGTCCGTGAAAGTGCATATTAATATTTAAACAGAGTCGTGCTAGTGGTTCATAGTTCCCAGGTTATGAGTTATCTTTTATGTGACAAAGCTATATCCCTGCAGTTATTCAGGCTTAACTAGTAATTCCTCGACTAAACCATAAAATGTATTTACACAAATGACTAATTGATTTGCGTTGTAGTTTATTAAGGAGAAGGAATAAATGAACATTAAATGACTGTTTTTGTGTTCACTAGCGCTGTTAGAAATGACAAGTTCTGTGCGATGTTTTAGTTACGCTATAAGCTGGAAGAAACGCACCCACTGATAGTTTATGAGAAACTAAAAATGTGCTGAATATCCCGATACATAAACTGAAAATGGGTGTTGGGTGTTTTTCCCCTGCCCAAGCGATATGTGTGGAGTTTGCATGCATTCCAGGGTCCTTGACATTGATAATATAAACGGTGTGTGTGTTCCGCGATGGCCTGGCTCCCTGTCCAGGATGTCCCTTGCCTAGTGCCTTGTGCTGCTGGGCATGTGCTCCAGAACCCCTCTGATCCTTTCTGGGAAAAATGGTTGGAAGATGAATTGGTACAATGAAAATCTGGCTAGTAATTTTCTAATATGTACCTCATTTATCATAATTTACTGGAAATGAGTTGGAACGATTGTGTTTAGTAATATTAATTATAAGTATTAGTAATAAGCTAATACATGTGTGATAGCGAGAAGCTTATATATGATGTTTGCAAACAACTTTTTCTTTGCTCTGTGCTGGTCCTTTGTTCATTAGCAAGCCCTGTTATCTGCCTTCACACATGATCGCAGAGCTGTTGTTACTTTCGACTGGTCTTAAGGTTGACTGTGTCACAGCCACTCAAGCGATGGGTGTGAGCGACTTGTGGTCTATCCTGGAGCCAGTGCGGGAGTCTGTGCCCCTGTATAGCCTTGCTGGGAAGACCCTGGCAGTGGATCTCAGTCTGTGGGTCTGCGAAGCCCAGTCTGTAAAAGAGATGGCAGGGCGGGTAGCTAAACCCCATCTCCGGTGAGTCATGAGGCTCAATTGACCTTCATTTATGACCTACTCTAAGCTTATACATTTGTATTTGACTGAATCAACTGAGCAGTTACCAGTCAATGAGACAGTCTGAAATCTGTAGGCCATCAGCCGATTCTTAACTCTGTACAGTCAGAATCATCCTGTATTGTGAAGCTATTCCAGTGAAGCTCACAATCATTATATTTATATTTATAAATTATATTTTAAGTATTTTAAGGAGGAAGCACATTTCTAAGATTAACTTATTTACCCATATAAAAGATTGAAGCTGTCCTTGACTCTGGTTTTTCTTCCCTGTAGAAATTTATTCTTCAGAGTTTCAGCCCTCACACTCATGGGCATTAAGCTCATTTTTGTTATGGAAGGAGAGGCCCCACAAATAAAGGCAGAGACCATGAGCAGGAGAACCGCCCTGAGGTTTGGAGCTTCCCGAAAGCCGGCTTCCCGAAAGCCGGCTCCCAAACCGGCGCAGACCGGCAGATCCCGCTTCAAGTTTGTCCTCAGAGAGGTCAGTCTTTTATGCATGTTGTCATGTTCGTGTTGTACAAACGAGCCGAAAGCCTAAACACGGCTTTGTCCTCACAGTGTGCTGAGATGCTGGACTGCTTGGGCGTGCCCTGGGTCACAGCCAAAGGGGAGGCAGAGGCCATGTGTGCTTTCCTGGACTCGTCCGGCTCTGTCGACGGCTGCATCACCAACGATGGTGACGTTTTCTTGTATGGAGGACAGACGGTGTACAGGAACTTCAACATGAACACCAAGGTTCCTTCCTAATTTTCTTTTTCCTCGCTGTTTAACATTAGCGATGGGAATGTCAGTGGACTTACTTTGCTCTGATGATTGCTGGATAATTTAAACAAAATCTGAACAAAATTTCACCCATAAAGTAACCAAATTTAAAGTTTGAATAAGGCACGTCATAATCCCAACCACTATGTGTTTATAAACCTTATATCTGTTCTCATGACTTGGTTGGTTTAAGTTCCATCCATATAGTAATCCAATAGGCAAGTACTTTTAGTTTTTTTTTTTAAAGTGCTTCCTGGACGTTTGGAGCAAGGCATGTATATTTATTTATATTTACATATTTGTAACTACATTGATTATGCTGTTAAAAACCAGAAATCCATTTTGATAAACTGAAATTTGCCTTGAAAGTCAGTTACATGACTATGGGCCCTTGGTTAAAGGCAAATCAGTACTTCAGTTTACCACATTGACTTTCGGGCTGCGGATGATCGTGTGCACGGCAGCTTGTTTTCATACTGCATTTGGCTGCGGATCACACAGTGTGTGATAATCCACCAGACCAAGAAAAGGCAGCTGTATTGCAACAAACAAGAATACAAGCAGTGTAGTGAAACTTTTATCAACAGTTATTACTCTAGACTTGGGTGGTACTACGGCAGTATGGCATTCCAAGGTATATTGAAATATTTACAACAAAATTAACTAAGAGGTTTCCTCCTGGTTCTCCAGTTTCCCCCCACAGTCCAAACTCATGCCGAGTTGAATTGGAGTTACCAAACTGTCCATAGGTGTGAATGGTGTGTGAGTTTGTGTGTGTGAATGGTGTGTGTGTGTGTGTGTGAATGGTGTATGAGTTTCTGAGTGAATGGTGTGTGAGTGAATGGTGTGTGGGTGAATGGTGTGTGGGTGAATGGTGTGTGGGTGAATGGTGTGTGGGTGAATGGTGTGTGGGTGAATGGTGTGTGGGTGAATGGTGTGTGAGTGTGCCCTGCGATGGGTTCGTAGCCCATACTGGGTTGTTCCCTGCCTTGCATCTGTGGTTTCTGGGATAGGCTCTGGACCCTCACGACCCTGAATAGGCCAAGCTATTACACGAAATGGATGGATGGGTGACATGCTGAAGTAACCTATTTAATACATTTGATTCTAATTAATAAAATTCTATCTTTGTCCCCACTGCCATCCGAGATGACAAAAAAAAAACATGCTTTACAGCATCATATTGATTATGTTGCATAATTGTACCACAAACCTTTCACTGTTCTCACTGCTTTCAGGACCCACAAGTTGACTGTTATAAGATGGAGAGAGCAAGGACTGAGCTCCACCTGGAGCGAGAGACTCTTGTGGGTCTAGCTATACTACTGGGCTGTGACTATGTTCCTAAGGTAACGTTTCCTCTGAGAGGAAGAATATTATTACAGTTAAATGCTAACATCAGAATCAGAAAAAAACTTTGTTTATCCTGGAGGGAAATTTCTTCTCTTACAATTGGACAGGTTGACAGAGAGACCCTTGGACATAATGAACCCTATATAACAAAATGAAAAAGTAATATATCACAAACAAAAATTAAATAAGATTTGAAAGATGGAATAGATGTCAAATAAACTTCAATATAAACTCTTTTAGGAGAAAAAAATGCATAATGTTTTTTATTTATTACTATATATTTTGCAATGTGACTAGTTCATTTTGAAAGATAAATTAGCTAAAATGCTGTACAGCGAAACATGATATGAATATTACATGTATTCCATATGATTCTGAAAAGTCTAAAAGTAATAATTTTCACTAGGGAATAGCAGGGGTTGGAAAAGAACTGACTTTGAAGCTCATACAAACTTTGAGCGGACAGACACTCCTACAGAAGTAAGAACGTCTTGGTTGTGTTGGTAAACTTGACCTTACTTTAACAATGAACCAGTCCTTGTGTGCTGCTTTGTCGTAAATATAAACATCTAAATGAAGGTCCCCACCAAGCGTTTCCTGTGCAGTAATAGGTGTTTGCTTTTCTGCCATAGATTCCGCCAGTGGAGTGATGACGGTCAGGAAGTGCCAGAGAGACGTGTGAAAAAGGTCACCCACTGCCCCATGTGCCATCATCCAGGTGACATCACCCCCGTCTCACACCTGTCCCCAGCGCCACATCACATAACTCTGTTATACTTCAGCAAATACTCATTTTATTATACGATGTGTAATATATACATATACACATGCTGCATCGTAAAATGCATCTTATTATACAACCAGTGTTCCCATGTACTGTGATGGATGCTTTTATTAAAAGACATCTTAGCAGTCATACGTACCAAATATGTAGGGTGGTGTGTGGCTCTGTGGTTTAGGTCACTGGACCTGTTAGAAGGTCTTGGGTTCAAATACTGTGACCGGAAGAATGATTTCACCATTGTACCATTGAGCAACACCCTTCCTACCAATCGCTCCAGGGAATGGCGCTGATATCTGGTTTGGCAGCCATTGTGATTTCAGTGTTTCTGATTCTGACTGCTTGACTCTGCTCTCTCACTTGTGTGTTACTTTGGATAAAAATATTTGATAAGATAAGCTTTGTTGATCCCAGAGGGAAATTCTGGAATATTTGAGTAACATTTAGGGGGCACCAGGATTTGAACCTGGGACCTCTTGATCTGCAGTCAAATGCTCTACCACTGAGCTATACCCCCTATGCCTCTTCTAGTTATATAAATAAACCATAGAAGTGAGTTTTTTTTTATTTGAAGGCAGACAGTATTTGTGTCTGCTTCCGAAGGTCCAGCTTGTCAGGGGGACATTATTATAAAGCATGGCATGTTGATTTAGTGCCAAGACTGGCAGAGTTACAAATAAGAATCTGAATGAGAAGGAGTGTGACATCCTATCGAAGGTAGTACTGTCCTGAATACAGACTTTAAAAAACATGACTAGTTTTTATTCACCACAATTCTGCACGATAACAATCTCTTGTATGCAGTGGAGTGTACATATATGGGCATTAACCAGTTATGTGACGTCGTGTTTACGTCAAAAGGGTCCCCCCCCCCCCCATTAGGGACAGCGAAGGCTCACGAGCAGCGCGGCTGTGGGCTCTGTGGAAGCACACGGTTCTGCGAGCCCCAGGACTACGACTACCTGTGTCCGTGTGATTGGCATCGCGCCGAACTGACACGGCAGAGTGGTACCGTCGAGTCCATCGTTAAACGGTGCGCCTCCTGCTGGCCAGTTTCTTAATTACTCGGCCTCAAATGCATGAACAAAGGAGACATTCAGAACTTTTATCATCATTTTATTTATTTATTTAACTTTATCTGACCAAAATAATCACCTATAAAAATGGATTTATCTATTTATTTTTATATTCAAATACAAATAAAACCTTTTCTTTTCACAGGAAGGCTTTAGCAAACAAGAGATTCCCTTTTACAGAGGTAATAATGGACATTCAGTGAACTAAAATGAAGCATGATTTTCTTAAGATAACAGTATTTCTTTTTTCCCCAGGTAATACATGAGTTTCTAGTGCCTAAGGACAGACACACTGAGGATATTACAAGAAGAAAACCTAACATGTTGCTAATGCAGGTATTGTAAGACTATGTATTCCGTTCTTGCAGTTCCTAAGTTGAATATTTTTGGTTAATATAAAGAACATTAATATGATGCTGTATATGAGCCTTTTAATTAATGTTGATTCATAATAAAATGATAAACCATAACTATTTAAATACAGTGGAAACCGCTTATAGTGATCATGGTTATAGCATTCAACCGCTTATATGGATCACAAGCCTGTACAGAGAGGTCAGTCTTTTATGTACGTTGTCATGTTCCTGTACAAATGCTGTTTAAATAATTTGCTTAGTAATCAAGTAGTCCACTTACAGTATTAGTTTTGGGTTTTTTTATACATGACAGCATATGGGAAAATTAAGCTTTAATTCTTCTTTTAACTTTACTTTGATAGCCCTACTTTGTGGTAACCTTTCTACTCTGGGCTAGGAATCTGCTACGTGCACAGAAAACACGACGGGAAAAAGAAAGTTATTTTCTCTCAGTGAAAAATAAAGACTCATCAAAGCTTATGATACACTGCCAACAATGAACCAAGGAGATGCAGCAGTGAAACCACGATAAGCTATCTTTTATATACAGTCCTTTTATATACAGTCCTTATAGCGTATTTGAGTTATGCAGTTTAGTTTAATTTGTACGGTACTGTAATTTGAAAAGCGTTTTAAACAGATGTACTGTATTTGATGAAATTCTGTAAATATAAACGATGTAAGTTTTATTACCTACAGTTTTATATTCTTGTAATAAATATACAGATGTCAGCTAAATGGTTACCTGCCTGAGACGTAAACAAAAAAAAACTGTTATAATGATCATCTGCTTGTAGTGATCAGCTTCACCCAGACAGACATGGTCACTATATGCGGTTTCCGTTGTATGCTGCCTTAGGACATTACATTACATCTGTCATATAATGATTTTTTTGCCTTAGAACTTTGCCCTGGAAAAAATGGAGTGGCCAAAGCATTACACCAGTGAGAAAGTGCTGGTGCTGATGACCTACACGGAAATGATGAGCATCAAGTGTGGCAGGAAGACTTCCTCCTCGATAGAGCCCCTGCGGTAAGGGGCGGGGGTGGGGTCACTAAAGGCAGCTTTACAGGCTGTATGTTTACGGCTGTGCCTGTTTGTCATTTATTTGTTTAATGAAACAGGATATGCAAGACACGGGTGAGAAATGGAATTGCCAGCTTTGAAATAATATGGAAGAAACCAGGTAGGAACTATTTATCAGTCATCCTTTTGTTTTGTGTTGTTGACATTTACAAACATTTTTAATTGAAAATTTCTGGTGGACGGATTTCATCCCACGTGTTTGTGCATGTGGTCATTATTGAAAATTGCTATAGGGACCTTTTGTAATGACAGTGCAATAAAATAAAATGACTGTTTATTTGGTAGCAGTTGCTAATTAAGCATTTTATGACAAAAGTAAGTGTTTGCTTAGCTGGATTGTTGTCATCTTAACCTGAATGCATATTTAAATGATCATGTTTTCCTGAGGGACATGACGTTCACCTTGAGCCACGGGTTCAATAAGAGCAGCAGTCATTTGTAGAGGAGTCGAGCCATAACAAGGGGGCGTGTTGTATTCCTGGAGCTGCCGGCGCAGGCCTCTGATGGGTGCTGCCCGCCGTGGCTGCTGACTGACACCCTGTGGTCTCCTGTTCTCTCCCTGTGAGGTCGGGTGAACAAGGCCCAGAGGTGACAGATCACACACAGGGCAGTAAGGGTGCCAAATCTGCTTCCTCTCTTGGCCGGGAAAGTCTAAGTCCCCCAGCGCCCATGGCAGTCCTCCAGCCCAGTTTCCACACCAGCTAGCTCAGACCGGCCAACTTTTTCTAAATGTTAAATTTATGCAAATACTATGTAATGCTTTCCACGACTGTTGGTTGACTGCATGTAGAAGAAGAGACCATTATAGTTACTGTACAAATGCAATGAAATATCGTTTAAAGCAGGGGTCTCAAACTCAAATTACCTGGGGGCCACTGGATAAGTGGTGTTCCCTCAAGGGGGGCACGTGAGAAATCACACCCAAAAAATTGTATCCCATCACTTTTAACTTGAAACTATTAGACGGATTGGGTTTAGGCCATATATGACCAATCTATGTCCAATACTTATTTAGTTTTTGGCAGTATGTAAAAAGATAGCTCCTATTTCTTGTTAAATTGATTTGGACAATCAATCGCACGACAGCTTTCCCATTTTAGATGTTTTTTTTTTTTACAGCATTCTTGCTGAACACTAACGCTACCATTCAGCTTTTTGCTACTCAGTGGGTGTGAGTGCAGTGACTTCCGCCTGCTGTGACATCATGCGCATATCCTTCGCAATACGAGGAGCCTAAGAACAGCAGATAAGAGGTTGACGGTCTGGAAGTATTTTATGCTTTTGTCAACAACTTGCAGCACAGCAATTTGCGCAGTCTTTGTAAAAAAAGGGTCTGAGAGGTGGGAGTAGCGTTTAGTGGAAAATTGCGCTAAAAGTGCATGCAATTGTGTAAGACAACGGGAGTAACATGAAAAAAGGCGATGTATGATTGGGAGTCACTAGCTTGGGCCGCAGTGGCTGCAGCTTGTGACTCGCTTGGGCCGCAGTGGCTGCAGCTTGTGACTCGCTTGGGCCGCAGCGGCTGCGGCTTGTGACTAGCCTGGGCCGCAGTGGATGCAGCTTGTGACTCGCTTGGGCCGCAGTGGCTGCAGCTTGTGACTAGCCTGGGCCGCAGTGGCTGCAGCTTGTGACTAGCCTGGGCCGCAGTGGATGCAGCTTGTGACTCGCTTGAGCCGCAGTGGCTGCAGCTTGTGACTAGCCTGGGCCGCAGTGGCTGCAGCTTGCGATACACCAGGGGCTGCGATCGCAGTGGAGTGTAAGTGACACTGTTGCCAGTGGGAGAAAAACTGTGGGACATTCTAAGCATTCGCCACTTGCGTATCATTGCTTGGAAGATATTCATACTGAACTGCAAAAGCCTCAAAAAATGCTTAAATCAAGATGCACAAGCGAGGGGGAAACGTGCGTTATGTATGTTTCTAGTAGCCTAATTAAAGATTTTTTTTCTTTTTTTCTCATTTGTATTTGCTAGTTTCAAAAATATTAATAATATGAAGTGTGTATGTGTTTGTGCGCGCATATATATATATATATATGGTTAAAATGTGGTACGGTTAAAATGTTCTGAATATGGTTCACTGATAAACAAACTGCCATCATTTCAATAAGTTCTGTATTGAAAACCACAAATATAATTAGCAGCACTTTTTGCTGTCATAAACATTAAAATAACATGGGCAATACGTATGAAAAGCAGATCACCGTAAGAATTCAAAGTTAGACCAGGAAACTGGTCTAAACTGTTCTGTTATGAGAATATATAAATACAAACGTACATGGAATTCATTCTTAGAAAATGGGTATTCTGCTATCTCTGAGGATGCTGGAGAACTTCTTCGAAGCACGGTACCAAGCCACATCTTCAGAATTAAAATTTAAAATACTAAGTGCTGGGAAATTTACTTTGAAACCGGTAAGCATTTTGTTCCGGTTGTGGCCTGCGGCCCGGTAGTTTGAAATCCTTGATTTAGAGCAATCTTGTATACAGCAAGTTAAAAATATGAAAGAGTAGGACTTCTACTTTTTTGCACTATGTGTGTTGTCTTGGCACTTAGTCTGTCTTGTATTATATGTACTTTCATCTCTGCTTTGCATATCCTACTGATGCACACATGGGATTTTCCCTAGAGCAAGTTTATTTAATTACATCTATCCTCACAGAGCACTTCCTCCACCCCGGTGACGAACTGAAGGATGTGGTGACGACAATCGAGGAGGAGTCCCTGTTCCGCTCGGCATATCCTGGCATCGTAGAGCGATTCTTGAGCGAGAAGGAGGAAGCGGAGCAGAACAAACAGAAACGTGAGTTTTGGACACAAGCTGCCCCTTTAGGGAATGAGGGAAGGGAAAAAAAGATACGTGGGAGCAACACATTTTTTGCAAGCCCCGTTAAAGCTTGAAAGGCGATACTGATCAAAGGCTCTAAAGTTTGCGACAATCTGTTGGATTTAGTACCTTGACACCTGAAAATGCTGACTTGAAAGACTTTGATTAACAAGAGTTAAGACGCTGGGCACACCTGTCGCTTCCGGCACATCTGATTATCCCCCTGACTTTCAGTTCCTCTGCTAGGATGACATGTTAAATTATTAAATGCCAGATGTACTACCAGAAACCTGACAGTGTGTGTGTGTGTGTGTGTGTGTGTGGGGGGGGGTAGTGGTGGCCATTCTCAGCAATCGCCTGAATTCTGTGCTTCTGCATCTTCCAGAAAAGAAACGTCGAAATGGGAAGAGAGATGGTGCATGTGAAGGGTCGGATGATGTCTTGGAGATGTTTGCCCTGATGAATCTGCATGGCTGTTCAGAAGGGAAGGTCGAGTCTGCCACTGCGAAGCAGAGTGCATCCCCATCTAGTAACGAATCCTCTGACCATTCGCGTTCCAACGAACAAGGACAGGCGCCCCCTGCAGGCTGCTCTGGCCTCGGACCTCCACAGGGAGCCCCGGCCAAAGAGGATTCACCGTCCAAGCCTCCCTCATTCCCCGGGACTGCTCCCCCCACAGTGTCGTCATCGCCATCTGAGTCGACGATCATCAGCGAGCTGCACTTGAGCGAGATTGACTGGGATGCCTGCTCTTTCAGCTCCTCTCCGCAGACTCAGCGCGGCCAGCATGGGGAGACTCTCCCTGCAAGCCCCAGCCTGGAGGAACACTCCACAGGAGTCTCGGGGCACTGCAGCTCGCCTGGAGGGGAACCTGTAAATCCATCTGGTGTAAGACACCCAAATCGACCCTCTGCAGTCAGTCATTCAGAGGATTCTCTGAGAAACACAGTTTTAGTGAAAAATGCCACAGGGCACCAAAAAGTGACTGCTGTCGTGGTAACACAAACACACCAGACCCAAGGCTTACGGTCCGTTCCGAGCAGCAGTGGCAGTTCCGCTCCATCACAGCCGCTCACTAAAGTAAACCATACTGCCAAGCTTCTGCAGAGAGCCCAGACACTTCCCACGCCTCCTGGCGGTGGTGACGACGCGAGGAAGGGCACACAGAGTTCGCTTGGTGGCCCAGAAAGCACGCACATGACGACTCAGAAATCTGAAGACCCGCATCTGTGGATCCGACCGTCCCCGAAATACAGATTTGTAAGAACGAAAGATAATGCTGGAGCCGGGCATCATGGGAATAGTAGGGGAAAGAAGACTTGGGCTGTGAAAAAAAGCGTGTGCGACGGCTTGTGTTCGTCAGGCGACGACAGCGATGCAGAGAATGTTCCGGTGGTCAGAAAGAAGACGACTGTGAAGGAGAAGCCCGGGCTCAGATACCCACATGGTGCAGATCACCGACAGAGGACAGGGGACAGAGTCACACCTCATGTCACTGTGAAGAGAACCTCTGACTGGGATAGGGGGGGCTGTGGGCCTGCTGAGGCTCGGAACACCATGGTACCTTCTGATCTCAGGGATGTTACTCAGAGTCCATCCTGTCAAACAGGTTTCGGTGAGGGAGATGACTCAGTCATTTCTTTAGACAGCCCACTGCCTTTAGCAGAGAGGCTAAAACTCAGATTCCTTTAGGAGGCCTAGTCTGAAAGAACGTTTAGCTATTTTTATAGCCTGTCTTTAATCGTGTTCTTTTTCTGTGACCCATTTAATAAGAGTGATACCTTTTACTTTGCATTTACAAATGTCCTCATTAAAATGAGGCATGTATTTTGCAAATTAGACTAGAGAAATTAATTAGGTTCGTCTCACTTTTAAAAGTATAAAATTTCTCTCAACGATGAATTTTCAAAGAGAAGAATGATAATGATTATTATAACGTTTTCATATAAAACTTGTGTACAAGAGGCATCGGAGGTGTATTTTCGTTTTGACTATAATGTTACAAGTCACAGAATGCCCTGATCGCTACGAAACGCGCTGCTTCCCATGTCGTGGGAAGGTGTGAATGTATTTCGCTGTCAATTTCGCCAGCTTGGAAGACGCTCAGGTCGGAAACTATTGATCATGGGAGCTGTAACGAACACCTTTGTCAGACATGAAAGATTCCACTTTTTAACTTTCAATAAACCCTGTAAATAAGGTGTGTAATGATTGTGGGGCGCTTGTCAAATGTTTGAATTGATCGACACAAAATATAGTTATCGTTGTCTGACCGAATGATACACTACTGCGGTTTGAACAATTAATTATGAAATGGTAACAATGAGGAAAAAAATAAATAGATAAAAATGGGTCTTTAGTAGTTAGGATTGCTATTTGTCTTCCTAAGTTCACTAATAACAAACGTAATCCTTTATTGCCTTCCTTCTGTGATTTCTGTGTTAAGTTGCTCTGAGTTTATTATGTTTGTCATTATGTAATATTTGGTGTTAGTTGCTTTGTATATATTTTATTTTGTCTAGGTTTGCTTTATTTTTAATAGACGCAACGAATCAGTCCCCAAGACGCTGTCTCGACTCGCCGTGAAAAAATAGGTGTAACAGACTCCTTTCATTTCTTCATTAGTCTGATCGCATCAAACCGATAACTGCGGTCGCGCTAATTTAAATAGCCATTTTCACAAAAGTAAATCTAATTGTTTTTCTTTCTGACGCACGTTAGCCACCTATTTGGGCTTATTAGCGTCTGCTCGCCAAACTCACGCCGCGGATTCGCACCTGCTTTTGCTTTGAACTTCCGACGGAGCCGTGAATCCATAAAGCGCCTGAGCGCCGCACCTGTTATAAAAACGAGCGAAGCTCCCTCGGACGGCTTCAGGCTTTTTCCACGCTATCAGGACGCCACGTCGGTATGGAGAACGTGTCCGAGGACATCGCCTACTTGGACACTGAAATCGAATTGGTAACTTCCACAATCCTTTCGAGCTGGGACTGGAGGAGCCCGGACAAGTCTTTCGGTACTGATGCAGACTCGCCCCTCTGCGCGTCTTCCGATACCTCTTTCGACTCCACGTGTTCCTCCCCGGAGACGCCACCAAGCTCCAGCGACCGGAGGACTCTAGATTTCCCCTATCCCCAGAGGAATAGCGGCGGCTACCTGGAGAAGCCGCCCAAGCCGAAGATGTCCATTAAGCGCCGCATGAAGGCGAGCGAGCGGGAGAAGATGCGGATGCGAAGCCTGGCTGACGCGCTGCATCAGCTGCGCGACTACTTACCCCCGGACTACAGTCAGAGGGGACAGCCCCTCACCAAAATCCAGACTCTGAAATACACAATTCAGTACATCAACGAACTTTCCGACCTCCTGAAAGCGTCGTAAACAGTACTTTTTTGAAAGACTATTTCACCGACGTTAGAGTGGATTTGGTTTGCAATTCTTCTATTTGTTAAAATTTCATCGATTTGTTTTACAACGAGTGCCAAAAATACTTCTCATTGATTTTGTCATGTGTATATAGTATTATGCTTTTGGCACTTGATGTCGATTTAAGTTTTTTTTCAAGCGTAGTTAACCTATATTTCTCTTACTATTACTAGCCTCAATAAAAATACCGTGGTGGTTAATGGTCATTGTATAGTTTTATTTAATGTGCTGACCTGTGTTTGAAGAAGAGGCTAAAATTTTATTTCTGACAAGTATAGCTGTATATTTGCCCCCACCCTGACTTACTTTGACTTACCTGGGTAATTCATAATAAATGTGCATTCTAAGACGTGTTCTCCACTTTTAAGTATAAGGTTAACGGTACTAACTCTATAACGGGATTGTTTTGACAGGCAACATAACAAAAACACAACATAATACTGAGAAATGCAGTGTAACAAGTGATGGGGATGCATGCTTCATGAAGTTTAAAGGTGCGTCAGGGTCAGACATAGAATTTCTGGGCTCCCTCACAAAATGTCAGTTTTGACCTCCCTGACAAATTGTATGTATTCAAAGCCCCCTGTAAAGTGTGGGGCCCCTTGAATCTGCCAGAGTATCCATGCCCCTCTGAACCCCCTGTGGGGGGGCCCTTGAATCTGCCAGAGTATCCATGCCCCTCTAAACCCGCTGGGCACAAGGCCCTCTGGGTAGCATGGCTGCCTCACACCTCCTGCCTCTACTCTTTGTTTGGAGAATTTCACTGAGTACGCTGCTGTACCTGAATTATTCATAGTGTATGATTTTTTTGTACGTTTTGGTTCCCTGGATATACCTTCAGGCACCCCCCCCCCCCCAAATAAAAGAGATGTAGGAAAATGGATAATCAGTAAACAGATTAGTCATAGAGTTTGTTTAATGTCCTTCAAGTTAGTTGATGATTGTTGGGGATGTAGAAACCAGTAGCACCAATTGCAGTCCCCAAATAGGTGGTGATTTAATAAATTTTTAATAAACATGCACAAACTTGATCAAATTCTTGATCTAAACAATTTCAGGTAAATATTGTATTTTTTGTTCCTTAATGTGGGAAATAGACAGGATAATCGGATGAAGGATGGATGGATGGATTCATTAATTGTTTTTTCAGTTCCCTCTTTGGGTTCTACAATGTAAGGCTTTAACATTTATTTTCCTAATGCCGGTGCGAGTGGTGCCGCTTCTCTGCGCCCGGTTCCCAGATTTCTCCAACACTCGCTTGGTACCTAGGAGTCGGAACCGCCTGCGTTTCCTGTGGGCGGGCCTTGCAGCCCGTTGCATCGAGTCCCGGTCTCAGAAATCCGGGACCTGCTGGCTTCACGCAAGCCGCCATTTCGGGGCGGCCGGCGACGGCTGCTCGTCGCTGTCTTTTACATTCGCCTCCCGTATCGATTCGTTTTTAATGTAATACTGAGCAGCCTAATTCAATCTCACGTAGTCTATTTGTTATCAGTCCTGTTACAGGGATTTTCCTTGCGGTGAGTTAAGTTACATCTTCTATCAGTGACACAGTCATACATGTGAATCGTGGTATTAGATTTAGCCCATAATCGCTTTGCATGTTTTTTTCCTGTTTTCATTTCTTATAACTGCAAAGAATGAGAGTAAAAAATAATACTCGATTTGTCGTGTAATTAATAGCATATATTTAATGATACGTGGTTTGCATTACCGTGAACATGAAATGTTGTAACTGCTGCTGCTGTTTCTAACTGCTAGTGCGAAATGTACTTTTCTTTTCACAGCCTGAATTGATTATCATAAAACTATTTTTTTAGAACGAGGCTATATACAGATAATCGGAAGAGCAGTTATTGATGCGCGACGTTGAGAAATTACTAAAAAAATATCTAAAAAGGCTGTTTACTGGAACCTTCCTATTTCTTTTGCTCGATACATTTATTTTGGTTATAAATGTGATTCTGATGAATCAGTTATTAACAGTGTTTATTGTAGTGTACCAGACTAGTAAACACGCAGTTTGTCTCCGCGGAATGTTACTCTTCGCATTATACTGTTATATACTATTCAAATGCAAAACAGAAGATAAGGTTTTGTAGTATATTCACTATTTTTAAATAAAAATGTAAGAAAACAATATTATGAAAAAGAGGCTTTTCACCTAAGACATGGGGATTAGCCTTGCCGAAACCTAAAGCCTTGTTCTTGTAAAGTAGCCTGACGCCGAGAAGGTGCTTTCCCGTGGGTGAAGGTGCTGAAATGGATTAGTGCAGCGGTGACACATTTCTTAAGCTCTTTTTATTGCAGGAATTGCGATCGGCCTTAAAAAAAAACCTATATTGGTGCATTTTTAACGTGTAAGGAAGCCTGGAAGCCCTTGGAAGTGTGGTCAGTTGCACCTACATACGTATATCCAGTCTCACAAGCGCTGCCATTGCACAGTCCCGGCTTAATGCACATGAAGAGTACATGCCTGCAAAGTTCTAACACATTTTCAAACAGTTACGCTTAAGTCTTCTCTGGTTTGAAGTTTAAAGCAGTGTTTAATCGCCAGTGGCAGGAAGTCGTTCGCTGTGTTTATCTGGTACCTGGAAACCTCTCAAGTATAATTAATAAATGAATATATTTATAAGGCAACAACATTTGTTCTTTTCATGCCTGATTACCCTCAACTAATTGTCATCTATCTGAAAATATGTTACATTCCCAAGGCAATGGACCCAACTGACTGTAATTTTACCAATGATGCATGACAGTTCATGCAGTGCTGTGTTTGCTGTTGACGTGGCTTGCGCGATACATATCTTGAGAAAGTGTCTGTAAACCAAATGCTCACCCAGGTGTCCGTCAACGTCTCCCCAGATGGATGGTGACGCAGAGCAGGCTGTGGTGTCCACAGATCCCGATCCACCGTCTACGCAGGGGACCGTATTGGCGAGTAAAGACAGGTGTGCCTCGTCACTGTGTTCATTAAAGCAAGCCGCTTAATCAGTTCCCGTAACGACGGCATCTTGCCCTCTGCCTAGGGGAGGGAGGATTAAGGGGCATGGTCGAGAAGGGCGGATAGGCAGAGGCGGCCGTGGTGGTCGGGGCATAACGATGAAAAGATACGCCCCCTCCTGGCGAGGCAGAGGAAGGGACAACGCTATGAATGGCTTTGGACCTGAAAGGTACAGTTGGTGTTAAGTACACATCTTTAAAAATATCATTATATTTATGTTGCAAAATGAAGGCTGGCAAGGAATTGTGCATAGCAGCCGATCAAGCAAAATACGGAGGCTAGTTTGATGGCTTTGTGTTACAGGAGAGGGTTAGGAAGGATGCGGCCTTACCCAGAGCTCCGGGGTCGACGGGCAAGAGGTGCCATGCGGATGAGTCCTCACCCCCCTCCCCCGCTCCCTCTTCCCACCCCACCGATGCACATGAGAGGGCCCCACCCTCCCATGAACAGGTAGAAAGCCCCGACCCTGCTTGACATGCGTGCTACACCTGCGTCCATTATTAGAGGAACATTCCTCTGCAACATTGCATCAGTTTTTTTTTTTTTAACTTTTAGTGATGTTTGAGTAGTAATGGACACTGTCGGCCCATTTGCCCTCCCTCCAGGCCAGGGGGTCCTCTACCTCCTCCACGATATCCTATCTGTCGGGGATACCCCCCTCATCGCCGTGGTCGGGGGTTTCCCCCAGGTCCACCTCGACATTTTTGCCCTAGAGGGTAAGGCTGATCTCCCACACATTTCCCATACATGCGGTGTTCTTAGCCAAGCAGAATTCCAATTCGTTTCCTTTTTCCTTCTTCGTGTTCTGTCAGTTAACTCCAGTAACAGTTCTGTTAACCAGTAGGGGGCATCCTTGTGGTAAAGTACATTGCATTTAAAGCAAATGTGGTAGAGGACACCTTTAATTGCCTTTTGTTTTCTGTTGCGATCAGAGTTAAATGACTGCATGAGTCAATAAAAATCAATATAATCAAGTCACACAATTAATCAGCGTTATAAGAAATCACACCAGTGAGTAATGGAAGCTTAGATGAACCACATGGCTCAGCAGAAGAATCAAATATGTGATTTTATCCTTTTATGCAGCTTCCACAATGGACCAACCTCTCCGCCTCACTCTCCTCTTGGCAGAGGCCAGCGCTGGCGGGGGCCCCCTGGTGGCCGGCGCTATTAAAACCGCCTTAATACTATACACATAGCCAAGGGCCCGCATTTCTATCTAACCAGACAACCCTATTGAAATACCTAATGTTCTCTGAAATGCCTTCCAGATAAACGGTTGGAATATAACACAGAACAGTGGCCCCACATACAAGAGTGGATATATTGGCCTGTTTGAGTCTGGACTTGGACCATCTTGACAATAACAATCAAAATAATTTTTAGTTTCCTCTAAAAATAGGGATTGAAAATGTCTGACCTCGAGCATGACTCAAAGCATTGTCTCACCAGCATTCTGTGCACAGTGTTTTGTTTTGTTATCAGCACCAAACGTTTCCCAGAGCAGAAGATGAGTGCGGGAACATAGAGAGGCAAAATTAGAGAGTGACCACACAACAGCCCTCAGATGTCAGGCTTAGGTCACTATTATTTGTCCTTGGACCTCCACAGTTTTTCCTTTAATATAAAAAAGTAACTTAAAATGATAACCATAGCACAAACGAAACAGCATCATAAGCTATGAAGAATTTTACATGCTGAAAATGAACATTAAATGTTTATGATTTTTCAGAGTAACGGGAGTTTTAATGTCTTTAATGTGCAGCTATATTAAGGTAATACATGTCTAGTGAAATTTGTGTGATACATTTCATTGTTACATGGACTTTTAAAATGGAAATTAATGCATACTATACTGAAAACATAATGAATTATACACATATTTGCATTTATATTCAAAGGTAAATTTCTGAAGAAGAAACTATTTCAATTCAGTATGAAATCCTATATGTTGTGTGTTACAATATCTTTACATACTGTAATTAATATAAATCATGTGGTTTTGTGAATGTGCATTTGGAAGACAAAGTTCAATTTTCACATACATATAAAGGAGAAAAATAAAACTAAAAATAAACTGTGAGCTGTTCCGTTATTGTTTTTTTAAATTAAATATGCCAGTGTGTTTCCATTAGACGGCCTTAATTACAGCAGTAATTACTGTGAGGTGATGGATTTCTGTATTCAGATCTGCGCGTCTCCAAACGGACACCTACTGTATGTGTTCACAGCGCCATTCAGAAAATGGCTGCTATTATAAAGTCTGTAAACCAAATATCTAACCAACACTTTATCATTAAAATAATCAGTATGATGCTGTTGCACTACTTGCTGTTGACGGTTTTCCACAGTAGTGTCACTGATGCAAACTTTGCAGTGTAGGGCAGCATCTGTTGCTACAAATTAGACATTGAAGTTGGAGGACCAAGTACCATGTATGAAAATTAAAGTTTGAAAATTATCGTCTTTACATGAAAAATTAATGCTGAGGGCTGAAATCTGATAACCTTTGTGCAAATCTATTAAGGAGACCTTTGCAAAAAAGTATATATTATATTATATTATATTATATTATATTATATTATATTATATTATATTATATTATATTATATTATATTATA
>JAODUD010000039.1:17861993-17880466 GCA_026784285.1 Stomatorhinus walkeri | reverse complement strand
CCCACATCGTCCCCACTCCAAACCGCTTGATCCTCAGAAAACACTGGTATGTTTTTTTGTAACAAATGAAAAATGTGTAGGAATGTTACTTGAGAACAGAATAAAATACCAGTTATAGATAGCATACAGATTTATTTTAGAATGATGTGGTAGTTAAATTACATGTTGATGTCATTAGACAAAGACGCCTTGCTTCCAGATTACATTCAGTACTGTGCAAAAGTCTTAGGCAGTCAAAAGAAATGTTTAAAGCTGTTTATATGGGTAATAAATGTATTTTTGCTCAGAATGAAAAACACGATTTAGCATTAGAAAATATGCAAATTAAGAGTAACATTAAAAACTAATCAGAATTTCTTCTGTTCGCCAGAAAATGAAGGATGGCTAGATGAACCCTGACTCAGGTCCCACACCTCTCCTCAGGGGCACCCCAGCCATTCCATGTATTTATTACATTACACCACCAGCTCACTTAACTTTTTTAACTAATTAAATTAATTAATGAGATATTGGTTAGCTATATGAGGTATGCTAGTGGTTGAGTTAAAAATATACATGGGTGTATTCGATAATTGCTGCAAATACTGGGGTGATTTTAGAAGACGTTTTGGAATGGCCAAGCTGACGGACTATGACAGGTAAAAGGAACGTTTGTGTTGAGGCATTATCGCAAAAACATTTTCATAAAGATCAGAATGTTCCTGCAGATGACATGAGTGCAGTCTGTTCCTGGAGGTCCCAGTTAATACAAACCTGGTTTTTAATAAGGACAGTGAGTAGTAAATACAAAGTCGAGTTATTGTGTGGCATTAGGAGCAGAGCTGTTTTCCGCCATGTTTGTTTTTGTGCACATTCCTTTTCTGCTGCTTGAGGACATTTATTCATGTTAATGTACTGACATGCTAAGGGGTTCCTCACAGATACCCTGTGTGTCTGATTGGCTTAGATCTGTTTGCTTTTCACGGTTCTCACACACATTCTGTGTTAATGTGTCATACACGTTTCATGCTTTATTTTCCCCTCTTTGTGCGCCATGCAGAAACACATCATCATAATGGTTCAAAACCTTTTTCCTTGGTTCTGTTCTGCCTTGTTTTCTACCTGACGTGTCTGAAACCCTGATCGTATCTATCCAATAAGTACTGTTACCATAACAACTTGTGTACTGGCCTAACTTGTGCTGGCTTGAAGGCCTTTCAGTAGCAGAAGGAATGTAAAGCTATGTGTTGCTTTAGATTGTCTCTTAACCTATTAGCGTTGTGCCTGCGGGGCCTTTCCCACGGTTATCAGGCTGACCTCTGTGCAGTTTTATAAGGGCATTCCACAAAATCCAAAAGCACATTGTCAATTTATTTCTGTTTTCTGAAGCTCTTATCCTGGGTCATGTAACACATGTTGAATGCTCTTTTTTTTCTTGGCAGAGAAATGGGCTTATTTGTTTGCTGAGACTTTTCCATTGAGATATTAGTCTTTTTGCGGTGGTTCACTGGTGATAGGGCTTAGGTGTTAACTTTAGTCTGGTTTTCATTCTTCCTGTTTGGGCCAGGACTGGTGTTTGCACAAAGTCAATATTCATTTCATTGCTGAAGTCCAGCCCGCTCATTCCGCCTGATTGTAGGTAGTATTAACGTGGTGTGCTTAGCCAGTACTGACAGATAGTTCATTATCATGGTGTGCTTAGCCAGTACTGACAGATAGTTCATTAGCATGGTGTGCTTAGCCAGTACTGACAGATAGTTCATTAGCATGGTGTTTAATGCATTTAACAATATTAATATTATATTAATATTTATATTATAACAATATTTAAATTAATACATTCGCTAATGTGTGTTGCGGCGAGTGCATGGTCTTTCAATAGTTTTGCTTTAATCAGTTCAGCATAACTGTTAGGCTTATTGTTTCTGGTTTTGTCATGTTGTCAATTTTTTTAATAATAAACATGTAACTTCTAATCAGTTAAATTGGTTGTTTGGTTTCTGGCTTTAAACGGTATGGCGGCATGTGGGGAAAACAGAACAGATCTACCCTGAAGAACAGGGGTGGCCAATCTTATCCGCAAAGGGCCGGTGTGTGTGCAGGTTTTGGGATAACCTGTAGGTCAGCTGTTCAAACCCAGGTGTGAGGACTCTTTCAGCCAATCAGTCCTTTAATTAGTAATCTAATTAGGCAGTTGCAGCGAAAACCTGCATACACACCGGCCCTTTGTGGATAAGATTGGCCACCCCTGCTGTAGACGCATTACCCTATTGTGGGTTATATAGCCTGTTTGGGGGCAGCATGTGGCTCAGTGGGCTAAGCCTGTCTGCTTGTAATCACAAAGTTGCTGGTCCAAACCCAGCCTCAGCCTGTCTGTGGGTCCTTGAGCAAGGCCCTTAACCCCCAGGTCCCTGGACGCCCCACCAGGTGGCTGCCCCTTGCGGACAGCTTGCTCTACAGAGAGCAAGTTGGGGGAGGCATAAAAGGAATTTCCCCACAGGGATAAATAAAGGATTAATTCTTCTTCTTAATTGGGAAAAAGAGGGCTAGGGTAAACATCCCATAGTGATCTCTTCGACATTGTGTTGCTATTGAAATTCATCACAGAGAGAATTCAGGAGAATGTCGAGTTGGTTTTCGATAGCGATATCTCTGCGACATAGAGATTCTTTGCCGATGAATTTTCAAGCATTACGCCGTGCCACCGTGACGCTGTATGGCGTTAGATGATAAACAGGAAATTAGAGGAATAGGCTGCATTAGGCCATTAATATTTTCTCGCAAGACAAATCTAACGAGCTCATTTAAGTTTCAGTATGTTTAATTGCGTTATTTATTTGAAAAGGTAATTAATTTCATGACTTGTTACTACCCATTGTAACATTACCATCAGCACTGGTTATCAGGTAGTCCAGTAGCATGGTGTTCTTAGCCTATGCTGGTATGATGGTAGTTCATTAGCATGGTAGTCTTGGACTTAAAAGCAAGGTAGCTAATTAGCATGGTGTTTTTTAGCATGGTAGTCTTGGACTTAAAAGCAAGGTAGCTAATTAGCATGGTAGTCTTGGACTTAAAAGTAAGGTAGCTAATTAGCATGGTGTTTTTTATTCCTTGTTAGCAAGTAGCTCATTAGCATAACATTCTTATCCTTTGTTGACTCGTAGTGAAATATCATAACATTTCCTGATAAGTAATAGTACTTCTGCAGTGTTCTTAGCCTTTGCCAAGTTTTTTCTTTATTAGATTGAAGGAATAATGTCTTTGTTATAGATCATGTGTTATAAACAATGCAAAAGAATCCCCCTTTGCATTAGGAAGCTAGCTACTTGTTTGAATGAGCAGTGCTTAGTCTTTTATTATATTTGGAAGGCCAAATATAAAAGTGGTTCAGGTATAGTATAAAATTACATTACTGCCTTGTATCGTCTGTTAAACACAGTCAGGGGCAAAGAGAAAAAATATACAGTTGAATAGTAATTAATGTTACAGCACAGCTTGTGTGTTAGCTTAATTAGTTCAAGCCATTCTACTTGAAAATAGTGTAATGGAAGTGGCAGTACACAAATGTTTAAACTGTGGTATATAGGCCAGAGCTTCCTGTACATTTCTGCACATTATCACTTTTATGCGGCAAGAAAATGTCACAGGATGTAACTTTGGGGAGGTTAGTGTGATGCTTGCCTAGAGTGAGCAGCTGTTTCTCAAACCTCAGCTGTTTCTCAAGACGCATCAATCGCAATGCAGTAACAGTCGACCCTTCTGCATCGCGACTTCCTCCGTCCAGTTTAAATGTATTGCTGGGTCGGCATAAGAAATTAAATGGGACTTTTTTGGGATTTTCATGAAAGCCACAGATGACACGCAAAGACCAGCATATAACAAAAAAGATGAGTGACTAATAAATGCAAAAAATACATGTACAGTGTTGATTTGGAGGACGCCGAGAGTGTTTACGCCAGCCTCTAGATCTCCCTGTCATCTTGCTTTGTTTTTGCACTGTTTGCTTGGTTGCTTCGCTCGCCAAGGGGAACAAGAAATTTCATGTGGTTTCTCCACATCGCAGGGGGCCTGTGGCCCTAACTTCTGCGATATTGAAGGGTCGACTGTATTCGGTTGATGCAGTTGGCAATAGGATACTTTGCTTTCCTCCCACAGTCCAAAAACATGCAGGTGGTCATATTAGCACTCTGAAATTACCTATAGGTAGTGTGTTTGTGTGTGTGTGTGTGTTTGTCCTGATATAGACTGGGATCCCAGTGCCCCCTGCCTTTCTGGTATTGGCTCCTGGACCCTTATATCCTGTAATGCAGTGTTTCCCAATCCAGTTCTTGGGGTCCCACAGACTCCATGTTTTTGCTAGGGATTTGGGAGGGAGCAAAAATGTGGACCAGCTGTGGGTCCCCGTGGACCGGATTGGGAAACACTGCTGTACTCTGGAAGTGGCTGGAAGGTGTACATATAATATATGTGCGTGTTTTCCTTCCACTCTCAGCAAGCCCATAAGGATAGCATTCCAGAGCGTTCCATTGCAGCGGGAACATGCAGAGAGCCACACATTCAGGTTTTCTCCCATTCTTGTTTAACTTTGTGGTTCTGTTTTGCTTTAGCCTCCATAATACTCTTATAATGCAGCATGATGCTGAGGATTGTGCGCTTAGCTTTCAGTGGACGCGAGCCCAGGAATGAACATGTAGCCAGTTTGTGTTTAGGAAGCACGCACTTGGCTCAGTGGGTTTGGACTTGTGCCCATAATGAAATGGTCAGCAGTTTGACTTCTGTGTCTGGCAGACTGGTGCCTCCATTGGACCCCTGAACAATCCTTTAACCCCCCCCCACCCCCCAGCTTACCCTCACCTTTATATGTGTCTGTGTCTCATGGAGAGCAAGACAGGAAGACGATTTTCCAACAAAGATCAATAAAGGATCTCTGTTCTGCAATGCTGTACATTCATCTAACTCTCACAAACATCAGGGCGTTCAAAACTTTCTATGGTTCGTTGAGATTCAAGGACTGTATGAGTCATAGCATGACATGAAGCGTGGGTAGGCAAGCGCTGTAAAATACGTCCTTGCACAAGAAGTGGCAGCTCACGGCGCAGATGGCCATATGTGCTCAGGACGCTTTCGGACTTCACTTTGTGGACTTCCGGTGTTTGTATTCATGACCGTACTCAGCCACGCAGATACAAACACTTTACTGAGGTGTGAGGAAAAAGGGAGTTACCAAAGAAGGGAAGTGATGTGCATCTCTGTTCTTGGGGCTTATATTTGGGCCCTGTCTCCTTGTTGAGACACAGCTCATGGAACTATTCTTTGGGCTGTGGAAATTTTTAGTACAGTAAAATCCCGTTAGAGTGGACTCGCTTATAACGGAATATCATCTAAAACAGATGAGGTCTGCTGGTCCCGGCCGTGCGCCTTTAAGAACATGCAGAAAAAGCATCGGATATAGCGACTCACATATAACGGAATTTCGCTTATAACGGACAAAAAAATTGGTCCCCAATTTAGCTGTAGTTTTGTCCAGCTATAACAGCCATGCAGTTCTGCCTACAAGGCTTGTGGCGTGCCGGTGATATCCAGCGCAGGTACGTACATAGACGGGATTATTAATAGTCATGCATCTGGTCAGGTAAAGTTGGATTACTACATGTATAATATAATAATCTATACCACAAGTGTCTGCTGGGGTGTGGTATGAGGAAATTGTGTCCTGTAGTTGTGTTCTGGGCAAACAACAACTCTGGATGTGACAGACTTTGGATATGACGGACTGTTTTGCCAAGTACTTTGAAGTCCGTTATTACTGGATTTTACTGTAGAAGCTTAAAGAATACGGATCACAAATGAGATCTTTATTGGCCAAGTATTTAAATGTACACAGATTGCTGGGTGTGCCCCGACATAACTTATAACATGTAAGACAATTTCAGGACAATTTACACATAATTTTAACAGAAGGTTGCCTACCTGCAGTTAGAAGCAACATATAATGGAATAATAGGTAAAACAGACAAATTAGTGTAACTAAGCAAGGTTGATGCTAGAAAGAGTTACAGGATCTCCGATGACTACTGTGCAAAGTGTCTGTTAGCAGACCGATTACTGTTGGTGAGACACTGCTTTGGGAAAGAAGCTTACCTTGTGTCTGGTGGTTTTGGCTTTGATGACTTCTGTCAGAGGATAGAGGATGAGAGAGGTGATGTCCTGGGTGAGAGGGGTCAGCTCTCCTGACCCTGCTGTTGCAGATGTTCTGGAGAACTAGCAGGCTACACCCGATGATCTCCTCTGCTGCACTGATGATTTATTGGAACTTGGTATGCTCCTATGATGGCTCCTGTGAGGAGCCAACCTGCACAACTGTGGAGGAGGTGAGGACTGCCTCAATGATAGCAGTATCAAACAGGATCATCGGGGCCTGTGGTTCGAGAGAGAACATCTTCTGCTATGCTCTCCTGGCAGTACAGTCTGTGTTACTCTCCCACTGTAGGTCCCTAGAAATTGTTTTACCCAAGAACTCAACTGACCCCTCAGTGGAAACCGCAGACTCTCTTGGGGTTTTGGGGGGGGCGGTGGAGTGGGTTCATCACTATCTCTGCCGGCTGTTTGGTGTTCAGAACCAGAGTCTGGCTGAACCAACACATCAACTGCTTGACATCTGTAGCCAGACTCGTTGCCTTTGGTTATGGGGCTGTTCACGATAGGATCGTACAAATTTCAAGATCTTCACAGACTGATCAGTAGACATTTAACTTGTAGCACCCCAGGAGCTGAACTGAGGTCCACAAACAGAAAGAGAAGTTTTGAGATGCTGTAATATAAAGTGCAGGGACGAATTTACTGTGTCCTTGACTGACCTATTGGCTTTACATGCAAATAGCTTGGAGTAAACCAGGGGCTCTGTGATGTTCCTCAGGTAGGCTAGGACCAGGTATTCAAACACCTTGGTTACACAGGTCAGGGAAGCTACCCTGTAGTCATTCAGTTCCGTACCCTTCACGCTTTGAGGACTCTTATGATTGTGGAGGTTTTAAAGCATGTGGGAAGAGGGCAGATGTCCAGCAATTTATTAACGATGTTAGTCAAGACTGGTGCAAGCGGTTCACAGCAGTGTTTCAGGGTAGATACAGTACATAAATTTGATCTTTGATCAAGGCCAGTTGCTTTTTCACTTTGTGACTCTGAATAGTGTGAAAGTCATAGACAGTAGTGTTGACGCCCATAGACAATATGGTAGCCAATAGAAAATGTGTTTTCTGTGACAGCTTGGCCCAAAAGGCACAGTTCCTACACAGACGCCTGTGCACCCATTCTGCAAGCTGTTGACAGTGTGAATGCTTCCTGTCACAACTGGTTACATGGAGTACTTACACAGTTTCAACACACATGCATCTAATGACAGTAGGTCCTGATCTGAGTGGTTAAGCCAGGCCTCTTCCCATATCATGTTTGTTTTCAATTAAGTGCTTGAAGTCAAGGATTGAATTGCATTAAATTGTATTCAAATGCAAAAAAACATTTGACATAATACTGTATGTATCAAACCTCAACAGCTTTGGGTCTTTCCTTGATGTGGAGGTACATCATTAAAACAAAGCCTTGTTTAACAGAAAGTACCTAATCTAAAATGTAGAAGTCTAAAACCAATGCGAAGTTCATTTTAGATTAGATATTTAATGAATGAAAAAGTCTGTATGTCCGTTATTAAAGTGTGAGAGCTCCACGAGAGATAAATGTCACGTAACCGGATATGGCTACATCTGCATCTAGGGTGTGATGGTGTGGTGGTTTCCTTGACGACGCACGGAGATGTCGGGTGACACCACCACCCTGGCATGGAAGTTGCCCAGCCCCACTGCCAAGGAGAAGCCTGATGATAGCTCTGCCCCCCCCATTGTTGGAGAAGGGGGGTCGCTGAAGATCCTCAAAGTCTGTTTCATCAGTAACAGTTCCAACCTGGGCAAGAACTTCAAACTGGTCAAGTGTGACAGTTCATGGGAAATCAGGGTGAGAATTGTCCTGAAATTTATACCCAGTGTTAAACTTTGTCTACTGATTTTTATTAGGTTCTTGCTTTTGCAGAAAGATGACGTGTAGCTCTTGCTTACCCTTGTACCAGGGCATTCACTGGAAGCTTCTCCTAGGTGCAACTCCTTCACAGCATGCTTGTTTGCTATTTGCCTCACTTGTACTTTCATTTTGGACATAAGGGTCTGCTAAATATAGCAGCGTGTGGGACAGTGTGTGGCTGAGTGGGCTAAGCCTCTGTCTCAGTGGTCAGGAGGTCTCCGGTTGGAGCCCAGCCTTGGGAGAATAGGCATGTTCTGTGTGGCCGTGAGCAAGGCCCTCAACCAGAGAATTTCTCCAAAATGGTCAATGATGTGTCATTTATTATTATTCTTCTAAATAATAATTGATACTTTTTTGACCCCATGGGGAAATTCCCTTTATGCCTCCCCCCGACTTGCTCTTTGTAGGCAAGAGTAAGCTGGCCACCTGTTAAGGCACCCAGGGAGCAAGGGGGACGAGGGCCGTGCTCAAGGAACCGGAGACATGCTGAGGCTGGCTTCAAACCGGCAGCCCTCTGATCACGGGCACACAGGCTTAGCCACTGAGCCACGCGCTGATATAAATGTGTCCTGCCGTTTATGTGATTTCTGGAAGTGAAGATTAGCTCAGCACTTTGGGTGGCTCTACAGGCTAATGGCACATGCTTGGAAGGTTTCTGGTTGAAATGCTCTGGGTCATAGAGTGATGTCACTTTTGGCCAAACCCTTGGATAGCCTGCAGAGCAGAAAGAGAGAAAAAGAAAGCATTTTTTTGCTTTGATCTGATCTTCTGGATTGAGGACTCATGACAACAGTATAATAAAGTGATTTGTGCTTCATTTCTTAGAAAATGATGTGACTGCAGTGTTGCTGTTTTAAATCATAATAGGCTGGGGAGAAGTGCAGGCCATTCCTTTTATTTCTTGAGACGAGTTTGGCCCGCATTTCACCTTTACGATGTCAAGTCTTAGAAAAAAGGCAAGCATGCACTTCCTGTAATGTGGTATTTTATGTAGCTAGGCGATCATTTTAAGAAAAGGAAAGATGTCACGTGAGGAAGGGGATTGTGTAACATTTAATTGGCTGCTGTCTACTTGGGTCAATTTCAGCGACGAAGGAAGTCCTAAGTTCGGTGTTGTGCAAACTCCCCCAGGGCATCATCCAGTCCATCCTGACGAGTGGGCGGCTGGGTCCAAACATCAAGTACCCAGGATGCTATGGGCTGCTTCTGAAGCATCTGAAGTCGGATGAGCTTCACTGGCTGCACCCGGACCTGACAGTTGGGGAGGTGGAGCAGAAATATGAGAAGCAGCACCTGGAAGCGGAGTGGAGGTGAGGATCTTTCACATGAAGGGTTCAGGGGTCCAGACTAAATAAAAGAAATCTAAATTATTATAACAGTGGTGCAAGGATTTTATTTTAGTTTGGAGCCATCTGGGAACCTTCTGAATGTCGGTATTTCCAGACTTCCTCAGCCGCTAGCTGTGTTTGTTTTTAGTCTGATTAGATATGATAGAAAAAGTGTTCATTAGTGGTTTAATAGTATATTCTCAAACTGTACTTCCGCAATTTTTCAATGCGCATACTTGAATCATGGTATTACGATAGGCCATTTTCCCATATGTATTACCGCAAAAATAAGATAATGTATTTTCCAAAACAGTACCTAAAAGTTCCAAAAAAACAGGGGTTTTCTTATTTTTGAAGGGTTGGAATTTAAACGTTATTACAAAACAGCAGTCGGAGTAAATTACCCACCTCCTGCTTAAAGGTAGCGACATACTTCAAACGTAATCGACATCGTTTCAGCAATACGACGCCATATGAGCGGTTATATGGTCGACAATTGGCTGACATAGTGTGACACCCTGGGGTCGGACAGCAGTCGCCATACGTTGTACCGCGCAGTGGGTGAATTAATTGTGTATTTGTGTGTTTCTGTTAATTGTAAATGTCGTTGTTGTGTGATGTTTGCCATGTAATGCGTGCGTTTTTTTCAGAGTGTAACCGTAAGTGTCATGTAAACTTGGTTTCTTTGTCTCAGGTAGTAATAAACCATTTCTTTGTCTCAGCTAGTAATAAACCCATAGTAGCTGTTTATTGAGTATTTCATTTTTAAAAATTGTCATCTCCTTTATTAAGACACGATCACCAACCACAATACTTTTTTTCTGTCTCCTTTACATGGCTCTGTTGTATCAAAAACATTCTTGCTTAATTTCATATATGTTCTTGTCAATGAAAATTATTTTCTTTATAAAGATAAGATTTGGTAGCGGTCGCCTCGTTTCAGAGAGTGCTGACATGCTTATATTTTTGCAAATAATCTCACCATAAAGAAACAGGTCTCTCATTAGGGTACCAACTTGGTTTTGCACTGTGTGTTACTTTTACATTTAATACTGCCTATATGTGCCCTGTTTATATAATATAGAGAAGGCAAATCACTTCAAGTTTGTGAAAGCTTAGAGAGAATGTTAACACAGAATGTTTAGACAAGTAACCTAACGTTGCACTTTATTATTTTTTAATTTAATATTGCCTGTACAGGAGCTGTACATACTATGTCCACTGTTAATTTTGCTGTTAATAATTGCACTTCTGGTTATTGCATAGCTTTTTTATGCGTGGTTCCAGAGTCCCATGCAACCATTGTCCGAGATTGGTCATTTGTCGATATTCATGAAGGGTTCATCTCAGTAGGTTGAGCTGTTCTGTGGGATTTCCTGAGACTTCTCTGGATTCCCCTGAAGTTGCTGCATGTCATGGACTGCCTGTACACTGGTACTGTGAGTGCTGTGCAGAGTGGAAGCAGAACATCTGTGGTTCTCTCTGTTGGTGGGGTTAGATTCACTAATCTTGACTGCCCACAATGCTATGATCTTCTTGGAGTCAACGGAGGGTCTGATCGCGGCTCTTTAGAGACTGAGCAAGGAGTCTGAGTATCTGGGTTTGCGAGTATCCTGATTAAAAACCAAGATATTGGCCTTTAAATGACCTCTTGGGCACAGCCATCAGCTGTGTGTTTATCTGCGGAGATAATGTCGACTTCCCCGAGCTTCACATAACTCGACAGCGACATTCATATCCTTGGTGACTCTTCATTGCAAGTCCATAGATGGATTGGGAGAGCATGAGGGGGTCATGAGGTCACTTAAAAGGGGTGTGTGGAGCTCCTGATACCTTTGTAAGAGGATGAAGGTCCAAGTCAGTGGTGCTTCCAGGTTTGCTGTATGGTTGTGAGACATGGTCACTATCCTGTAACTGGAGATGAAGACTGGACCCCTTCGTTACTTTGTCTCTTTGGGGAATCCTGGGTTACCACTGGGTTGACTTTGTGTAGAGTGAGCGCTTGCTCAGGGAGTCCTGAATGAGGTACATTACCTGCATTGTGAGGGAACATCAGTTACAGCATTATGGCCATTTGACGCGTTTCCCTGAGGGTGATCCTGCTCGCAGGATCCTCATTGCTGAGGACGTGGCTAAGGGAACGCCCACCAGGCTGCAGCAGATAGGTGGGCATTTCCAGACGGTGGGACTGGAGCGCGTGTCGGCCTGAGGGGTTGCCAGGTGACATCCTGAGGCATCTTGTCATGTGGTGGGAGCAGCAAGGTGTGGCACCAGTGCATGCTCTCCAACTTGACCTCAGCAGATAAATATGATTCCCCTTTTCCCCCAGATACGATCTACGGATTCGATATATTCCAGAAAATTACTTGGAGAAATTCAAAGATGATAAGACCACTTTACTCTATTTCTATCAGCAGGTAATTCTTTCTTAATTACTTATTGCTTTACAAATGACTGCATGGATAATGTTTAAAATGTCATTATTCAGTGCTTCAGTTCTTTGGATAAAGGCTTGGCTTTGCATTCAAGGTTTCTTTTATTGATTTATACACACTTTTATTATTTTTAATGTATGTCTGTAACACAGTGGGAAGCAGTATTGCCTTGTACCTTTAAGGCTACTGGTTTATATTCCATGTTATGTGTGTTTCCTCCAGTCTCTAGTGCCCATTGTTTATGAGTACACGTGCCCTGCAATGGACTGGAAATACTGCCTATGTCGGAAAAAGAGTCACTTTGTTTAGTTCCCTTTGTTATATCCAGTCTGGTCAGTAGGAGCTGCAGTACGAGGGCAGAGTGAGCAGAGGCCGTTCAATAACCCTGTGATTCTGGATGCTAAACAGGTTCGGAGTGACTATATGCACCATCACGCATCCAAAGTGAGCGATGGGATGGCCCTGCAACTGGGATGTCTGGAAATAAGGTAAGCCAGAGGCAAAGTGAGCCAATATGGCAGTAAGCTTGAGTGATCGATGGCAGTAAGATTGAGGCAAAGTGAGTCAAGATGGCGGGAAGCTTGAGCGATCGATGGCAGTAAGACTGAAGCAAAGTGAGCCAAGACGGTGGGAAGCTTGAGCGATCGATGGCAGTAAGACTGAGGTAAAGTGAGCCAAGACGGTGGGAAGCTTGATCGATCAATGGTAGTAAGCCAGAGGCAAAGTGAGCCAAGATGGCGGGAAGCTTTAGTGATCGATGGCAGTAAGACTGAAGCAAAGTGAGTCAAGATGGTGGGAAGCTTGAGCGATCGATGGCAGTAAGACTGAGGCAAAGTGAGCCAAGATGGCGAGAAGCTTGAGTGATCAATGGCAGAAATGTACTGAATATCAGAAGCTGTGCATGGCTCAGTGGCTTAAGAAACTGTGCGCATGATTGGGAGGTTTCTGGTTCAAATCCCCAGGTCAATAGAGTGATTTCACAATTGGGGCTTTGAGCCCTTTACTCACAATTGTCCCAGGGACTGTCTGACACTGATGAAAATGTCAGAAGGTTGTGAGGTTGTGTCACACCTCCAGGGCTGGTTTCCATCGCTATGATTGACTGTAATGCTAATGAATGATGTTTCCCTTTCTGTGCCTCATTGACTGGGTCATGATAGGGGTTGGTGTTTGTAAATGATGTATCCACTTACTTTGGTATAAAATGTAATTTTATTTGAGACAGTGTTGATAAGGACCATTGCTTGATAGCACACATTATACCTATCACCCAACAGAAATGTATGAAGAATGGACACCAAATGCTACAAGAAGTTTGTTTTGCCATTTTTTCTGCCTTACCAGTATTTGTGGAGGTACAAACTCCAAAATTCAGTTGGATAGCGGGTGTTATAATAAATTTAATGCCATGATAAGAATGTAATGTCATAAAATGATCATATTTGGTGAAATAATTCCTGCTGTACCAAAGAAGGATATAGAAAGATTAACTTTTTAATATTTAATATTATTTTAATATTTATACTGGGTCAAGAAAATACATTGATCTTACCAAATTATGTATTATGAGGTCAAAAATATTTTGCTTGTTTGGAATATAGTTATGAGAATAAAATAGCCTAAAAATATTTTTCTTCTGAAAACCAATCTCTTCCCTAATACGGTATACAGCTGAATGGCGTTAAACACAAGAATAACAGACACATTAGAAATATCAAATCAGAACTTTTCACCCTGTATGTTCGGGTGTGTGCAACCTATTTTCCATATTTAAAAAAAGAAAAACTACCTATTTATCAAACTGAGACTCACTTGCCTTCATTTATTTTCTGTAAAGACTAAGCGAAGACAAGTGAATAAGTGAAAGTGAAACATTGAGGTTTACTGTCTGTCTATGTGCCTGTCTGTTCTCTGTGTGTGTGTGTGTGTGAGCTGGTTGGTTTATACCACATTGTGAATACCAAATGTCCCCTCAATGTGATGGAATGTCGCACTTCCTCAGTTTTAAACAAAATCTGTGAATGTTTATAATGAAAACCAAGCAAGCGGGTTTAAATAAAAACTGAACAAAGCTTATTTTTCAGAACATTTGTCACGGACCTAAATGGAGAAGTGTTTCTTATATTTGGCACATTTGACATGCGCCCCCCTACTGCAGTGGTCACACGGCACTTAAAGTAAAATTAACTCATTATCTGAAACAACCAAACAAACCTTTATGACAAATCTTTTGAGAAATGTAATATTTTTATCTATATAAATTCAGAATTCAGAGTCTGTAAGCATGCAAACAATATAATAACAATCACCTTGATTTGTTTAATCCACATGATAAACACAAATATCAACAAAATATGAATAACCCTTAAGATAAACGACGTTAAAACTAACTACTCCATTTCTGCTAAATATGCAAAATTAGCAAAAACTTTCTGACTTTGGAGATTTAGGGCGTAATGTTGACTTATGCGTAAGCAGTTTTTGTAGGTAAAAAGGGCAGAACAGGTGCCCCCCGTATTGGTTCAAAATGAAACAGCATTTTATTCTTCAATACGGGACAATCCCATACAGTATGAGATGGTTTGCTACTCTGCCATGTCAAATCCATTCTCTAGAACAAGCAGCAAGGCAGTTAGGGGAAAAAACCAGCAGCCATGCTATCAGCGTTTTCTGGTGCTACGCCGTACCAGGGTTATTATTGTAAATGAAAACTAAACATATAAGAAATGATTTTAGCAAGCGGAAATAAAATAGAATCTCAAAATAAAATTAAAAACTACAACTAAATGAAAACTATAAACATTTCTTCAAAATAGAACTGAAATAAAATCAAATGTCAAATACTCTCTGTTTATGTAAAAACTAATAAAACTACATTGAAAAATTAGTAAAACGATATTGGATTTCAAGTGAAAATATTATAAAAATAAACACTAAAGCAAAAATAATAAAACTCCACCCTATGACAAAAAAACTTTATTTTTGTATGGTTTGTTTCTTTTAGTTTGTGGTCCATTTAATCCTTTTTCACAGTCACAGTCTGTTTTCAGACAATCCTAAGGAAATTTCAAGAGTTATTTAATGATAATTATCGATATCGAATGACCTGAAAAATTATTTGTGATAAAAATATTTTGCCATATCACCCAGCCTAAGGTATTTATATTCATTCCGTTCTTTTGTTTCTTCATGTTATGTGACTGACTCGCGTAATCAGTCTAACTTGGGGATATTTAATTTACTTCCCAGGTAATTCAGATTTCTGCTTGGCCTGTTCCTTCCTTTTTCATGTCAGGGTTTTTGTTTTGCAGACGGTTTTATAAAGATATGAATGCCAAGGGACTGGAGAAGAAGTCCAATTTGGACCTGTTGGAGTGAGTGATCAACATCTATTAGAATTTTATTGGAATTAACACTATTTAATGGTCAGATATTATGCAGCTGTAGTTTAATTTTTATAGTGAATAATGTTGTTTTTTCTCTCTCTCTCTCTCTCTCTCTCTCTCTCTTCAAGGAAGGATGTTGGTTTAGATTTGTTTTTTCCACGAGAGCTAATTGATAGCATGAAGGTAACATATCTACCTATTAGATCTACCTTGTTGCCGTGGTCACGCCGCGAGCATGTGACTGAGGTGACCGGTATCCTAGCTGGTCCCTAACTGCTGATGCTCTGTGACAGCCCAAGCCGCTGAGGAAGATGATCCAGCAGACGTTCCAGCAGTATGCCGCGCTCAAGGAGGAAGACTGTATGATGAAGTTCTTTGAGACATTTGGAGACTTTTCCAGTTTTGATGATGAGGTGTTTTCCTGTGAGCTGGTGGTGAGAATCTCATTGAGCCTAATGGAAGATCTGAGTGTCTATCACTCCGTCTGTCTGATCATTAATTAGTATGGACATGCCAAATTTTATACACACAATCATAATATTCCAATTAAGAAAAAGACATACAGCTTTTAATTTTGTCTGTGATAATACTATCTAATCAAAATGAAATCACCCGTTCTCCCATTGGATGATTGCTGTGAAGATAAATGTAAAAATTTCATATTGATTTTGTTTACATTTCATTTATTTTTTTGCCTTTTCAGTAAGAGGTAAAAAACTATTAAGTGGCTAACAAAAATATGTATATTGATATTTATTTAACATATTTTTAAAGTCATTTCCGTTTTCTGTGCATTTTCAAATAGTAGATCAAGACTTTCCTCTGTATTTTTAGGGAACATTTTCACTTTAATTTGGCTGCGCTTTTCTCGTTCTCCCCGCAGCAAGGCTGGAGTCTGGCAGTGGAGCTTGTCGTCGGACCCAAGGGCATCCGGCAGCGGACTCAGAAGTACAGCGCGGTTAGAACTGCCGTCGTCTCCCCTGCGCCTTCTCCGAGGATCTCTGTCTTCCTGTTTCGTTTTTACCATTGCGGTTCCAGAAGAAAAGCACCGTATCTGCGGTTCACCTGGACAGATCGATCTGTGTGGAGCATGTTAGTGTCAGGGTTCAGTAATGCCCGCTAAGCATAAGTAAAGACAGCACACTGAGCGCGGACAAGTAAGCATAGTACACTGTACACAAACAGAACATTATAGCAAGGAATATTAATGAAATAAATAGATATTAATAATAATTTAACTGGAAGTATAAAGCTCTGGAAAAAATTAAGAGACTGCTCTATATTTACTAAGAATCTGCATTCTTATATTCTGCTTTAATCATGGCAGAAAGTTACACTGAGCTGCAGGTGGCTTCCAGGTTCAACATTTGTAAGACAACAGCACACAAGAACAAGGTGAAACAGAAGATACTATGAATGATCAAAACCAGCCAGGTAGGGGGCAGAAGCACCCCCCAAGGTGACCCCCAACTTTTCCAATGGCGCCTCATAATTCGGAGGATGACATCAAGTGACCTTCAAAAGAAATGGGAAACATCGATCTGCTGGGACAGATGGGGCAGCTGGGACTCCTAGAATCCATTAAAGAGCCATACAGCGAGGAAGAAGCTAAGAAGAAAAAAATATATAATTTACACAGACACATTCCCATAAACTGAGAAATAAGTGAAATTACAAATGTTGCCGTGGTCACTTAATTTTTCCAGAGCTGTATATGCAGACATGGCACTGGACCTGGACACTGCAGCAAGGGGGGGGGCTTCCTGACGTGTCACTGTGGGCTTTACCATCTACACTAGTGAAACAATGGAAAAGCTAAAACTGCCATCAACAGGAAGGAAACAATACGTATGAACATGACACAATTAATGTCTTTCTTTTTCCCCCGCAGCCAATCTACTTAGCCGCCTTCAAACAGGTTAGAAGTATGAAATGTTCTGTGCATGAGAACAACAAAGGTCTGTTACACCTGGATATAGAAGGAGTAAAGCAGGTAAAAGGTTTTTAATGGTGTCTATCCTGTAAATGAAATCACCAGTGTGACCTTAACTTGTCTGTGCAATGGAATAAAGTAAGCAGTCTTCTTATTTGGCTCTATTGATTAATGCACTCACTGTGAAGTGTGAATGTGGATTCCAACAAGTACTTTTTAAAGTCATTTCACATTTCATGGCACATTCTGTTGCCCTTCTGTGGTATTTCAGTGTATTAGGAGCACCACTAATTGACAGCACAAGTGATGGTTCCACCTTAATTTAGAAGGTGAATTAATGGGTTTCTTTACAACTGTCAACTGTAGTTTAACTGCAGTAAGAAGCTCTTTTCTTTAACTCCCTGTAAGGTCTAGTGCATCTTGACTAACATTGTATCTTGTGACCTTCTCTTCAGCCACTGTCCATCAACACAAATACACTGGCCGTGGCAGAAAACATGGCTGACCTGATAGATGGCTACTGTCGCTTGGTGACCGGCTCGGATATTTCCTTAATTGTCAGGGCGAAGAAAGGTAAGTGCGGTAGCTTTATGATAAAAATGACACATATTCTGATCATTTCATTAGTCTTGAATTAATAATTTGTTTATGTCTGTTATTTATTAGACAGGAAATCAAAACTTGCTCTACCTGAAATTCCAAAGAAGTAAGTTGATTGTTAAACTTTAATGATTGTTCTGAAAAACATGGAGAGGGGGGGCAGGGGGGGTACAAGGATTTGTATATATTGTGCAGTGTGTATTTAGACAATAATTATAGCAGCATAAAGGTGAGGAACATAGTGAAGTGAATAAATACATAAATGATGTTAAGCTGAAGTGACCCTGCTGTCAGATGGGGCGTTATCACGCTGTTGTGTTTCTTCAGCAGTGAGAGGAAGGAGTCCAACAGTTCATTCAGGGGCAGCTTCGGTAAGTGTCTTGTCCTCCCCCCTCGACCCCCCCCCCAACCCTCTGTGTTCATCACTGCACATACCGTGCTGTCCATTAGTCTCTGACCAAAAATGATGTCATGCTTGTCCCTTTAGAGTCGGACATTTATGCCGAAATACCGGACGAAAGGCCTAAGTCTGGTAAGCAGAGGGCTGCCCTCTCTCCCTAAGATGATGTCATGCTTGTGCCCTCTCTCTTTAAGATAATGTCATGCTTGTGCCCGCTCTCTTTAAGATGATGTCATGCTTGTGCCCTCTCTCTTTAAGATGATGTCATGCTTGTGCCCGCTCTCTTTAAGATGATGTCATGCTTGTGCCCTCTCTCTTTAAGATGATGTCATGCTTGTGCCC
>JAODUD010000039.1:17814553-17834995 GCA_026784285.1 Stomatorhinus walkeri | reverse complement strand
ATCGGCAAAAAAGTAAAGCATGTCATCTTACTTTGTTTTACCTGCATCGGGGGTGTGTAGTACCGCTGTCACCCGGCCTCTCTGTGTCCCTGTCCGTCCCAGTCCTGCTCTAAGTAATCTGAGCTGAGACTAACCAAACCCACGATGACCCACAGCAAAATACAAGCCCCCCCCCCAAAAAAAATGTCCTTCACCTATTAATCTAGTTCAATAAATGAAACAAGCATAAGGTATTACGATAAAAGCATATTTTTGTAACAGTGTATAGCCCAGCACCACAAATGATGTAGTTTATCAATGTGTTTTATCAAATCTGCTGTATTTATATAAATATCATACAAATAATGCTTGTTTGTTATAAAAGACTATATAGGTATGATAGAATTATGGAACATGCTGAAAATATACTGTAATTTGTATATATTATGCTGTATATTCCAAAGACGCTGCGTCTGTGTTTCCAAACATATCAGGCCTGCTGTAGAATTTGTTCTGCCGCCACCAACTATACTAAAAAGATGGCAAGAATATGTAACAGTCCACGGAGTTTTTGTGACCTTTTCCTTTAAACCATTCAACATTTCATGTGATTTCAGTATATGGTGTAAAAATGAAGTAACAGTAACTCAAGTACACATGTACATTTACTTTGCGGGATATTTCTCCAGCGGTATATGGAGTTGTTACACTTAATGAGAAATGTTTCCTTTCATATCTCTTAGTATAGTACAAGTCCCTCGTTGATTGTGTTATAAAAATGTGAAGCAGAAATCAAAAGCTTTTCATTTGAAGGTAATCCCAAGGAAGGGGCTGATTTGTTCAATAAATCTGAACCCAACTGGGATCGTGCATTTGTATTTAAAAAAAAATGTATTATTTTGTTGATATTCATTGCTGTTCTTAACGGACAGTTTCTGGATGCTATGCTGTAAAGTTGGCTAGTCATTTTAACTTGGTCTACGACACAACATATGTACATCATTCAACCCTGCAGTTCATAATTATTATAGGAAAGCAAGTAAATTAAAGCCTGGTCCAGCCTTCTTCGTTCTTGTTCAGGCTCATTCTAGCTTAGTACTAACATACTACTTCCAAGTACAGCAAACAGAGAACGAGTTCTGAGGACTCAGTGGAGAGTGACAACAGGCCTTTTTAGCTGCTTGGTGAAAGAAGAATAGAGTGTCTGTGCTGAGCCCTCCAGCTTCTGGGCCATGCCCGCAGCAGCCGATAGCATGGTCTCAATGGCCAGGGACTCCTCTAAGATTCTGAAAAGATCACATGACAGTGGTCAGTGAGTGCAGAGGAGCTTGTGGCCTGTCTGAGTTCACGGACGGACACGTTCGGGTTCTTCTCAGCAACCTTTGTGAGGCAGAGCTGACTCTTATCTTTACATTGATTAATTTATGAGATGCTTTTGTTGAATGTACCGCTGGCTGATATGGCAAAATAGTTTATCACGCTAATGTTTTTTCATGTCAGTCAATGTCGATAATTATCATGCTTTATCATAATTGTCACGCCTGGCTCTTATGGACCTCCTGTGTGCCACACCCCCCTTGTTAACCTCATGTGAAACCCTGATGTTATCAGCTGTTTCTTCTTTCATTCAGTCCTGTGTATTGAAGTCCACGTCAGAGTGTGTATCCCCAGTTCCATCATTGATGTCGTTAGCTGTGTGTTGCCTCGTCTGCTTGTTCCACTAAATAAACCCTGTATTCCTCGACTTTCCGTTTTCCAGCTCCTGATTTCCTGCTTGCCTTAAGGCACCTCTGACAGAATGACGGAACTCATAAAAAAGGTACCCCCCCGACCAAGGCTCAATATCTTGGTTTGGTTGATGAGGTCACCTACTGGCTCAAGCAGCCCGAAGTCCAAAAGGATCCCGAGGCTTGGGCGCTAGCCGGCCGAAACCGGGATATCCGGGAGTGGATGTCCATGGTTGAAGATACGCACCTCACCCTGGAGGTGCACGATAATCTCTGGCAGCTGCTGCGGAGGATAACGGAGCTGACAACTTAGCAGGTGGCCTGTACTGCTGATCTGCCTCCCGCTTCGTCCTCCGAGCCACCAGAAGCACCCCGGATACCACCCAAAGCTGCCAGCCAGAGAAAAAAGAAGCATAGACAACATCGACCGGAGGATAGCCCGGTAATATTCCTGGGGGCTGTCTCGATCTCCACTTCTTCCCCCATCATCACTTGTGAGGAGCCCCTCCCGATGTTAAATCCGGAGGTGTTTGCGCCGGATGATTTAACCACCGCTGTTTCCCACCTGCGCTTCCTGCTTTGCCGCTGGAGGTTCCTGTGCCTCCTGCTTTGCCACCCGAGGTTCTTGCACCTCCTGCTTCACTGCCTGAGGTTCCTGTACCTCCTGCTTCAGTACCAGTAGATAATGCTCCGCCTCCCGCTGTTCCCATGACTCCTGATCTGCTCCTTTTGACTCCTGCCCCAGTGGTTCCTGCTCCTGAGGTTCCAATTCACCTTGGGCCCGTGTCACCAGCTCCCATGACCCCAGTCCATGTCCCCCAAGGGGGCCCCGAAACTACTCAACCACCGCTCCTTTCCCCTTGGAAAGCAGCTTGAATGGGACCACTTGAGGATTTCTTTCATGGGGGGAAAGGGAGAGAACCCCCACTGGACCCCTTCGGTGAAGTAACTCCCCAGCCACCACCACAGCATGGTAGATCCCGGCCAGGTCCCCACTTTTCAGACTCCCACCTGTGCCGAGGTCATGTCCCATCCTGCCTGCCCTGCCCCCTGGTTCAACCTCGGTCCCTGTGGCTGTGGCTCGGCGGTCGCTGTTTATCACCTCGTCGGCCATCGTTAGCCCAGCCTCCCATGCCTCATCGGTCGCCTGCGGGTTCCCCTATCTTGACTTGTTGATGGCCTGTGGGTCCCCCTACTCCACCTGTTCGTTGCCTGTGCCTTCGCCTGCTGCGGCTTTGCCTGCCTCCTTGCTTGCGCCGAAGTCCCCTCCGTCTTCCTCCTTGCCTCCTCTGGTGTCGCCTCTGACTCCCTCCTTGCCTCCTCTGCCTGTTCCTCCACCTACCTCCTCGCCCCCTAAGAGGATCCCTCCTGCTCCAGCCTCCCGGTCGCCTGTGGCCCCTACGGCTGCTCCCCCTCGCCTGCTGGGGTTCGCTCGGGCTCCTCATTTCCCCTCATCTGCCTTCATGCCTCCCAGTTTTGTGCCCCCCTATGTCTGTTCCTCATCCCTCCGGTTCTGCTTCACTTACTCCTAGCCATTTCGTTCTCCCAGTGTCTTATTTTTTGGTGCCCCTCTGCCTGTCTGTGTTCCCTGTGGTGTGTCAGTGGTTGTCCTGTGTTTTGTCCCTGAGCCTGTTTTGTGTGTCTGTCCTGTTCCCGGTGTCCCGTTGAAGTTTTGCTTTTGTTTTCCAGGTCCTGTGTTCCCGGTCTCGCTTTGCTCCACAGTGTGCGCGCCTTTGGGGGGGGTCTGTCACGCCTGGCTCTTACGGTCCTCCTGTGTGCCACGCCCCCCTCATTAACCTCATGTGAAGCCCCGATGTTATCAGCTGTTTCTTGTTGTTTCATTAAGTCTTGTGCATTTAAGTCCACGTCAGAGTGTGTATCCCCAGTTCCGTCATTGACGTCATTAGCCGTATGTTGCCTCGTCTGCTTGTTCCATTTAATAAACCCTGTATTCTTTCCGTTTCCCTGCTCCTGATTTCCTGCTTGCCTGACAGCGCCTCTGACAATAATTCAAGTAATTTTTAAGTTATTTCAAGGCAGTGTTAGTGTAGTTTTGATTTTAAAATTTTATTATGTTTCAATTTTTATGTGAAATCAAATTTAGTTTTAGTTAGTTTTTGTGTATTGTGGTTTATTGGTTTTTATTATGTTTTAGTATTAAGATATACAGTCATATGAAAAAAAAGTTCTTAGATATCAATATTAAATCTTCTTTTAAATCATATCTGTAGATAAAGGTGATGTAATTGTATCACCTATGCAAAAACAAGAAAAAAACACTTATTTAGCAGATGAAATGTACTACGATGGGAATCTCCACTGAGGAAAAGGTTTGGAAGTTTTCCCCACTCACCAATGCAGAATTCCCTAAGTTGTGTGAAGTACAAAATATTTCAAAGGTGTCCTAATTTTTCACATGACTAGTACTATTTAGCCTGCCCTTTATACATTTCAGTTACATTTTAAGTTTTAGTAATTTTATATGAAGGCATGGTGCTCAATATATACTTCTATCCTCAGAATGGGCAAAACATATTCCAGGTATTTTTAATAATCATTTATAAGTGTTTGACGTTTGTTTTTATTTTATTTCAGTTACTTTCGGAAACAATATTTATAGGTTTTATTCAATTGTAGTTTAAAAATTTTATTTCCAAGTCTTCTATCATTTCATATAATGAAAATGTTTTCTTACAGCCTAAATACCCCTGCTTTTAGGCTTCAGTTTTTCTAGAAATTCCTTTAGAATACCCTGTAAACAGATTGAGTTAGAAAAAAAATGCAGCAAATTGAATGGACTGCAAACTGAAGCCTCATTTGAATAAAATAATCTTACAAAAATAAACTTTTTGCCATAGGGCACAACAGTAGAATATTCTGACTGTACAGTTTGTTGCTAGTTTTTTTTCTCTGACTGCTTTGCTGCTAGTTTCAGGCAAAGTGTGTATTGCCAGTAGAAATGCCACCTGTCATGTAAAGAAAAATAAAATGTGGTGTCCCGCTTTTAACCAATATGGAATGCGATTTGTCCAATATTTCTTCAGATTGAAAATGTATTTCCCTAATTGCTGGTGATTCTACACGGTGTACAGTACCAATACTGTATGTTGCATGTCAGATTTTATACTGCAAAAAAGGAGCCTACTGCCATGGCACCAGGGACGGATTACAGACTGGGCCAGCGGGGCCGCTGCCCAGGGGCCCTTGGGGTGCAGGGAGCCCATGGGGCCCCTAGCCCAAAACAATTTGCAACGCTTATCAACAATGTATTTTCGTTTGTCTGTTTTAGAGGGCCTACATTCTTTGATCCTCTGCCTACAAGGGCCCCTGACCCTATAGGGCCTCTGATGGAAACATGGAGGGAGGGAGTTTGGCTGCCAAGGGCCCTTGAATTGTGGTGGTTGTGGTGGTGGTGGGGGTCGGGCTCGCGAACGTTTTGCCCAGGGGCCCACACAACCCATAATCCGTCCCTGCATGGCACCGATGTCTTTGTATGTTGTTTAACAATATTTCCTGTTTAATGTTGTGTTTGCTGAGCAGTTTCTGTCCTGAATCCACTGTGATCTACACTTGAGAAATTAAGATCTGTCAGTCCTTGGAGCATTTGGGTCAAGGACCTTGCTCAAGGGCCCAACAGTGACATCACCCTGCTTAGCTTGGGATTCGAATTAGCAACTTTTAAGGACACAGCATCCTAGCATGCTGAGCTTATGTTTTGTTACTTTTCTTTCTCATGACTGTGTTCCATCAGGCTTTGTGCTAAGTGTAGAGGGATTCCAGTCTCCCTGGGTCTTGACAAGCCAGTCAACATTATTCTTACCTTTCCAGTATGATAAGTTGGAAAGCTGAGTTCATTTTTGTCAAAGATAATAATAATAACTGAATACATAGAGAAATACCTTCTCAGATTGCACTTGAACTTTAACTTAGCCTAGTTTGTCCGAGTGGGTTTGTGTGGGGGAGGAGTAACTTACTTGTTTTTCTCTGCCAATGACTCCAGGATACCCCCTTCCAACTGGCTTTCCAAATCTTCTACAATCTTCTTAACCACTTCCTCAAGATTAAGATGATCTTCTTTGATTCCAACAATGTTCTCCTGGATCACCTCTTGGTAGCTCTGATCACCCATCTCAGTGCTGACATACTGGATCAGGTTTTCCATCACAGCCTGGTTGCCATGCTGGATGGCCTGGAGGTAGTGAACCTCATCCCTCATGGCTTTGAGACGGCGAGCGGAGGCAGGGCACCTGTAAAAGCTTGCAGAGCAGCGGTCAGGGTCTGTCTCCTGGTCCAGCTCGCTCTCATTTGGAGCATCCTTGGGCTCGATGGAAGGGCCTCGACTCATATTCAGATAGACCTCCCCTGAACCCAGTTCCCCATCCCCGCTTTGAGAGAAGCTGGGCACCACCATGGACAGGACGAAAGTGCCCAACACCCAGGAAACCAGCATTATGACCTATAGGGGAGACAGAAATGCAATAATCCTGCATAAAACAAACAACACATATGCTGCTATAAAGAAAACAGTCTACAGGTTCCAGTCTGGTGATAGTAATCAAGATAATGAATCTTGGGGTAAATCTACCTGAAAACCCCATCTGGAAGAACAATGATGCTTCCCATAGTTTACAGATGATTCCAGAATTTAGCATCTACCATGGTTGAAACCACACCTCGGGGCTCATGACTCCAAGGTCTGTGCTTGCCAAAACTCGGAAACCCAAACAGCATCCCACCTTTCACCCCAGTGTGAAAGCTTTTTCGGGTCTCTCTGCCAGCTTGCGAGGTTGTGATTGATTGTGGAGTCAGCCGTCATCCACACGGGGGCAATTAGAGGCTCTTTCGGAGCAACCTGGATGCACGGCAATGGAACATCTGATGGAATTCCTGACCTGAGACAGATTACCTCTTTTTATTGTCAGGCTGCCCTCAAACTGAGCCGTGAGGAGGTTAATATCACATATTATTAGCTGGTAAGGAGATCGCCAGAATGCTGGCAGATGCATTTGCTTTGTGCTGTCTATATCGCTGCAACGATGCAGCACTATTTTGATGGACGTCAAATGATGTCAAAATTCTGATTGTCTAGATTTGCACAGAAAAGAGCTACATAGCAAAACAGCAGAGTCTACAGCATTCCTCTTGGAGATGAGAGACCCATTTAAATAATGCCATGCATATGCAAACAGACCAATCTGTTTGTATTAACACTAAGGGCTGAGGTTAAACCCAAGATTGAGGAAAGCTTTGGAAATTGATAATGAATGGAAATAAGAATGGAAGTGATGGTTATATTTAAATGCGGACGTAACTCTTTAGTTCCAGTTTTATTCTTTAACAAATACCTGATCGTAGGACTCAGCAGATGAAGAGTTATTTCAGTTTTAATATACAGACTGTACTTGGAATTAAGACCTGAAGATAAAGAACAGTGTCTGGGATAAAGACATATAGCCAGAAACATATACTGAGTTCCAGGCCCACAACCAGGAGAAAATCACCAGATTCTGAGATAAAGACTAGGAGATAAACTCCATATTCTGGAGTAGAGGGGATGACTCATACAGTCAGGATTGATGGGTAAAAACCAGAAGGATGAAGACTGTGTTCTGGGTAAGTGACTGGGGTTTTGCCGCGGCTGCTAAACACGCCGCTGCGCTGAGCTGGCCTTCAACATTCATAGCACATCTGGAAACGGTTTTTCTGGTTTGTTATTTTAGTCTCCTCTGTACATCGGATTGAGTTAAGTGGGGAGTACCCAACATCCTTTCCTGTGTTTTGTCTGATTAACTTACATTATGACAGAATTCTGCATGATACTTTGTGACAGTGTCGGCAGTGTTAGCATTAATTACTGTCCAGATGTCTTTTTAAATTTGTGTTTCTATCTATCTATCTATCTATCTATCTATCTATCTATCTATCTATCTATCTATCTATCTATCTATCTATCTGTCAGCATCCAACCACATTATATGTTTATACCGTTTGCCACCAACTTCAACAACAAAGCCAGCAGCCACCTATGAATCAAACCAACCGTAAGATCATTTCCATCCTCCATCACGACTGCATCCTGTGACGCCCCAATGGGCAGGAGACTGCTTGAGGAGTCGCTGCCTGAGCCTCTGCTTCCCGTTCATCCTCAGCCCCGCCGTAACCCGATATGCGGCGGCCAGCAGCCGGAGCTGCGCTTTTCCGCTGTCGGAGTACATTTGGTCCAGAGGTAACAACATCAGCCTCAGCAAGAACTTGAAAATATTCGGTCTGCATTCCCAGCAAATTACATGCTGCAAAAAATGGCATGTTTCCTCCACACTACAGGGACATTTTGAACAACTTCTGAAAAACAACTTAATGCATAATTCTAGTTCAGTTTTTCTTTTAAATAGTGTGAGAAGACATACTAAAATGTACGTATATTTTTGGGTTATAAGCTTCTGTATAAAAGCCTTTACTGGTTGTGGCCCCAGTGGCCTCCTGTTTCTGATTAATCCTGAACAGTGACCTCTCTGGAATTACAGTGGCTAAGGGACCCACACTGAATGCAAACAAGACCAACCCAGATCTCTTACATGCACATTACTGCTGGCTGTCAGCCTATGGTATATTAATGCCTACACATGCTTTTGGAACTTTTTGTGCTAAATAGCACAACAGTTCACACACTGGAATGGTTACCAGACAGAAATGGACTCATTTAAAAACTGTATTACTGGTTTCAATTGGTAGCAGTTTAAGATGGATACAAATCCATGATCTGCTTAAAAAAATCTTTTCAAACCTTCATGGCTTAAATTCAGCAGTTTTACAATTGCTTTGTTCCACTTCTAAATGTAGTGTGTCAGCTGTTTCAGAGTAAAGGTAACACTTTGTGATTATAGTGTTATCATTGCTGAACACATGTAAACAGTTATATAATAATAAGTCTAATAGTGCATTAACGTTATAGTCAGTGAGGTGATGTGTTGTTCTGAGAGGAAAACTACTTTGTACTGCCATGGTAATGATATACCGCAGCTGAATGGCTCCGTGAATTTCTCCGAGACTTCTAAACACTTTTTATGTCATTCCACGCAGGCATTTCCGTCAGCCAGATGGCAACACCCAGTGAGAAAGGAATCTAACCCCGTATTACGGCTCTGAAGCAGAAATCAAAGCATTCCTCGGCAGACAGTAGGTTTCCAGCAAAATATCTAGGGTATAGCATGGTTGGAGAATAATGAGTTTTGCATCTCCAGTCATAGATGCCTTCAGTCACATACACTGCCAGTCAAAAATTTGGACACACCCATAAAAGTGTTTATTTGTAGTATTCTCTGCATTCTAGAATAACTATAACATCATCAAAACTATAAAGCAACATTTATGGAATGATGCACTGACCAAAAATGTATTTAACAAAAAAAATAATTTGTTGAGGGGGGCAGCTCTGTGGTTTGGTACTTAGAAGGTTGCTGGTTCAGGCTCCTTGAGTCTGCAGCATGATCTCACCATTTGGCCCTTGAGCAAGGCCCTTAACCCCAGTTACTCCAGGGAGGGTCTCACCCTACTGTCTCCTCTATGCCAGTCTAACATGGCGGCCTTCTGAGATGCTTTTCCAGCTGTCCTGAAGGAGGTCCCCCATATATGCTGAGCTCTCATTGGCTGCTTTTCCAGTTGTCCTGAAGGAGGTTCCCCATATATGCTGAGCTCTTATTGGCTGCTTTCCCTTCCCTCTCTGGCCAAACTCCTCCAAAACCATTTCTGCTGTGACCCAGCCATGCGATGCGACACTATGACTTTCTTTTATGGGCAGCCTGCTGTGTCCAAACTATTCCCTGGTACTGTAAATATTGGCACGTTATCATCACACTTCAAGGGCTGTTCCATGAGTTGCCACAAGGTTTTCCTCAGAGTGGACGTGAAGTGTCCACACTAAATGGACTATGTTGTGAGGACTGTCACCACAGTGAATGTGACTTTGACAGCTGGGCCATCAGTGTTGGATTTAGGACAAGGACCCACACCATGGGTTGACACCTCACCCCTTGTGCTTTGGGGGCAGGATTGACAGCGTGAAGGCAGAGATGCCATGACATGCCAGGGAGACCAGCCAACTGCATGCTCCTGCGCAGATCAGTTCCCACTACTTAGTCTTATAAGGGTGACATCACTGATCAACACAGTGTTGGTTCATGGTAACCAAAATGTTTGAAGCAAAAGGGACAGCATTAAACTGTAGTTCTTGATTTTTCAAACTTAATTACAAAGCAGTCAACTAATAGGTAAGCCTCATAAAATAAAAAAAATAAATAAAATAATTACCTCCCCAATTAGAAGTTTATCCATGAATATTAAAAGCCACTACATGGCATTAGAAAAAAAAGCTTTCTGCTCAGCTGAATGCAGAAGTGTTGAAGAGGTTCAAAATACACAAAACAGAAAGGCTGTCAGCCTTGGATTTACATCCATTTACATTCTTGGCTGCTTCTGCTTACTGCCTTCAGAGGTTCTGTATTAATTGCTGCACATTTACACTTTTTTACTCACTTATCCTCAGGATGTACATTTATGGTGCTTTTAACCAGTTAACCGCGTTTGCGAAATCCTTTCATTCCTTTTAAATGATTACAAAAAAAACTTTTCTAAAAGTACTTTTTAAAATTTGCGCAGCTAAGTGACTCTCAAGGAAGTTCCACAGAATCGACGGGTTAGAGGCAGAGATAAAAATATCCTCTTTTATAGAAGAAACCCGGCTGAAAAAACGGGGCACTTACTGACGTGCTGCGTTTACGAGACTCCTGCAAGTTCCCGAGTCCTGGAGCACGACTGGGGTCCCGTGAATCCGTCCACCTCTGTCCCCTTCACCGGCTTGGACGGATTCCTCTCTTCGCCGGGAAACGGATGGCGGCCCCCTCCCTCCCCCTCAGTCGGCCACCGAACGTCTCTCTGCAGATTCGCTTTTCGTTCTGAGTGGAAGGTGGGCTCCCGGAGCCCCCTCTCCGCCGGTGCAGGGAGGGCATGTTTTGAGTGAAGCTGGTGTTCAATGACTCCTTTCTTTTGCAGTACGAGGGGCCGGGGTAAAGCTGTAATCTACTCCCCATCTGCACCCGGACTAATGGATGACAGATGAAATCCGAGGTAAAAGACAAGCAGACTGGAAAGTGACCCTGAGCTGGCAAGATGTACTGAGTATTTAAACCAAAAGCTGTAAACGACGGGACATAAAGCGAAAATGCAAAAATACGGCAGAACATGTGTGCTTATTGCAGTTCAACAATGATTATTCTTTTTTAACCTAAGGAACACCCTACCAATTTTAGATAATTGTAGACCTTGTTTCAGGCAGCCAGTGGTATTATACCTAAAAATACAAAAATTACACGACCTCATGAGAGCGTTTTCAAAGTTCTCCGAAACACCTTTAATCTAAAAAACACACTCGAAGACCCCCAACACCTTTTCGCGCACCGAATGCAAAACAAATTATATTTGCGTGACTAATAAATAACATTAAGCAGGCCTATTACAAATCAGCAAACAAAAGATCTTAATAAATAAAAAATCTAAATACACGTGAGTAAAAAAAACCGCGGCTAAATTATGGAAGCAAAACAACAATCTGTGAAAAATCTCTTAATACTACGACATGGTAATTACTGCAAGTACTGTGGATAATTTCAGGTCCTCCGCGATTATTACTGCTCCCTGGTGTAATCCGGGCCAGCCCCACGAGTGGCAGTAGAAATGCAGGTCAGCTTTGAGTTACATTTTCCGGAGAAAAACTTAATACTCCAGTCCACACATACATTGCAAAAAAGGAGATTAAACCACTTAGTGTTTATTAAATTAGCTACTATGTTGGACTATATTAATGACTGTTAAAGAAATAATTATGCCACATTTATTTTCAGTGCCATTTCTGATTATATTAACATAGCATATATGTCTCCATCCATCCATCCATCCATCTTAAACGTCAAAATAACATACTGTCGATACAGTAAATGTGTGATGATGCTGTTCATCCCACAAAAATCTAACCTGGCACCTCCCTGGAAGGTTTGTATTACCGTGAAAAGCAGCGACTCTAATCTGCCCCCATATAATTTCGCTGTAAGTTGTGTCGCCCACATGTGCTCCCCGAGTCTCCCGGGGTACAGCCTGCATTCTCATGTCAGCTGCATCAGCACGACAGCTGCAGTAGAGCCAGCCATGTTTAGTCTGGACTGTACAGAGTAAGAGCAGGTGGAGAGGAAGCAGCTTCCACACTGTCGACGACAGGAACTGTTTCCATCCAAATGTGAGCAACGGCAGCCTTTTAAGTATCACACATAGTTTTTAGTCTCCTCTGTACATCGGATTGAGTTAAGTGGGGAGTACCCAACATCCTTTCCTGTGTTTTGTCTGATTAACTGATTAACACCAAAATGAATAGCAAACATTTTCTTTAAAGAAGAGACAGGATAACAGTTTAACCATTCAACAGCAAATAGACATAAGACTGTCCATCCATCCGCAGATGTCTTTTGTTGAGCAGGGTTGTGGGGGGGATAGGGAACAAAGTAGATGGATAAGTAGATGGATAAGATGAGATACCCTGGATAAGATGCTGGATAAGATGCTGCTCCATCACGGAGCACAAACAACCATGCGTACGCAAAGACACAAGTGCCAGCTTAGAGAGTTGGAATGTGTAATGAAGCTGTAATACCCAAAGGGAATATGCAAAGTCACATGGAGTAGAGGTGCAATTCAAGCCCTCAAGCCAGGACATTCTTAACCTGCAGAGCTGCACCCACCCTTCCTGATTCAGCAGATCAAATCCTGTAGCCTCCAGAGTAATTATATCACCACTGGACCCATTAGCAAGGCCCTCAACCCCGATTACTGCTGGGACGCCCCTTGACACTGCTCCCTGATCCTCTCTTCAACCCTTGTTGCTTTAACAGACAAGTGTCTGTTAAATAAGTAAATCTAAATCCACACGAGCCACCTGTTTGACTGGTGTGGGCCTTCATTTCGGGAAGTTCCTTTTTGGCCTTGGGTCACGCGTGTGTGTGTCTGCCTTTTAGTGAGGAAGCAAACGAGCTCACAAATCACAGGCTGTGTCCCTGTGTTTGCCTATAAACTCTGTCCACATTCAAGGTGAGTGTTAATGGCCCAATTCCCTGTGAAGAAGCAGCTAGGCCCAGCAGTGTTGTTCTAATAATATACATATACTATCCTCAGGGAGGAAAATGTAAATAATTTACATTATGCGGAGCTAAACGAAAATTGTTTATATTTCACTATGGTGAAGTCGTTGTCTTGAGGGACTGATCCCACACAGATGGAAATTTTGCAACAATAAACCATTCTGGCTGTCCATGGCAATCATCCAATTGTCATAAATGGTACTTGAATATAAATCAGTCCTAAGTATATATCTGGGATTGTGTGAAACGGATCTAACGTGCGCATCAGTGTGCAATAAAATCGGTCTTACATAACCAGCAGATGCTCGTGCCCAAATTGATATTGAGGTGAGGATCAGCGAGCAGGCCTAGCAAGCAGGCCTAGCAAGCAGGCCTAGCCGGCATCTCTGGAGCAACTGGGGTTAAGGACCTTCCTCAAGGGCCCAACGGTGACATCACTGTACTAGCCACAGGACTTGAAGTGATGACCTTCCAAGCATGTGCACAAAGTCCTACCCCGCAGAGCCGCATGAAGAGCTCAGCTAACCTTCAGACTGAGAAATCACATAAACTGAAAGACATACTTACATTTACTAAGTAGCAGATGCTTTTGTCCAAAGTGATGGACAAGTGATGCATATAGCAGCTTACAAGCATACGTGCTGTTAAGGAGCCAACTAGGCATGAGTGCAGCTGGGCTGGCCTTCCATTCGATGCCCAGGTACAAGTGTAAGCAGTACTGCAGAAACATCGAATAACATATTTCGCTAAAAAGCTATATTTTGGAACAAAACCTTAAAGCAGAGTGCAAAAATGTTACATTTCTGAAGTCAGATCAGGTATACATGATTTAGTGCAGTTTAATTGTTTTCCCATTGATCTGGGATGGCGGAGAGCAGAGCCCATTAAGGTAAGCAGGACAACAGGCGTGCATGAGCTGGGATTGTGCAGAAGGGCTTAGTGATATGCAGCAGACCTCAGATTGATCATGCGTCCCATGGTCATGCTCCCACGACACCCGCCTGCCAATAAACTGCACATCCCTGAAAGCAACCAAAAACTGAACTCGACATACTTCACTTAAGTCTGAATTAAATGCACTGCAAGCAACCAAAAAAGCAAAAAAAAAAAACAAAACAAAAAATACATATTAGGTTGTTTTATGTTAATTGAAAATGCAGCAGAATATTTGGTCACACTTTATTTGATGGGACCTGAATAATGTAGTAGTAGCCTACACGCTTTCTTAATGCATTAATTACTTAACCAGTAACTAAGTGTGAGTTGCATACTGATCCCATGCTTGTTCATCATTAATCAGCCATGACGGTTCATTCCATTCCATCCAGGCACCTTATTAGTTAGTTAACTATATTAGTTGACAGTTAACTAATTAGTTAATAATGGAAAGCACTTCAGGGGGGCAAAAAGATGCTAATTAACTAATTAATTTACTACTATATTGAACAAATCAATAGTTTTCCCCTGAAATACATGAACTGTCATAACTTATTAATGATGAATCAACATGGGACCAGTGCTTAATAAAGACTTAATTGATTCATTAAGTAAACATGTATTACTACATTATTCATGTCCCTTCAAGTAAAGTTGCCAAATATTTTCCATAAATCTTGATAACATTAAATACAAGCAGCATATGGTAATAAAATATAAAGGTGCTATAAAAATTATTTGGTGATTTAATTTTGCTCTTTAGTTCACGTATCAGTGCTTTCAACACTCTAGCCCTAGTTTTTATGAGTGCTTTGTAAATAACTTTGGCTCCCATCACTAATATTCCATGATGCACCAGGAAGAGCTCCAGTCGGGGACACGTTTGTCCTTCCGCTTATAAATCTTTGAAAAGTCCTATATTTGTTCCATGTTGTGTGTTTTTGTTTTTAACACAATAGCCATATATATTTAGGACTCCCAGGTTATATCAGTAAGATGGGTGGGTGAAGGAACTGTTTGTCTTTGCTCATTCATTCATTCATTCATTCATACATCCATGACCTACTGTTGTTCCTAAGAGTTTGGTTTCTGTTCTTTTCTCTTAGTCCAAAGCACACAGCCAGGCTTGGATGGCCCAGACCCTCACAGTTGTTCCTAAAATCTGCTATCCTTTATGTTTTTGTGTGCATTTACTTAGCTCCAAAGGTTAAAATGATGATTTTTGTTTTGTTTTCATATGTCTTCACTGGTTATATTAATCCATTCTTCACTCCTGTACCCAAATAATGCAAAGTCTCAGTTCCTTCCTTCCATCCCACCATCTACCAACTGCTTATCCTTGTCATTTCAATAAATTGTCAATCAATTCATCCATCCATTTTCTAACCACTAATATTGCTGAGCATCCTAGGAAATAGATATAGATTCCATAATGTTTATATAGTACACTGGTTCAGGCCAATAGCATAATCCAGTAAGTGAATGTGACATTGATTAGGAGTAATATGACACAAGTTTGGGCACCTTATCACCCTTTGACACTCATGCATGATTTCTGCTTTAAAACTTCGATGTTCTTATCTGGTGGATAAATTCAAACAACGACGTTGTACTTCAGCAACATTTGTAAGGAAAATTAATTCCCTAATTGCATTTTGTTTGCTGAGCTGTCATCTGACGCATGACATTATGAATGATTAAAAACTCCCAGCAGTGAATTGCATACACTTGAATTGCATACATTTGGGTTCAAATAGTGGAGGAGAATTATGTTGAATAGGAATCAAAGACTCTATCTGGAGCCAGGAAATGGCTTAAAGGGATGGGATGAGTTCACCGTGATGTAAAATGAATAAGGGGGGGGGGGGGGGGGGGGGAAGTGCATGGATTTAGCATGATATAAAACAGAGGGTCACCGTTGAACCCTTAGAGACCACCCACTGAATCTAAGCCAGACAAGCTTACATTCTGGCTCCATGTTCAGCCCATTTCTCACCTTCGTTTTTAGTCCAAAAAGTTTGTTTATTCCAAGATCCTACCTGTAACTTGGCGGGAACAATAATAGACGTCCAGAGCGGTTATAAGACAGTACATACAATGATAAGTGCAAAGGTAAAACCATGCAATCACAACAGTGAAATACATCAGTGGTTTATTCCCACTGTAGGGTCCTGTATGGGGGGGTGAGGGGTTGGTTATTCCATGGCGGACATGGGGTCCCCCAAGTTGCGAATCCCTGAAGTGTATAAAAATTCAGTGGAACCTTCAGCAAAATATAACAAAAGAACCCCCCTCCCTTCCCCCTATCCCCACCAGCCAGCAAAATATGGGTTGTGAGTCTCTGCCACTGTTATGTTGAAGGTCCTGGGCTACAAAGTCGTGGCAACCCATGGATTATGGAAGGATATTGATGCAGAAACATCCCGTTTTATGTGCTTGACATCATTTAATTTGCGGTGCTTCAGAATAAAACCCTAAACCATAAGGCCATAATAGGCAGAATGAGGCAATGTGGTCCTCCATAACTCACACTTCATTGAAACTCAAAGCATTCTGTCCTGTCACCGAAATAGCTTTAGGTATGTTGCCTAAGGCAGTCCAAGGATCACCTGCTGCATACTTGTGGACCATGCCATGAACACCAGTTCTGCAAATCCTGACGGTTGATTGGCTAATTGCACTGATTGGTGCAGCTGCAGCCACTGCATTAAACCTTGATGCATCGTTCCCTAGGACTGCTTTTGTGCAGGAGAACATTCTGGTTTTTTATCCAAATCCAATCCAAGGCTCGCGTCAGAGGCCTCTAACGGTGAATTTATGACATGTCACAATTGTTATTTTGAACAGAAACAATGGAAATGTTCCCATGAAAACTTATATGTGGAGTGGATTATGAGAGGAACCTTATGCCCAAGAGCTACAGGAAGTGAAATCTAGACTCTCCTGTGGCTTGCTGTGCATAACAGTACTTTCACTACTTGCTTTCCCTCTCACCATTCATAGGAGTTTTTGTATTGTATTTTTTCTCCTTCCATAGATGTCAGCGTATCCTCCCTGGACCTAAAGAACCTGACCTGCAATTTCCAGACCTGATCATCTTACCGGTACAACAAGGTGAAATGGTCCTTCTGAAACCTTGCGGCAGAACAGAGTTTGTTAATTAGAGAACCATACTTCTTATTTTTAACATGCAATGAATCTGCTACGGCGTCAGCAACCCAAAATAAACAGTAAGAGAGCTGAACCCGTGGATTAAGAATAAACCTGAACATGGAGGTCTTGGACAAATTGTATTTACGAATAATAAGCTGTAGGATCTTCTTTAAATGGACAGATCTGAATTGATCTCCTTTTGTTTCTTTAAATGAAAATTCTGTGTCTTTAAAGTGTGGCTTTAAATTAAAAGCATCTGGTTGTTAAGAGTGATTGTTTTATTCCTCGGTAAATCCAGCTCATATGAAGCCTGGTTATTGCTTTGGAAAAGAAGCCGAGACAAACATCACTGGTAATGGAAGGACGCTTATAAACAGAATTGCACTGACTGTCACAATGTAATCAAACAACTGGACGACATACACACTGCTCTGTTCTGCATAATAAGCATGATGGTTTATGATACTGTCATTGCTTACGTGAGATCTTACACTTACTTAAAATACTGATCTATGGTATTGTAAAAAAAATAATAAAATCAAGCAGTTTCTGAAGCCGTCACCCTCATCACCTATTTGTTAGAAAAACTTGATTTACTTGATTATCGCTCATAATAATCCTTCTTTGTGTTGTGACTCGGGGGCAGGTGTTTTGGAGCACAGAAGGGGGCTTTATTGACCAGAACAGGGAAATAAACTGGACTGCGAGGGGTCAGAATGGGAAGATGACCAGTGCGAAGGACACAGGCAACAAGAGGACTGACTTCAGTGACTGGACTGGGGCCGATGAGATAAACAGGGACTTAGATCAAAGAATAACAAGGGGCGATATGCAACCGGCGTGGCTGATTAGGGCCACTTAAGGGAGGAGACAGGAGGGTTAGGCGTCCACGACAGACGTTACACCTTGGGCTCTTAACAGATGATCCATTTATTGAATTTCCTGTATTTCCTGGATTATCCCTATATAGCATACAATTCATACTGTCCTTTCTTTCCTGTAATCCCAAACACGTTTCACATTGTTATGCAGCTGATAATTCAAGCAATGGCATGCAAACCCATAAGGCTGAAGTGTGAAGTGTGTTACTGGGCACTTACTAATAGATTTAACAAAATATGTTTCAAATCAAGTACCTCCATCAGTGTCTCATCACCAGTGCCTTATCACCAGCAATGGTGTTTACTATCACTCAAAGGACAGATTTGCATGGGGGCCTCCATGTTTGGGCTTTTTCACTTCTTGTGTGGGGCCCCAAAAAAAACATACCCTCCCCTGCCAGTGACTCTATCCTCTGTTTTCACCAGTGTCTGAACTGGGACCAGCATACTGTAGAACCAACTCCAACAGCCTTGACCTCAACCAGTCTGACCATCAAAGTTTCAAATGTTTTCCTCACTTATGTTTGTACTAAGGAGTAATATTAATATTTTCTGGTGTCAAAAATGTTCACTAATGTTTAAGTATGTTTCCATTTACGGACCTATAAGTAACTGAAATAAGCGTAACATGAACACGGTGAAAAATCAAAAGCAATAATATTCTCAGAACGAAAACAACTGAACTCCTTGTTAAATCAGGGCCTAATCAGTGGGACCTTTCTCTACAGAAATGTCATTCCTGATAAATGTACTCTCTGTTCTCTCCCAACTCCAGGGGGGCTCTGTTGGTTCCCTGGGTTTGCCACAAAGTTCTCCCCCAGGCCCAATTCAGCTGTGTTGATGCCTGATGGTTTTATTAAATTGGCGCCAAGCATTGTGTAACTGCATGGATACGTGTGTTCTATGTGTGTGTGATGGATGAGGATCCCATCTAAAGCATAATTGCTTAGCTCCATGTTTTCCTGAACTGAGTCTACAACACTGATCCCGTTTATCTGTAACTGATCGATGGATGGATGGATAATGTGATTTTTGCCAATTTGTCTGAGACGTTATAATAGAAAGTACAGAGGGTCGGATACCTGAATATGGCAATGTCTCTTCATGAAGCGATTCTCATTCTATTTTTTCACGGTGTATAGCTTTAATTGCTCCAGTCTGGTTTATAGATGCTCATTTGCACATTTCCCCCATTTTAATTCTCAGGAAAACATCTTGGATCTAAAACTGAGCAGCTAAAATTTGATTTTCCCTAATTAGCAGGGAAAATGGGCAAATGCATAACCACAAATGTATGGGACTCTGCCACACCTCATATCATTAGAATCTGCTCAAACAGGGGGCAGAATAAGCTGGTGTAAGGATACTACACATAGTATTAAACATACTATTAAATCAGGTTTAACTGCGGTTTCCCATTGATTAGCTACTATAAAGCGTAAACAGGATTTAACAGACTTTGCACATTTTATAGAACATTTGGCAAATGAGTATAATATTTCTGCTGACCAATAGGTAAAATACCTAATATTCTACATTTTAGATTTACTGTACTCTGAACCAGTGTTTAGAGGGGAAAGTTTGCTTTCCATGTAATGATGCTGGTTCGAGTGTCTTTAACAAACCAGAACCTCAGGCCATTTATTCACTGCATCTGTACTGAAGACACTTGGTGAAGGAAACGGAAACTAAACAGACAAAGTGACAAAATGTTCAGGCTCTATCTACCAGAAGATGCAGATAAAACAGCGATGGAACAGAACAATCATGCTTGTAATCTTGGTTTCTATTCTAGGGTGTACTTCTGCTAAAATGTTTTTCCAGTGAAGAGACACCAGTAGAATTTTCAGTCAACTGAGCCTTGTTATCTTATATGAGACTGATCTGGCCTTTAATCTTAGCTGGTGAGGAAGATGCCTGCAGCACTGGATTCACTGAGATTCCTGGATGAGTACTGTGCTTGAAATGTAGGTGGAATTTAAGAAAAAAAACAAAAGAAAAAGGCAGAGTAACATTTTGACTTCAGAAGTCGAAGTAATAAGTGCCACGTTTTTCTGGCTTAATAAGCTGGGATTTGTGTGCCTGGATGTTTATTAATAATAATAAACACTAAAGATGAATTATAAGAGCATCCATCCATGCTCCCTAACGACTTATTGAGGTGCAGTGCTATCACCAGCGTACAACAGTGTTTCTGTACCTAGATAAGTCAGTACATCTTCTGGTGTCTAATTGCCTACATGCTGAGTGCTGGATTGAGGGGGGATGGTCCAGGGCGTGAGAGATAAATCAGGGAGTTTGAAAGAGTTTTGGGACATTGAAAGGAGGGCTGCAAAAGGAGAGAAGATTGAAGTCCAAAGGTCATCGTTGCTGCACCCTGTCTGTAATATTTATTTCTGTATTGCTGAACTCCTGTAACTGTGTATGTATGTCTGGTCCCCTTTCTTTTGATTAAAAACATCTGCAACTTTTCACAGGACAAGTAATCAAGTCCTTATACCTCATTTTGATGAGCGGGTATACCTATCCTTATGGGGACACAATGTCCCCATAGTGTGATAAATATCTGTTTTTTTTCCCTTATGG
>JAODUD010000039.1:17769371-17784513 GCA_026784285.1 Stomatorhinus walkeri | reverse complement strand
TGCCAGCCAGCAATCATCACTCTGCGTGCTTTTATTAGCAGCCCGACACCGGCAAGTGGGTCCTTCTGAGGTAAATGTGTGTGCAGACTGGTCTTGAATTTAAAATGTCACACCAGCCAGCAGATCAAAACTGCCAACCCTGCTGCATACCTACAGTAGTGTAAAGTCACAGTCACAGTTCCGACAACATCTAGTCACAAAGGTTTCACGGTTAAAGGTGACCAAAAGCGAAGAGAACTTACAGGTATGTCTTAATGTAGTAGACGATCCCTAATGTATTTTCCAGGTTTCCACTGTATTTTCCACTGCATAGGGCAGTGGATTGCGTGCGTAGTGCAGACTATTAACTGTATGGTCGGGGGTTTAAGGCTGACCAGATGCCAGCATTAACTGTTATTTTGTATTTATTGGTTTGCCTGCTTGCTCAGTGTTTATTACTTATTATCTTTTCTCTGTCACTGGTTTGCCCTTCTTGTGTTCTGTTCGGGTTTTGGTTTGTACCATTTTGTTCCACATTGATTTGCTTTGTATTGTAATACTAGTGTCTGGTTTTTCTCATAGTTTTGATGTCTGCTAAGTTCTGTTAATTAGCCCCACCTGTTGCATGTTGTTCTGTACTTTCATTAATTGGTTATTTGGGTTTTGTTCTCACCTGTCCCGCATCATGTCTTGTCAGCCTTGTGTGCATTTACTGTAAATACTCGCTCCTTTCCTATGTATTTCTATGGTGTCTTTAAGTTAGTTCTTGTTTCCCGCATTTGCCTTTTGACCCCTTGTGGTCTGTTTTATTTTTTGCTTTGCCTGGTCTGTTCAGCTTGTTTAATAAACCCCTTTTTATCTGGAGCTGTAAATGGATTGTCATCTTTTTCCTGCCTGCACCACGCCATGGGTCCGTAACTGCTCCAATAATAGGTTAATATACATAATGCTGCAAGGGCTCAGTGACCTTTGAATGAACCCACTCTCTTGGTTGTTGACCTCTGCACTGTCTTTAGGACTTAGAAATGCTCATTTATTTATGTCTACTTGATATTCTCAGCTTATTAATTACAAGCAATAATTTGCACACTCCTTACTCTGTATATTCTAGTTGAAATCAATCTATATAAAAAAATGGTAATGCTTTACTTGAGGGCCATGAATAATGTATAAGCCCATGCTTAATTAATGCATTCTAGTAACTAAATGTTAAGTACAGTTCATGTATTTCATGGGGAAACCGATATTAGTCCATGAGTTGTTCTTGAGTAGTAAATGAGTTAAGTAATTTTTTGCCCCCTCAAGTGAAGTCTTACCATCATTAACTAATTATTTAACTTTTAACTAATGTAGTGCCTGAATGGAATACATGAACTGGCATGACTGATTAATGATGAACAAGCATGGAACCAGTATGTAACTTAGTTCCTGGCTAATTAATGCATTAAGTAAGCATGTACTACTACATTATTCATGTCTCCTCAGGTAAAGTGATAAAAATCTACTTTGAACTGTGCTTCCAACAGTTAAATTTGGAGATAAAATGTTTGAAGTTCTAGCAATCATTTTTCAGATTGGTAGCAAAATGTGCAACCAGAATATTACTTTTGTCATAGTTATCTACACCATTAAATGTGTTGTGGGGCCTCAGCTATTCTGCATCAATTCATTAAGCTCCCTCTGAGCACCTTTGTGTCTGAGTCGATTGTAAAATCAGTCTCTTAAAGTAATGCTTGCTTGCTCTGGGGGTTTTAGGAAGATAATTTTATCACCACAATTTCCCTCGGGATTCCTCTTGGCGAGAACAAACTGGCACATCCAGTATGACAATAAAGCTCTTCCTCACCGATAACCCATGTTTTGTTGAAGATTTAAATGTGAGCCTGACATGTTTGCTTATAAAAATGCGAGGCCAGCAGCTGAATACCTGACTGATGCTACTTCTGAAAGTAATATCAAGGCCTTTTTTTGCTCTTGTCTCTGTCTAAATCTGTTCAGTCCCAGCAAGTCAAAATTAGGCTTTTGGAAAGAACAATGACAACTACATAGTAGTTATTTATCCATACACCCTTCAACTGTTTACCAATGAACATACATTTCTCTCATAATTTATTGGCTAAACTCTATACCTAAATACACCTGTACTTCATAGTGGTTTCATGTACTCCATGCCCTTCAAGGCTCTGATCACAGGGTTGTCAACTCTGCCGTGCCATTCACGCTTTCACTCTCTCACGATCATGCACAAAGTCTTACGGCAAATTGATATTATTCCATTATAAACCTGAAATTAGCTATATCAAAAGCGTTGGGATAGTAGATTATTTACAAGGTAGTAAAATTGTTGCATACTGTATATGTAAATATGTATGCAGACTTGTCTTGAATTGAAAATCTCACGCCAAACAGCTGACCAAAGTTGCCCAATCGGCACCAACACAAGTGTTTAGAGGATAGATAGATAGATAGATAGATAGATAGGAATTGATGGAGTCTTACACGTTTTCGCAATGTCTTATGTAATGGAATGAGTTCACTTGTCTCGCAGACATAACTTAAATAAAAGTTATGAGTGATTACTGTACTCCCCTATATAACATTTAGCAGATTAGCATCATAAATAGATCAACATCAATGAAAGAATCATGGTCCATCACAAAAACTTGGCTGGAGATTAAGGCAATAATGTTAGTGAAAGTGGCAAATATGATGTGATGATGTGTCACAACACTTTTATATAAAATATTTCATATTTTTTGGCCGTAACTGTCAAACAATTTTTAGTTTAATTAAATCTCTGTAGCTCATTTGACATGAACGTCTGATAAAGTTAAACTGACAGGTATATGACAGGTGGATCTGATGCACACTTCACTTACAATTCATAATCTCTCAATTGCCCTATGACAGACTGACTTCCCAGGCAAGGTGCCATCTGGGATAGGATCCAGGATCACTGCGACCCTGTACTCCATTAACTGAATGGATAAATGGATGAATGGATAATGGATGAATGGATAATGTATAGAATTACGCATTTCCAGTTATTAATCAAATCCAAGTGCAGACAGGGAAAATCCATGGTATACAGTATATCGCTCAATGTTTAGTGGTTTCCTAGGAGGGGTCAAAAATTCTTAAAATGCAGTGACAGAGCTTTAGGCAATATAATAATATTGTTTTATAGCTGTTTATGTAGGCAGAAAATGTATATTTGCTCAGAATAAACATTGTTCAATATTACTACATATTACTAACAAACAGTCATGCTTTAAAAATGAAGCGGGGTTTCTTCTGTTCTCTAGACAGTTACTGTTGGATATCTAGAACAACAGAGATTTGGTTCCGAGGGGCACCGCAGCTATTCCTTGTCTTTGCTATATTTCACCTCCAGCTTACTTATCAATCAGTCAATAAACTTCTTGATATACTGATTAGCCAAACGTGGTATGCTAATGGTGGAGATCAACAAATATATGGGTATATTGAATGGTGACTACTGTGGTGACTTTGAAATGGTAAGCTGACACACTTTGACAGGCATGAAATAGTTTTACACTAAAGAAAACACATAATTCTGTGGCAACGTAAGACTTTAATACAGTGCAGGTAGGATTGTTGACCACAGCTGATGCAATGCTGAAAATGGATTTTTTTTCTTTTTGACTTTCATTTCTATGCTCGCTGACAATTTTGGGGGAGGGATCGAAGGTCAAAATATCTCCCCCTGAAACTTGATTAAAAATTCTCCTGACAAGTATATAAGGCAGCTGAGGCGCTGGAGGTGGGAGCCCGCCCACCCCAGAGCGTATCCCTGACATCATCCCAAGGCCTTCAGTGTTTCTTTGCCCAAGATCTTTGCTTGCTTGCGATTGCGTGACTGGGGGAAGAGATAACAAGAGGTGGGAAACAGACCTGAGTCTAATGGCATGTGGAGGGATCCCAGTGCATATACGGACTCCTATGTATACTTCATATCTTCATGGTGTGACTGGGAAATGGGATGAATTTCACTAAACAGTACATAAGACGCACATTTCTGCATGCATTTAATTTGCCTGGAGTTATGCCTCTGTGTCTCTATACTGCTGCCTGCTGCAGGTTAGCCCCTGTGAGTCACTCTGGCCTTCAAGGGCAAAGAGCTGTATGTTAAAACTGCCATTGTACGGTTTTCTATCTGGACATCGCAGCTCCCATCACACCTGAGCGAGACCATGGTTAGGGAAATTAAAAGCTCCTTTTAAAAAGTTTGCACGTGCTCTGTTGGTGACTTTGTTAAACCCTTAGAGGTTTACTACAGATTATGAGTCTTGATAATCATCTCAGAGTTACCTCCTGCCTGCTTTGCTTCTCCTCCCCATTGATTTTAATAGGTGACAAACTTGCGGGACCCCTAGAGACAGGCAGAATTGTGAGAGATGTTCCCGGTAAGCAGCCGCAGACGCAGCCGCAGCCGCAGCCGGCCGAACCCTGCGCCGCCTTTAATGTCGCAAACGCACGTTAATCTTATCTGCCTCAGACACCTGCCAGGTCCCGCTGTGTATATCATCTTGCGAACCATCCGCTAATTACTAACCTCAAGCTTCTGTTTCATCTTCTCAATTTTAGATTGATTTAGAAACTCATTATATTTGATGGCATATTTTTACAAAAAATTACAATATTCACTCGAGCCTTGTTTGCCTTCCAATTTGTATTACAGTTTACACTACTGGATTTTATTAGAGTTATTACATTATTAGGATAGAAAACTTTTAATTTCTGCCTATATATGTTAGACTTGGCATGTCATGTCTCTATCGAAGGTCATACATCCGGCCTCCAGGGGACACTTGGTCGACAGATCTGCTCATCAGAATGCACAACTGAGATTTGGTTATTCCTGCCTATGGCACAATCCTGCAAGCCTTGTCTCGGGTTTTTAGCTTTATATATTACTCAGGACCACTTCCACTTCGAGTGCTAGTCTTCCACATCTCTGTTGTGGCCCCCAGCTATAAAACAGGAGAGGGAGCCTCCGATTATGGATTCTCTTTTAAGCCATTGCTTGTGCACTTTCTCTTTGACTTTGAATTTCTTGTTTTTCTAGCTGACGACTCCATAACTATGGGATGCTCTCCTGTAACTTAATATACCCTTGTATGAATGCGGCTAGGCATCACTGCAAGGTTTCCAGTTACTCTAGTGATCTATGGCAGGGATGTCAAACTCCAGTCCTGGGGGGCCGGAGCCCTGTGTAGCTTAGTTCTTTCCTGATTCCATCACAAATGCTTCAGCTCAGGAGCTGTGTGGTAATTAGCACAAGGAGTTACAAGAAGTTAAATCAGGTGTGTTAAACCCAAAAATGTGCAGGGCTCTGGCCCTCCAAGACTGGAGTTTGACACTCCTGATCTGTCGTGTGTGCCCATGTCTGTGTGATATAAATAAAGGATCAAATGTCAAGGGAAACTAGATAATTAGGGACTTTGAAGATTACTACAAAACAGGGAGTAACAGAGCAACAACAGTGAACCTTGATATAAATACGGAATATACCCAGGATACACAAAGAAACATAAATGTCAAAATATAAACATAGCTGAGGCCTCTGGCCAACCTTGAACCCTCAACCAAAATGGAAGCCTACAACACAGGTGCCTTCACAACCCATTGAATCATTCAGCAACCTGGGGAACATTACAAACACACAAGGAGCAAACACCAAACGGGATGACCAGCGACACCTGCTGGCCAAATGGGGAACTGACAAATAGAAGGGGACAAGGCAGGACAGGGACTGATCCTGACAAGTATGGATGCTGGTGGCTGAGGAAATCAGTTGTCTCCAGGTGAACAGCAGTTGGGGCAAAGCATCACCAAAACACCAGTGCTGTCCTTGGTCAATCATCAATAAGCATGCACAGGTCCCAGAGCTTATGTCTTAGCAATGAATACTGATAGACTACATCAAGGCTCAAGACCTGTCATTTCTATGCAAACAATGCCATAGCTGACTGACTTCACACAAATGCAAATTAAAAGTGATTTTAGCTAACTGGGAGTTTTATTACTTTTGTCTATATGCAGTTACAGTATCAGCATGAACACAGCAGGTGATAAGCAGATCATGGCAATGAAGCCTCATGTTTGCGTCCCTCCTGTGCTGCTCTCCACTTTGATTTCTGTCCAGTTTCTCCATTCCTCCCCATTGTCATCTTATCTGTGTACCTGCCTGGAGTTTGCCTGTGCAACAGAGATGGTTTTTCTCAAGGTCTCAGTTCCATTTAAAATATCTACCCCGTTTGAGGGCAGCATGTGGCTCAGTGGGCTGTGCCTGTAATCAGAAGGTCACCAGATCAAACCCCGCCTCAGCGTGTCTGCAGGTCCTTCAGCAAGGCCCTTAACCCCCAGCTCCCTGGGTGCCCAGCAGGTGGCTGCCCTTTGTGGCCAGCTTACGTTCAAAGAGCAAGATGGAGGAGGTGTAAAGACAATTTCCCCAAAGGTATCAATGAAATATCCATTATTATTATTATTATTATTATTATTATTATTATTATTATTATAACAAGCATATTAACTGCTACTCTGTTACAGATTGTTAGGATCCTGTGTGTTCCTGTTTTGGCCTGCAGAGGGAGCATAATTCGGTCTTGCGTTGCACAGGGGTATTTAAATAAAAATAAAAAGGCTGTATTTAAAATAAAAATAAAACAGCATATTTTACCTATTCATTTATATTCATTTTACTTTTATTGTCACTGTAATGATCACATCTTAAAACAGAAATAGAAATAATTTATGAATGACAGACTAAATTATTTACCTGCAGTGTTTGGAAATGCAGGACTAATTTGAAATAGTCACATGTTAGTTTGTCTTTTCTTTCTTTACATGTAGCCCAGTTGGCAGGAAAAATCCAGCTAAAACACGGAAAATATCCCCTGGAACTTCGGTCATTCAGTCTTCAGCGATGGAAATGTGAATGAATATTTACCAACAGAACAGCAGCTTCAGCTGAAATCCCATATTTAAATTCCTTTGAACATTCCATTTGTTTTCAGGACTCATACACAGCAAACAGTGTTTATTGGTTTTAGATTCCAGTCTGCTAAATATTAGACTAGCCTGACTGGTTCATAGAGCTTGTGTTTGACATAAACATTGACCATTTTGTCCAAGTAGCTGAAAATGGATTTAATAGTTTTTTTATATAGCAGGCTGGTGCCTTTTTGGTTGTCCTGAATCATTTGCGTAATAGACAGCCATTCACCTAATGACATGATCCTGGACTGGAGGAAAAAGGTAATACAACATTTGGGACTGCACTTAAATTCTGGACACTCACAGTTTGGGTGTTAAGCTGCCAGCCATTGGTGTGATTTTCTTGTGATGTTATTTTTGATGCAACTGGTACAGCAGGTTATAAGATTAACAAATTTTTAAGATTGTTCTGGTAGAAAATGCTACTCAAACCTACTTCATGCAACCAGCATTAGTCAGTTTGGTAAGACTTTACTTGAGGATACACAAGTCATTTGGTAACTCAGTTAATACTCAAATACAATCATAAGAAAATATAGTGACTGCATGAAATACATGAACTAATATGATTAATAATGAATGAACGTGGGATCAGCATGTAATTAACACTTAGTTACTGGTTAATTGATACATTAATTACGAGGGCATGACTACATTATTTGTGTACCCTCAAGTGGTGTACAATTTATTGTTTGCTGGTGGTGAACTAGGTACCACGTTTTCATTAGGGAGGGTGAAATTGTATATGCCTTCCTTCTGTACTTTTATCCTGATTGTATGTTTATTTGTATACTTCATGACATCACCTGCAACAAAACAAATCCCTTATATTTTCATACTTAGTGAATAAAATGGATTTTGATTCATTGAACCATCCTCTTTTGTTTTTCTCTATAAAAGCGAAGGAATAATCTAAGACAAGTTCACGTGAAAGTCATTATTTTTAAAATTACTTCCTGTTTGATGGGCTGGTTTTAATTTACTACAGCAGGCATTAGGAACATGAAACCACCAAATGAGGTTCTACCCATCGCTGCTCATCACCGGTGCCTTAAGGAAAATCCATTGTGATTATTACCTACACGCATCGTAACTGCAGCGTTCCAGTCCCTGACATCTGGAGAGACAACCATTGTGCTCATTACTAGGAAACTGATATGGAAGTACATTTATGGCTGGGGCGGGGGGCAGGTGTGTTGGGGGGGGTGGATTTCATTAGCAGTGATAGGAATACTGAAATTCCCAAAACGTGATCCGCAGGGCTTCCTTCTCAGGGTAGGGTTTCACAGAGGTCCCTCCTCCACCTCTTCCCACAGGACCATAGTACTTAAATGACAGTTAGAGGCAGGAAGCCTGCATACCTCCATAAAGCATCTTGCTTCTGGTGTCACACTAATTACTTTTGCTGCTATTCACTTTTTGTAAGATAATACAACGAATTTTAAGAAGCAAGGTAGCGTGGCAACAATTGTTAGGAGCATGTACTCTTCAGACTAGGCAGAGTTCTAGTGAGATCAAAGGCTGTCAGTCCTATCATATAATCCTACTTTCTATGCAGTGCCCATCCTCTTAGAAACATCAAAGGTACACAGAGCTGGGTCCACTTTGGAATGAACAGTATGACATTTGTAATGACTGTGCAGTCATGGACCCCAAATCACTAAGAGTGATGTCAGATTCAGTGCTGAATGTAAAAGCGAATATATAAAGCAGCCAAAATTTGCACTCCTTTTCTATGTATGGAGAAAGATACTTTTCAAACCTGCTTACTTGGATAATTTTCATGACAATGCAATTAAAAGTATAGTTAAATGCTCCTTCAACTTGGGATGTAGGCGATTCACTCTGTCTAGAATTATCCATGTTAATATACAATGCTGTTTTTAATACAATTCTAATTGGGTGCGGTGACGTAGCCCTACACGGTGCATAAGGTGCGTATACACCCCCCTGTCATGAATTTTTTTTTGTATGCGAAATTCAGAAATATTTAACACCTGTGCTCCCCAGCATCGTCAAATGTTGTGAGTTGTTAAAACACATCCTGCGCTGATGATTAGGAGTCTTCTTATTTACTTGTACATCTTGTGATGATTAGCAATGACTTGTTGCTGTTTCACGCACACGTATGACAATTGTTCCCATGTACTGTAAGGAGTTAAAAAAAATCACACAGCATATAGACCATCCGTTTACTGTATTTTTAATTTCAACATCATTGTGAAGTTCAGTTTTCAGCAATCAAAAATAAAATCTTTGTAATCACAATGTACTAGTTAAAATGTCTGTAGTTATGCACAATCACATTTAAAATATATACAGTTTATTGTTAAAATCCTGTTCTTAGGCTGGGCCGTGCCACAGTTAAGGTTCACTGGGAACGAAGAGTAGTGTGTAATTATCGCTGCCCTGCAATGGACTGAAATCCCATCTAGCGATGTGTGCCAGGTGACCCTGATCAAGATAGGTGTTAAAAAGGTATGGGATGAAAACAATTAAAGTTAAACCCTGTGGAAAACACTATGTTGTTCTTATTGTAAAATTTGAAGTGATGAAACATGACACTTCTTTTTCCTGAGCATTAATGCCTCTGTTGTGTATAGGCAAAAACTATTGATGCAAACCCAGGCAGGTATCATTGCAGCAATGACAAATGAAATTCGGCTGTATATCCCACCTTTTCTATGTGACTTGTAAACTTGTGAGTTTATGACCTGCCTCTGCAATTAACTCAATTTAGGTTCGCTGCATTCGGAGGCAGAACTGCTTGTGTGCAACAAAATGATGGTTTGCAACTGCATTGGTTAATGCAAATGCCACAATTGCGATAGAATACCCAAGTTATATCCTTTGACAGCTTAAACTCAAGGAGGCTTCAACAAAGTAATTGGATGCACGGTATTTGTCACAATCCATATTTGATCTGAGGAAAATCAGAGAGCAGGGTTGAGTACTGGATGACCAAAGCATCCAACTTTCTTTTCAGCTTCACTCTAAATTGGTAAAATGTGTTGTTTATTCACGTACTATTGTGTAAATTCCAGATAAAGGACAATGGGGGCCTAAAATCTATTTTTTATTATCCATGCCTATTGATTTAATAAAATGCATTCATCTGATGAATGGTTTGACCGGCATTATATTGTTTTTCTTAGTTCTGAGAATAGTTTACAAAAGATTTAACTAAACTATTACAACAGGAATGGAATCAGAAATGGAGACAACACAGTGCATTTCTATAGACATCAGCATTATTCAGAGACTTTAGCAATTTATATTGTTTTTTTTCCTGTCAACACATCCTTATTTGATATTTAATTTAAGTACCTTTCTAAAGAGCACGGGATCAGTACTGAAAACGAACAAACCCGATATAATCAACTGTATGCAAATGAGCTTGGGGAATGCAAGGTGCAATGCTTGTTATTAATGAAGGGTGTAGCGTATACTCTGTGTCAACTCTCATCTGGAATAATGACATATTTCCTCTTTACAGGGTGATTCTGCTTGAAAGCGTTGCCTCACAGCATCATAAATGCATGGCTCTGTTTCCATGACAATCCTCTTTCGGAGTGTTTTTAAAACATAGGCCCTGATCTCTGGCCTTTTGCTAATCCTTCATGCAAATTGACATTGGATTACCGCATGACCAAACACCACATTCTAAGCAATGTCTCCACCAGACCACCACTAAATTGAGGTCAAGTATTTTTCATTATTAGGTGGCAGTTGACCTCAGTACCTGAACTTGCAAAATTTACATGCAACATGGTAATAAATTCTTAAACCCTGCACACAGTTTTCACATAGAACAAATGTAAGTCATACACAGCCCGGCCAAAAAAAACAGTTGCCATTTCAATTTTTACCAGCAAATACTTAAGAGCCAACGGCTGGATCATTATTACAGCTCAGCAAAGTTATGCCGCAATAAAGTGAAGTCAGCTGAGTACCTGAATCTACTGAATGACCAGATTACAGCTCCATCCATCATCAATGGATTTTTTCTTCCCAGTTGGCATGGGTATATTCCAGGATAAGGATGCCAAGATTCATTGGGTTTGAATTGTCAAAGAGTGGCTCAGGCAGCCTGAATCACTTTCACGCATGACTTGGTCACCACAGAGTTTAGTTAAGTGACCTCCCATTGAAGATCTTTGGGATGTGATAAAGGAGGCTTTATGGAGTGGTCCAACTCACGTGTCAATACAGGATCTCCATGAGAAATGAATGCAAATCTGGATGAAAATAAAGGGTGAGATGTTGCAGAAGCCTGTGGAAACAATGCCATGACAGATGTGCGCCATAATCAAAGCTAAAGGTGCACCAATGAAAAATTCAAATGGCAGCCTTTTCTGGCCGGGCCGTGTAAATACAGCCATGGAAAAAATTCTTTCGCTCATTTCTCAATTTATGGGTGCATGCCTGTGAATAATATATATTTTTCTGCAAACTGCAGTCTGCTTCTTCCTTGCTTCTCATTAATGAAGGGCTTATTCCTTGCTTTATGGGATCTCAGTCCTGCTTCTAGGGGTCTGATACAAACTATACTAGCAGTGCACTTCACACCTGCACTTAATGTTTCCCTTCCTGTTGAAGGCCACTTGATGTCATCCTCCGATTCATGAGAAACTGTCGGATAAGTTAACGGTCATCTCTGACATTAGAACGTCACTTCCGCCATTTACCTGACTGGTTTCTGGTCGTTCCCAGTGTCTCCTGCTTCACCGTATTCTTCTGTACTGCTGGCTTTGAAATTTTGAACCCAGAAGCATTCAGCATAGCCTTCTGCCAACAGATCCAGGATTAAACCAAGATTTAAAAATGCAGATTTGTGGTCTCTTAATTCTTTCCATGGATGTATATAATACCTGTGTGTCAAACCGACTATAGGTAACATCTTTAAGTGTTTTGCATTTACAGGAAGTGTTTATAACGTTAATTACCACAATTAGGCTGACCTAACATGACTAAAAACAGCAACCCAATGACTTCCCGGGAAGAAAAACCGTTTCCAATTCCATGGACCCTTGTATTGAAAGGAGCATGCTACTTCACAGGCTCTGAATTAGGAGAAAGCCCCTTAAGACTGAAAAAAAGTGTGTCGAGGTTTCACCAAGCTAGCTAATAAAGTAATTTCTGATCACTCAAGCAAAAGTGAGCAGAGGATGAACGTCAGCCATATTGCTGTCATTCCTACTATGTCCTCAAAAAGTCAAGTGAAGGATAACAAAGATAAATTATTCTTCAACTCCTGGGCCCTTACTACAACAATATAATCCCTACTGTTGAACAGGGAGTGCTGTGCCGTCTAAGACTTGTATAATCTGCAAATCACCTCTCCCCAAAACGAGGTCTAATTCTTAAAAATGCCCCACATGAAATTTATAAATCTCTTCTCTCACCCAGCATATGCAGTTTCACCCTCCCTAGTGGAAACGTGGTACCAAATTCACCATCAGCAAACAATAAACAGATTATCCCGACTGTCCCAGTTTAAAACTTAGGGGGCTGGGATGCAGTGAGGGTAGAGATTATCATTTGGATTATACTCTGATCAGTTTTAACAGCTGCACAGCAGCTTGGGTCATGAGCAAATGTTCTGTTGTTATCACGATGCAGCAGGCAATCGATATTTCAGTGTCCGTGAAATGAACCTTTTGTTTATGAATGTATCTGCAAAGCTGCTGTGCATTATATATGTAAAACTGATTTATGCGTATATTTTGAAGAACCATGGGGACTCAAATGGAATACATTTTGTATGAATTTACCCAATAAATCATACCACATACAGTATGTATAGGATTAATGGAAGTGTATTTGAGAGGCTAGAAAGCTAATTCCATGGAATTCTACTCAAAAGGATTACCTAGCTTTTGTAGGTACAGTCATCTTTTTGTCAAAGCACATGAAATTTCCGTACGAGCACATCTACAGATCAAACATCCTCTGCTGAGAGTGCGTTCTGCAGAAGCTTTTGATCACTGGAGCTCCTCTGATCTCTATTTACATGTCCTGGGATGCATGCAGGAGCTGCCATTTGCAAAGCCTGAGGTTTGAGTGTCAGTCTGGTCTGGCCTCCTCTCCTTAGCATATGGGTTCAGGTTCACCTTCGCATATATTCCTAAATCTCCCAACTCCCCACTGCAGAGAATTCAGAACTATTATAATTAGAATTAGTTTCCAGTGTTCAGAGTACAACAACATTTTTTCAGCAGCCCAGATGGTGCATTCGCACAAAGCAAATAATTTAAAAAGTAAACTGAGGTATAACTGGAGTGCAGTGCAGAATAGAAATTGACATATGCACAATTTCAGACACCACACAGCACATACCGTAACACCACAAATACTGTATCGACATTAAATAATCCTAACAGAATACAACTGAAAAAGAATGTGCTATGAAGGTTTCATTTACTAACATATAGGTAGAGCAGATTTGGATACAGATCTGTGCAAATATACTATGGTCCACTTTGTCCATCAGAGTGAATTTACGGGTATTTCCATTATTGACTAATATTTTCCATTTATTTGATGGAATAAAAGAGCTGGGTTACATGGAATGTAATTGCCGGTAATTCACTTCAATCAGTTAAATTGCTGAGCCTAATTTCTTACCAGCAAGCAGAGGGTGACTCCCCCACTCACGCTGACCTCTGAATACTAAAAATGTGGACTGCAAATAACATTGTGAAAGACGTGTTTTACACGTGACTCTCCATTCAATAGCTACTACATTTAGCCATTGGTTCATTTTTTGTTAAAAGGAGTGATTGTGTGTGTGTAATATTAAAATTCTTTATGGCCGATACTCATGGTATGAGGCCCACTGTGTTCAAGGAAGTGGTTATAACTGGACAGACGATTATGTGGTCCAGTATCCTTGCGGGGGCACATACTGTATCATAGAAAAATATAAATATTTAGCATTGTAGCATAAGCACCCTAGACGACTTGTCTCATATTGTAGTTAAGCACATAAATTTACACCTACCTACTGTATTAATGTATCTTGCATTAGGTATTTGCCCCAGTGAAATACCACGCAGTACAAATGCTCTGCATAAAATTGCCAGCCAAGCAGGTAAATATCAAGCGCTTGTCCCAAACGTGTCACTGCATGAGCAAACATATTTCATCATGTTCAGGATAGTGGAAAACACACAGCTGCGGCTAAAGCAGCTGCTGAAAAGCATGTGTCACAGAGGAACATAGGGTTTATGAATATACGAACAAATAAATAAATGAATAAATAAATAAATGAAAATCAGATATATGGCACACTGGCAATGGAGAAGCGCATGCAATTACTGGGGTCAGACCTGGAAACACAGAAGCTTCATTAAAACGTGTACCAGGTCCATTTTCATGTCCATAAAACTCCTACTAAATCTTGGTTGGATTCCCTGAAGGACCTTCATTCTATTAGCAAATATTGATTCCTTATATAATCAATTGCAATAAAATGTAAGACTGGAATGGAACATATATTGATTCTTCTGGAATAATCCTTGACACCATATATAAGTGAAACTCATTATACCCTGTATCTGAGATTGGTTCTTGTTTTCCCAGGCATATCTGAGACCTAAAGAATGATGTAAATGAAAAAAATAATTGATGCTTATCATCACTCCCAAGTTATACTCTTGGTATAAGTGTCTGTGAGATTGAGAACCAACAACAAAAAAAGGGTATTTATTTGCAGCTGACTGTGTAAGACAAAATTATTCTTTGCTTGACTCAAAACAGCCGCCTTGCGAGTGCTCCCATGATGCTTTGCTGCTGTATTTATTTTCCTGACACTAGCCCTTGTTGTTGCCTGGGGTAACGAATGACCCCACCAAATGGCTAATGAGCTGTGTTATTGGCTCCACAGGAAGCAGCTCATACATAACAGGCCGTATTTCACCACAGGGTGTGGCCAGGGGATTCTCACCACAAGTAATGCCCAGCAATTAAGACGATGGTGACGGTAAATGAGCCGCAGTCATTTGGGGAATGCTAGCATTTTGGGTGGACCTGCACATTGCAAAAGTAACATAAGGGCAGAGAATATTGCCCGAATAAATGTCTCTATTGTGCCCCATTGGGGGGGGGGGGGGGGGGTCGCATTCTGAGTAATTTAAAAGCA
>JAODUD010000039.1:17745859-17756285 GCA_026784285.1 Stomatorhinus walkeri | reverse complement strand
TTTGTACCCTTTTTCTGACAGTGTGGGGGGGTTCCCATACATACAGACTAGTGGCAGGCAGTTGAAAAGATGCACATTTTGCAGATGAATATTTTAATATAGGCTTAGCTCTATAATATTCTCTAGTAATTAAACTACTGAAATTCATAATACTCAGAAATGAAATTTATTTATTTATAACCCTAAATTAAATAAAGACATAGCATTGTTGTCTCTGATATATTTTGGGATTAAATTATTGTCAGTTGTTTACTCTGAATCCCTGCATCCACATGAATGTATTATTGAAATCAATGTTTATTTGTTGTATATTATTACTCTTATGGCTTGTCTTCTGCAGTAATACTCTCATAATGAAACACTGCATCACCTTTTGTCTGCGCTGGACTTCAAAGTTTTAGACTTTTAACTTGATTATTAAGTGTATGGCATGGGGTGACTAATTCGTTTTTTTCATGGTCATCAGCAGATAATTTAATAGAATGAAGAGCAATGCTCCACTGCCTTTAAATAGAGAGCTGGAAAAATAAATGCAGCTGAATTGTATCCAATTGATTCCGTAATATTCCGCGGAGCTAGTAATTGTGGCTAATTAACCTTCTCTCATGCATCACAACGATGCCTTACTGAATTAATCTTGCATTCTGATTTCATGACACACCTAATTTGTGCAAGAGTGGAATCTTTAAATAAAGCAAGTTTTTTGTCCGGCATGCAGAAACATTTCAGCGAAAGTGTGCACACGACCCTTAGGAATTAAAAAAGATTTTATGATTTTATCGGGCGGTGAGGTAATAAGCATTGTTTCCTCATGCCTCTCGCTTGAGTTTCTCTCCAGCCCCCCTGTGTGTGGAGCACATTGTCAGTGTGTGGTAGGTCCCCCCTCATTGGTTAATCCCTGCCTTGCACCCATAGCTTTCAAAAAAAGGCTCCAGACTTCTATGACCTTGCATTAGACAAGCGGGTATAGAAAATGGATGGATGTGATTTTATTGTGGTTGTCCAATACAAAGGGTTATTCTGGATATACATTATGAGGGCAAAAATATAGGGACACACTGCTTAATCACTCAGTTCAGGTGTTTCATTTAGACATATTGTCGCAGGTGTATAAATTCAAGCACCCAGCCATGCAGTCAGGTTTACAAACATTTGAATGGGTCATTATGAAGAGCTCAATGAATTCAAGCGTTGTGCTGTTATAGGATGCCACCTTTGCAGTAAGTCAGTTTGTGAAATTACTTCCCTGCTAGATATTCCATGGTCAACAGTTGCCATGACTCAACCACCAGACAGTTTCACCTGGATGACTACCTGCTGGATGTCAGCATACCAAGACATTTTGGACACTTCTATGCTCCCCACTTTATGGGGACAGTTTAGGGAAGGACCTTTTCTATTTCAGCATGACTGTGCCCCAGTGCACAAAGCAAGGTCCATAAAGACATGCTTGGGTGAGTTTGGTGTGGAAACACTTAACTGGCCCACATGGCAGAGAGCCCTGACCTTAACGCCACCAAACACCATTGGGATGAACTAGAACAGAGATTGTGATCCAGGCCAACGTCAGTGCCTGACCTCACAAATGCTCTTCTGGATGAATGGGTAAAAAGTTCCCATAGAAACACTTCAAAATCTTGTGGAAAACCTTCCCTGAAGAGTTGCAGCTGTTATAGCTACAAAGGCGGGACCGTCTCGATACTGATGCCTATGGATTTAGAATGGGATGCCATAGAAATTCCCGTGGGTGTAATGGTCAAGTGTCCCAGTACCTGTGTTCATTTGTTTGTAGTCCCTCTTCACAAATGTTATTATTGCACTCTATAACTTGATATTCTGCTTTTATTGGTCAGCGTTTAGTATGTGTAAAATTAAGGTTATTAATTATAAACATTGCAGTTCATCACATTTGCAAATATATTTTCCAGAAATTGCTTTGTTACATAAAGTGATTTATGCAGAATTTTGTTTATTGTGAAATGATCCTTGCAATAATAATCAAAAACCTTCCAACAATAATATGCCCTGTAACTGCAGGTCATGGTGTTTGAAACATAGTGACGTTCAGGCCACGTTGCGTCATAACGTTCAGTTAAAAAGGACCTTCAGAAAATGAAATTTTCAATGATCTCAATTTAGATTCAATGGCCCACATGGCTCAGTAACATAAACATCATTAAACCCCAGAGTCCAATTCTGTATTAGTCATAACCTTTCCAGCTGCTTAACCGATCACACAATAGAGCTGTTATTCAAAAAACACATATTAAAAAGTGTTTGTTTATCAGGACTGGTCATCATGCTTCACCTTATTTGGCATTTTGCTTGCACTAGAAAAGCTTATGGGCCTTTTGAAAATAACCCACATTTAAGTATAATAATGATTGTAAAAATAATAATGAAAAGTCAGGGCACGCTCATAGAGGCCTTTATTATTGCCGTCTTGTCCGGTTCGATGTGACTTTTGCTGTGGGTATGTCCCCAAAAGGGGAGATTTTGGGGAAAAAAGGCTGCTATTCCCAACAAAGGGGCATTGAAGGGAAGAGTGCGACACAAAGGGGAATACTTCAGCCTAAAATAAGGATCTTCTTACCTGTTTGCGTCTTTAGGTGTTCAGACATGATGGCTATAATCTGTCAGATTGCATTTAATCACACAAAATTAATATTTTATATAAAACGTGAATGGAAATAATGGGGCATCTTAAGTAATAAAAAAGGTGATTTATTGAGCTGAAGTACACACATGTAGGACAGAAAACGAGGAATCTACAGAAAAAATCTAGTGAGATTTATTAATGCCTCCATTAGCCCATGACCTAGTTCCTGACTATGTGCTGGTTCCCTAGATATAACCATTTCCCTGTCTTTGCTGCTTATCCGAATGAAATATAATTATTCTTCATGTTTTATCTTTTGCAATATTTTGTTTGCCTGCTGCTGCCCAATTTTGGAGCTGAAATATTAATCAGCTGCTCAAAAATCGGCAAGCAGCTGATAATGCAATAGTCTCCAACTCGGCTCTGAACAAGTCTAACTCAAACAGGCCGGCGGATGCCCAGAATCTTCTTTGGAAGAGTTTTGAGGTCCCTGGCACTCGTCCAGATCATACGATGGCCAAAACATGAAAAGAGTAGGACTGTGGGGGCCGAGCCTCCAAAGCTGGAGTCTTGATCACAGAAGGACAGGTGTACCTGAATGCTTGCGTGAAAATCAGACATGGGGGATTTAATGAGCAGAGTGTTAGAGACACCCATTCCAGTAAGGTCTCAGTAAATCTGTATCAAAAACCTAGTGTGTACAAACTCTGCCTGCTATGGTTTTAGTAATAAAGGCCAAAATTGCAGAAAATCGGTGTTTACAGACAAGTGCAATGTCCAAATATGAATATTGTTCTGTGTATAACCCTCAGAATATTAAGACTGGAGTTGTTTTATTACCGGCTAGATTATATTTTAAAATACATTTTTAGGTTCTACTTAAAAATACGAAATTGGTGTAATATGATTAGCACAATTAATCCCTTGTGTAGATCATAATCTGTCAAATTAATGAATTTACAAATGCTGACTATATCTTCAATGTCAGGAGGAATAATATTATACGATTTTGTTTCTTAAACTGGTAAAACAAAGATCCACTCAGATGTGGAATTCCACTTATTTTTGTTTGTATGATGTTGATATGGTGTGCAGATGGATGCGGCAGACTAAGTGACCTCTGCTGCCACCATGTGGCAAGATAAGTAAATATGTGATACTTGACTGAAAATGAGTCAAAATCACTGAAGGTAGTTAACTCTGCATATTTAGGATTGTAAATGTAAATTTAAATACTTTAATATTTTTAATCGATAATAAAATAAAATTCACGCAAAATGATACAATACTGAATACTTGCTTGCCCACCGAAAGACTCTAATGTCACCCAGGGTGACACCCTGCCTTATGCCCTATGCTGCGAGGGACAGACTCCAGGTCCCCTCGAATGTCACCCAGGGTGTCACCCTGCCTTATGCCCTATGCTGCGAGGGACAGACTCCAGGTCCCCTCGAATGTCACCCAGGGTGTCACCCTGCCTTATGCTGCGAGGGACAGACTCCAGGTCCCCTCGAATGTCACCCAGGGTGTCACCCTGCCTTAAGCCCTATGCTGCGAGGGACACACTCCAGGTCCCCTCAAATGTCACCCAGGGTGTCACCCTGCCTTATGCCCTATGCCACCTGGGACAGACTCCAGGTCCCCTCAAATGTCATGCAGGGTGTCACCTTACCGTATGTCCTATGTGACTCCAGGGTCCCTCGCGACTCATACCAGGATAAATGGTTACATCTTACCTCTTTGTGCATGTACTGTATGTCCTTAAAATATCTGGAGAGCAGGATGGTATATACAAAACAAGCATGCCAATCATTTCATTTGAGAAACAGCCAGTATGTAACTTCAGTTTAATGTTTCCAAGAGGACCACTGCCCCCCCTCAGAGATGCTGCACGCCAAGGCTGTAACAAAGGGAGTCCTGGGCCTAATTATACACTCACATTGTCCATCTTTTTCAAAAGTCTTTTGTTTCCTTGCCATTGTATTCTGCACCTGAGACTCTCAACTCTCGCGAAGCTCAACAAAGCATTACTTTGGTCATCTTCAGACCTCAAATCAGTGTTGCTGCGTGATATAAGTCTGTGAGCTCGTAACCAGTGGCAACAGGCACCTTGCGTACCAGCACTAGCCATATGCATCTCTGTCACTAACTTCCAGCTGGAAGGATCGATATGTAAGCTAGCAGTAGATCCTACCTACAGACAGAAGAGCAATAGATGAAGAAAATATCTAAATGATAAAACATCCTCTTTTTGTGTTATGGGTTCAAAGACATTTAATTTGGGTAAATAAAATGGATGATTAAATCCTACTTTATACTTTGTAACTTGAAATATGAGTCTTTATCATTACAGTACCAATGTTTTAGTGTTTTACTGCTGGTTTTACAAGACTGAATTTTTTCATTATCTCCTTCAGTTTATATACTGTGTATCTGTATAGCAATCAGAGCAGTATTGATTTTCCAGTCTTTTTTTGTGTTTGAACTAATACAAAAATTTCTTCCTCTAACTTGTTGCAGTTCCCCCTCAAATTCCTTCCAGTCGATGTGTCTGACACTGGATTTAAAGTCCCTGTTGCAAAATGGCCTTTCATTTATGAACTGCCAGGCTGCAGTTTAATTCTAACAAGAGTCTTTCAGGTCAGAGAAGCTGCAGATCAGTCCTAATCTAAAGTCATCTTTCCATTGCTGTTTTGTGAATTACTTATTTTTCAACTCGGCACAAAAATCACCTCAAGGCAATGTAAGAAGTTTTCCGTGATATTTGAAAAAATTTCTCTTTGAAGTATGAATGTTTCCATTAATGTTGTTTCTTCAAAATTAGCGAAATTTAAGTTAAAACAACACTTTAGACTCTTTTTAGATTCTTTTTTCAAAGAGAAGATGAAGAACATGAGTATAATTTCTAATATTTATTTTTCTTCTCTGATTGACTTTTTCAGGTTGAAAGAGTTGGTCCTATTTAAATAAATAAATATTCATAATAAATATTCATGATGGAAATTTTCAGGATCTTAGTATTTATATTTAATTTATTAATTTTCATTTTGCCATATGACCTACAAGAACAACATATAATTTCAGTGAATGACTCCATGTATCATATATATGCCTGACAAAAAAGGAGTTTAACTTTGGAAATTGCACATGGGGACTCCTGTACAAGTCAGAGATTTGTGAGCCATTTGATTTTTCTTAAAGAAAACATACTTACTGAAACTTAAACTTACATCTGCTGTCAGAGCTGAAAAATAGTTTTGCCGTAACAGAAATCTGTGATTATTTTTTCATCGGTGAACTGTGAAATCATATAAAGCGAAAACTGGCCTAGTGTTCCTGAATATCTCCCCTTGACAGGACTCTGATAAATCCAGGACATTAAGCCCTTCCACATTCATTTGCTTGTCATTCGATGGGAAAATTTGCAGTTTCCTGACACACTCCATCTTCTGGCTTCATGTTTTGCATTACTTTGCGAGGTCAGAGTTCAGTTCAAATCTTGATTCCTTCAATTTTCTCAACCTGGCAGTAAATATTTCCTCCATAGTAGGGGTGGAGGAGACATCTCATAGCAGAGGGCATCAATAGGGGACGCGGATCCCCTGAGTAAAATTTGCTGACCTGGAGGAAGGGAGGAAGGTGAGGTTGTTGGGAATGTTGCTTTTATCACTTTATCACTCGATAATATTTGCCGGGTGGGTGGGCAGATGTGCCCCCCCCCCCCCCCCAACCCATGGGAGAATCATCCTGAGTGTTTAGTGAACAATGATTTAGCTTATGCTAACAGGTGCTTTATTTATAGTATGGTTGTCACTTGTATGATAATTGTTTATGACGTGTACCTTATTTGGAAATAATGCCATACCACTGAGGTGCTAAAAGATACACAATCTCCTTTCTTATCGGCCGAAACCTGCCCCATTCAGCTTTACACAGTGTCTATGGTTTGATGAGTACAGAGCACATTCTCTGTAGTTTTTAGCAAAAGGCCTGTTCTGAATTTCTCTCTGACATTTTGCATTTTCCCTACTGGGTCCACTATCTGCCAGAGAGTATGATAGCAGCACAATACATGGCAGCCACTAGACACACATTTGAACCTGTGCCATACTGGGTTTAGATCTCTGCCACCTCCTGGCAGAGATCCGGGCCGGTGGTTGGATGGCAGTAGTAGTCGCACCTTAGACCAGCTCCACCGCCGGCGCCTGCTGGGGTTGGCATTGTCGTTGCGTGGATTGGATTATTCAGCACTTCAGATGAATGTGATGATGCCAGTAAAACCAGTCTAAACCTGGTGAGTTTCCCATGATTCATGTTTTTTTCCCCTCAGTAATTAGACGGCATGTTTAACGGCGTGTCCCACCTGCCCGTACCCCTGAGTAGTTTGCTTACTGCTTGCTCGCACCATTCCATCTGGGTCAGACATGGGTCACCTGCTTATTTCCTGGACTTAATATATATATAGGTGTATTATTTGTAAAACTGATTGATCAAAATTTTGCTTTGGGTATTAGCAGATTGTGTGTTGAAATAAACGACTCATCAATACCAAGCACCAGGAATTCAATTTTCCAAATTTTTCTGAAAACCACTCCTAACTCTTTGCGTCTCTTGAAACTAAATGTGTTTCCTAGAAAAAAAATGGAAGGAATTTTATCAGACCATAGTAGCTGCCACACTTTCTGTGCTGTGGGCTGCTTTTTTTTCAGTTTCAATAGATTCCTATTCTATTGTTGTTTTGTACCACATATTTTCTGCACTTTTACATCACTGACCAGCTCCTGTGGAAAAAGCGAAATTTGGTAGAATTTTGTTGATTTATTTTTTAAATGCAGGCCCACTTTTTGGGGATTCAGCTACGGATATTTCAGTCTAGTTTGCCAATAATAAAAAAAACAGCTGATTTTAAAAGGCCTTTCCTATACTAGTTCTACATGATGCAGTATGTTTTATTTTATCATTATTATTATTTTATTTATTTATGCTTTATTTGTAATTATCCACTTTGTCCTGTTGAATATTGCACCCTCTTGACAACTGCCACCATATTCATTTTCCATGACAACAAAAAAAATCAATGCCTCATTTTGTGAGTAGGCCAACGGATCGTAATATATTTCTGTTCTGAGTCAGTCGGCTGGTGCTATTATGTCTGCTGAAACAAATGAAAACAACAGTAAAATAAGCTTCAGCCTCGGGAACATACTCACGCAACACCCAAACGCTGAAAACATCCTCCAGGAACGAACGGCGCCTAACAGTGACCCCTTCTACAAATGGCGGGACATAAATCTACCACATTAGATGGTTTTATCATGGTAATATGAATTATCTCTTTGGGTTAAACACCACATTTAATGCATGGGCCTTTATTTTCAAAAGCCTCGTCAGCAGAACGGTCAGCACTTTCCAAGCCTTACTGCACATGTAAGTCGTTGCAATAAAAAACAGAAATGAGCCGTCCTTCAACTAAGTACATAGGGGTGTGATGGATTATGCCAACTGCTAAACCACCACTTTGTTCATGATTAACATTTACCATTTAATAAGGTCTAATGTAAGTGAATTGTGTCTGTTCTGTTTAGAGTCTGCATTACAAAACCCACTGGTGTCTAGTCGAAATGAGGCTGAAGCTGAAACACCCATCAAAGACTGGCTCGTGACAGGCTGACCAGGTCTGTCCGATAGTTCTTTTCTGTGCACCTGTCAAAAAATGAAATTCTGTGGACTCGAATGGAGGCTGCTGGCAGCGCTGTGTGTCGAAGACAGCTTTGCTTGTTTGCTGTGGTTTTGCCATGTTGACAGTTGACACCCTCATCAGATTGGATTACTTCTATCCAATCAGAGTCGTTGTTTACCTCACTACCCAGTTCCCAGGTATCCATATTGGTTGTACACTTTGGAATTTCACATAATATAGTATCCCTACTGTCTCATTCATACTGAGGATTCTGACACACCTCTCACATCGCATACTATATTTCACCTACATAGCAAACAAATATGTGATTTCAAATTTCCTTACTGTTACTGTTGATTACCGATACTACCAGAAGATCGTTTTGTGGAAACCAAGGGGTGAGTTTTATTGTTGTGCAATGTGCATTTTTCTCCACTGGATGACTGACTCTCCTGCTGTTCAACACCACGCTTTATATTTGTGCTGGAACAAGAATGACATCCCGAGATTTTTACTGTCTGTTCCTGAGTATTGGGACCGGCACACGAGAACACAAGTACGCATATTGAGAAATACCTCAGAGCTGATCTTGTATTGGCCTTTTAAGCATAAATGAAACTGCAATATAAATGAAATTGAAAGAAACTAAACGAAAAATACTTCAAAACGATGTAACTTTAACTTAAAGTGGTCAAAAAATGCACATAACCACGCTCCCCCCCCCGACATTTGCCCAACCAAATTCAAAATATGCCGCCTCGGCTTCCAACCGTGACGTAATAGCATTTGCGCACACAACCCATTCCCTATAACCTTCAAACACGCCGTAGACACGTTCGCTATTTAGTAATCTTACTTATTATTTACATTCACATGTTTATTTTGTTACACGGTCTTTCTTCCTCGCAGCTTCCAAAACACCTGCACCAGGTATTCGGTGTTCTTGATTCGTTCGTGATTGTTTGATGCGGGTGTAACTGCCTGGAGGTCTCTGACGATTAGGCTGACAAACACCGCCATGGTGCACTGGGCTCAAACATCACAAGGAGGCCAAAGACATATGTCCAATATTAGGAAATTAAAACAAATTAACGTATATCTAAAAGGTATATCTAAAAATGTGTGTTTAATAGCTTTTTAAAACAAGAAGCTTATAAATGTCCTTTCCTGCTGTCTAGAGTGTTACATTCCTTTTTCACAAGTACATAATCAATACGATGCTGCCCCCTCGTGGCTGTTGATTAATTAATAGTGCAGTAATGCAGATACATCAACGTGTTTCTTCCCTAGTTTTCCATTCTAGGTTTGGAAAATAAATAACGTGTTCTTCTATTTAAAAAGCTTGTAGTGTCAGTGAGTTATGGTTCCCAGTATCACATGATGAGGAAACCTGACTTTAGATAATTGGCGGTCTCATCTCAAAGTGAGTTTTTGAAATTTACTCTTCAATTGTACAATATCAAGAACAATTCTATCCATGTGCTGCATGGGGCACTTTCTTGGAGCACAGTTAATGACCGGCTAATTCCACTACAGTGTAATAGGAAGCATTACTGGGGATCATTCCAGCCTGTTGCCATCAGATACTGCAGCCCAGCCTCAGAAATTTAGACGACTGATTTGATTTGATTCCATAAACTTTATTCATCCCAGAGGAAAATTATTTGACAGATGGATGGATAAGAAATTTCGTGCACTAGGCATTTAGAAGCCCAATTAAAAAGAAATTAGATTATTGCTTGTAGTGAAACTCAAAAGTAAAAATGGAGCAACACACCATTCTTTCCATTTCCTACTGCCTACCATTAAATTAATTTACTTCCTCAAATGAAGATGGGTGTTTCTTAACACCATGGGTGACCACTCACTGGTTTAAAAGCTTGGTGCTTATGAAGGCTATGAATGTGTATGTGTCAGGAAACATTTTACAGATTTTATCTTAGTTTTATATTGATTGTCACGCCTGTTTGGGGGATGGAAAAATATCACTTGTGACTTGCAACACAATCACACTGCGGACTTTACTTTCTGAATCTGACCCACTGACATTTACGAACCATCATTCCATCGGCTTCATCTTCAGAATAAGGTAAATAACTGTTGTATGCTCTAGGTGGTTTGCAGATTGATATTCTTATTTGGCGTCC
>JAODUD010000039.1:17728620-17745759 GCA_026784285.1 Stomatorhinus walkeri | reverse complement strand
CTGACCTCTGTCATCATTTTAAGTGGGAGAACTTGCACAATCGGTGGCTGACTAAATACTTTTTTGCCCCACTGTAGTTATCAGGTGAAGCTAAATAACTGGTTCTTTGCAAACTATGGACTAGATCTGGATGTTGATGGATTGTCAGACGTGACAGAGGGACTAGGCTCCGCCAGAATATTTGAATTGTATTTATATTAATGTTTAAAATTAAGGCATGGAGTGTCTGTTTTGTTAGTTAATTGTTTGGAATAAAACCACGGCTTTAAATCATAATCAGATCTCCCAAATCATAACATTTTAAAATGCCCAGATCTCAAATTTGGTGTTATAATGAGCACCCCCTCTAAAATGAACAACTGTTGCATTCACTTCAAATTTCTTCTACTGTAGTTATATACAGTGGTACCTCAGATCTGGAAATTAATCCGTTCAGAATTCCGGACCGAATCATAAAAAGTTCGAGTTCTGATCGAATTTTCCCCATAAGACATAATGGAAAATCAATTAATTGGTTCCCGGATTTTTTTTGCATTTATACACAAAATGAACCGGACAAAACAAGAAGAGCATATGCTGTACTAAGCACATTTATAAAAACAGTGATTTGTAAAGTAAGAAAATAATGTATCCAAGCAATATGTAAAAAAAAAAAACAATGTGTCCTGCCCCGATCGTCCGCTCCTTCCGTGTGCCACGCCCCCTCGTTAACGCCCTGTGGAATTCCCATGTGATCAGCTGTTTCTGGTTTTCTGTAATTAAACACCGTGTTGGCACGTCGATAAAAATATCGGTGCAGCGGTGAGAGGATCGGGAGAAGACTAAAAAGTAGAGGGTTTATAATGTCGGAGGAAAAATAAGTTCACACACCACGTTGTTCACTATGAACTGGGAACAAACTCCGTCCGTCCTTTCTTTATCTCACAAAACATACATATGCACTTATATACACTTCGAGCATGCGCATCACCACACAATGCCCCCTACCGTACAATCAAATTATGACAAACCGTATACAATTGAGAGCATACATTTACATACACATGTTAACACACCGTATTCCCCGATACCCTGACGTCTGCGCCTTTGTCTCCGTTCCGTCCACGCTTGGCACGACAGTATTATTATAATGAAATGTATTCATGGTTTATTATTAATATTAAAATAATTCATAAGAAAGATTTATTTTTAAATGTATGTTATTATATAATAATAATGACTGTTACTGTTTATCATTGTCTGAATGTATTTTTACTGTCTAATTATATTTATTCAGCTAGTGTAAACATGCACGATGCTATCACAGCGAATGCGAGGCTGAAACTGAAACCTTACCATTTGTTTCCGCTGAGAGACGTGCCGCCTGACTCATTTCCTCGCGTGTACAAGTTATCTTCGTCGTCGGCGTTTACGGTTTGACTTCTGAGATTCAGATCGAGCTCTAGGTATTTTTTTCGAACTGGTTGGTTTGACTTTTAAGAAATTAAGTTTGAGAACTGAGGTACCACTGTACTTACAATTTCCTGCCGTTTAACATTAAATTAAGTTTCCTTCTCAAATGAAGATGGGTGTTAATTAACACCATGGGAGCCAACTGGCTGGTTTGGTTTTGCTAAATTGTAAGCTTTTTACAGAATTTGTTCAAGTTGTATATTGATTTTCACGCCTAGTTTTGATGTTGACAAAATATATTAAATGATTTTCAACACATTTGTGTTGCAGAGTTTGCATTCTTTCGTCTGGCTCTGAGCAACTGACATTTACATGTTGAAAGGTAAATAAATGTTATATGCTCAGATTTTTCAGTCTTATTTAGCATCCACTTGATGCTGATTCCTGGAGACCATATAGCTGGGATTAATCTAGAATGTTCTGTCTTCTGTCTGGTTTTTCAGGGTAACCAATGGCATGTTTATTGTAAGTTTTCAGTTTAATAATACAATCTGGCCCTGAGGAGCTAAACCTGCATGCATGGTGTTGCCAGGATTATTGGATTATATCTATATTAAGGATTTGATGCTAGAACACTCTAAAACGTGGTGGATTGCCTGATCATAATTATTTGGGCCTTGTCAGTGTCACTCAGATCTTTATCTGTCATTTTCTTCTGCTTTCACCATGTCAGCTATGAGTACTGAATGTTAGCTTACAGTCTAATACATCCCAAACGTTGACATATGCTGTTTTATGATATAATCAACATTATTCACGTCAAATGGGGGTGGCCATAGTGTTTTGGCTAATTGATGTTTATCATTTTTAACTGTCACTTGATAAAACACTTTTTTTGCTATTTTGGACTTCCTTTGCTGGTCCCGGAGGTTGGACTCCCCCTTTGAATCTGGTTCCTCCCAAGGTTTCTTGCTACTACTTAATATTACAAGGGCAGGTACATATATACATTGATAAAAAGGGCACTTGTGTTTCGATATGTCAAAAAAATGGCCTATTATTTAGGCGAAATAAATTAGGAGTAATCTAAACAACACTAATAAGACAAGTGAGAAAAATAATATTTGTTGTTGAATTATAGTGCAAGCCTCTAAACACTCTACCTTAGCTATTCATGTTTGTCAAAAATGCAAACCTAACAGCATATCGCATAGTCAGCAAACAAATCGAAATGCTAATAAACCTCAATTAAAATCATTTTAAACTATGAAAATTCTGAAAATGTTGCATCGCTAAAATCCAATCCATATTTCTGCATTGGAAAATATGATCACTGGCCAATATAGTTTTGTCAGATATCACTGGTGCCGCCGGTGAAACTTGCCAGCGCTTATTAGTGGGATAACGTTATATCTTTTTTTCTGTGGAAAACAAAAGATCGAGCTGCTGGCCAGATTTAATAAGTATCATAACCGTGTCACGGATAATATAAAGTAAAATATAAATAGAAGGCTGTGTCCCATTTTGTTGTGACTAAAAAACGACATATTTATCCTCCATTGTTTAGGCAAACAAAACTAGACATGGGCAAAGGTACCTTAGAACAGAGGCACAAAAATCAATACTTGAATACAAACACGCAAGAAACATAATAAACATGGAATCAACAAATAAAGTAACAGGGCTCAAAACACCACAACATCCACAGTGGTGGTTAGGGGCGCTCAAATACTTAGCAGCACAATCAGCCCATTCAGCCTTACGGTCGCCCAGGGAGCAGGAGAAAACATAAGGGCTATGAAGGTTCTAAACAGAGAGGAATGAACAGAATCGCCAGGGACCCCTGCTGTCCAAACAGGGAAACAACTGACAAGACTGGAAGAGGCAGAGACCGATCCTAACAGCTATCTGGTTAGCTAATGTTCCCTGACATTAATTAATGTCAGTGAGCTGACATAAGACGGCATATGGTTATTGTTCAAAAAAGTTAATATTAACATTATTATTATTATTTTATAATAATATTACAATTTTATCTAATATTATTATAACATAATTAATTAAAAGCAACCTACTCACCTTGTTACGTCTATTCCAGCTCAGCCATTTGAGGAATGATTGGCTGCAATGTACAATATAGGTTCCCATTACAACAGGGGTACAGTTCCCCTCGTGCTGGGTTAAAAACCAGTATCCATAATGCTGGGTCACGACTTGATGATTGAAATCAATGACCATGATTGAAAATAACCCAGCAAAACCCAATTGGCTCTACCCACGTTTTTCGCTTATTTTCTGTTTTTGTTTTGTTTGAAAACACGTGCAGTTTGATGACCCCACAGTGTTTTATCTATCTAAGAATGAACTTTGTCTATTAGATTATTCATGCTGGGCATTTAGAAGCAAAAAATGAGATTATTGTTTGTCCTGACACTCCATCGTAAAAATGCATCAATACATTAAACTTAATATTTCCATAAATTAACTTAAATGAAGTTACTTTCTGAAATGAACATGCGTTTTTGAACAACATGGGAGCACAGACTCTGTGGTCAAACAGCTTGACTGAATGAAAGACCTGATCGGTTCTTATAAGCAGCACATGAATGCAAATAGAAGTTTTCACAGCATCCAGGTTTTGCATTGCTGATCTGAAGGCTGCTGCATGTTGTTTACACTGATAGCAAGTAACAGCTGTCAGAAGGGTAACATATTCCAAAATGGCTGCTTCTTTCCTGCATTTACACACTGGTACAGCTGGCTCTCTGTTGTCTTTCCATACATTTTACAATACAATGTTCAGTATATATATATGACTTTTGAACGTCTAAATGATTTGTATAAAGAATTACTTAAACAGATTCTGTGTCCATATAAATATTTTCCCGTATCACAGCTTCTCTTCAGCTGAGAGAGTCATGACTGTGCCTGAGAGATTCATTCTCATTGGCTGCCTGCTGCAAGGTGAGACCTAGCCAACGTGGGGGGTGGGGACAGATTTCATTATGGTCTATTCTTACTATGTTTCCTCTGTGTACAACAATTGCTGGACTCGGTTTAATTTAATGTAATATACTAATGTGTTTGTTATAGTGTAAATGTACAGCAGTGTTTCTTGGTATGATTACAGGGGCTCTGTGCAGTACCTGGTCAGCCTGGATGCCTCAGAACATACAAGCTCTGCATGGATCCTGTGTGCTGATTCCCTGCACATTCCATATTCCATCTGACTATGATCAATATCTGAAAGCCCCAGTCGGAATGTGGAAAAGAAGAGATATATATTCTGGAAATACTGTGTTTTCATCTAAAGAAACTCTTAAAAATGACATCCAAGGAGAGATGATCGGAAATTTAACAAAGAGGAACTGCACCACAGTCCTGTATAATATTACGACGAGCAGGACTGATCCTTATTTCCTTAGGATCGAAGGCATCGATAGTCTTAGGTATACTTTTGCGGAGAATCTGAAAATTGATGTCAAAGGTATGTCTTTCTGTCAGCTGCTATTGTCCATTTGAAATTTATTGTGGTAAGATTTATTAAAGTGTGATTTAAAATGATTACCAGGTATAATTCATTTTCAATTAATAAAAAAAATATGTACTTACATTTTAATTGGTGTCCTTGTTTTCAGATTAATGCTGTAGTATAAATGAATATAAGTCTAATCAATAAAAAGAAATGCAACACCTGTTCAGAACTGTGCATTTGATGTGCTGCTTGTCCCTAAGCCCAGGATGCCCCCCCCCCCCCCAGATGTGTATGACATGTGTGATACAATGTGATATGAATCATGTGACTCTTTGTCTCTGTATCTTCCAGACTCTCCTTCCAGCCCCCAGGTCACCATAAACAGGGACAAGGTGAGGGAGGGGGACTCTGTGACTCTGACCTGCTCGGCTCCAGCTCCCTGTCCATCACTCCCCCCGACTCTATCATGGACCCCCAGGCTGAGTGACAGTGTCACTGTATTTCAGGAGAATGATGATCACACTAAACATGTATCTTCTGTTATGAACTTTACTGCCTCACATCTCCACCATAAGCAGGAAGTCAAATGTACAGCAGTTTACAGGCTCCAGACAGATAACAGTGAGAAGACATCCCACACAAATGTAACTCTCAAGGTTTTCTGTGAGTCCATTTTAATAATTTTTTCTGAAAATTCAGAATTATGTATGAGATCATGGGGGGTGGGGCGGGCCTGAATAAGCCACACTCATTACTTAATTAGTTGTTATATATGTATTTTTTATCACAGTCTTAAAGACGCAATCTGTGCATTTGTCTGCTAATTTTATTACTAATTTAAAGCAATACAAAACTGACCAATGAAAAAGTTCTTTTTTTCTTGATATGGTATTTTCCTGAAAAGTTTCTTACCATTCCCACAGATTCTCCTAAAAACACGTCGGTCTTAACTAAGAATGACTGGAGTCTTACCTGCAAAAGTGTTGCCAAACCACCAGTGAAGAATTTCACCTGGTATAAAGTGACAGGGGGTGAAATTAAAGTTGTTTCAAATTCACGGAAGCTCACCTGTAATATCACTAAAGTCAGTGGACAGTATTACTGTCAGGCTCAGAATGAACATGGGCAGCAGAATTCAAGCATTGTGAATCTCGACAGTAAATGTAAGTACAGTGGAATCCATTTATTACGTCGGTCTGGGTGAAATTGATCACTATATGTGAGTGATCATTATAACCAATTTTTTTTCTTGCTTTATGTCTCAGGCAGGTAACCATCTAACTGACATTTGCATATTTATTACATGAATATAAGGTAAATAGTGTCGCTATGTACAGAAATTTATTGACTCTTTCAAAAAACAGTACACCTGTTTGAAACGGTTTTCAAATTTCATGGCAAATTAAATTACTGAACTGTGTATAATTCAAATACGCTATAATACTGTAGTGCCGGTGGCATCTGCATGTCCCAGCATACCTCGCGAGCGTGTGTATAGCCCTGTGTATGTCTTGTATTTATCCTTTGTTCAATTATCTCTCTCCAAGTTGGAACTTGGCTAAAAATGTCATGAAAAACTTCACTTCCTCCACCTCCTTTCCAATGTTAATGGAGAGAATTTTGTTGTCCAAGATTCCCCTGTCGTCTTTTCAACATGGCGGCTTACACAGTCAGCAGTAATTCTATTTTATAAATATTTAAAAATGTTTTTGTTAAATTCATTAATTTCTTTATGAAAGTAGGGTATGCCCAGAGTTGACATCAAAGACACAGGGTATTCCTATTCCAAAGAACTGAACCCCTAAACAACAGAAAGGCTTGGTTCTTATACATACCTGTAACTCCCCTTAAAAGAAATCTTCTACTTCAAGATGAAAACGTGATGACCTCAGAGGTGATGACCTCACGCACCCCCACATTCCTCTAGGTCCAGGGACAGACAGCCAGTCGCCATCAGCTGCACCCCACCCTTACTAGCCCTTTACATACTGTATTTCTATTTAATCCATTCAATGCAATCAAGCAAACCAGATTAAATATAGCACGCATATAGGACTACAAAAGAATATACACCTGTTTCTCTATTAGCTATTTCTGACTGCTCCCCCTCTGACGTATCTTTCTCTGAGGCAGCCAGAGTAATACATTCCGTTCTCTCAGCAAGGAAAAGGACGCTCCAATTATTGGCATAAACAGGCAGTTTCATCTTCCTGTTTCAGAGTCAACGCAAGACACCTACACACACACACAAACTGTCTTTATCATTGAAGGTGAGCCCATATTACAACTGGAGGAGCAGCCATTGTAATACCAATTAATAAGCGTTTCTTTGGTTTTATTTCACTGCCACTCGCCAAACCCTGACTTTACAGACCCGACTCTTCTGCAGTGGAAAACCAAAGCGAGCAGGAACCGCCCTGTAAATAGTCTCTCCCCAGGCATGTGTGTGACATGTGTGATTCAATGTGATATAAAACATGGGAGACTTTGTCTCTATGTCTTCCAGACTCTCCACCCAGCCCCCAGGTCACCATAAACAGGGACAAGGTGAAGGAGGGGGACTCTGTGACTCTGAGGGAGGGGGACTCTGTGACTCTGAGGGAGGGGGACTCTGTGACTGTGACCTGCTCGGCTCCAGTTCCCTGTCCATCACTGCCCCCGACTCTGTCATGGACCCCCAGGCTGAGTGAAAGTGTCACTGTATTTCAGGAGAATGATGATCACACTAAGCATGTATCTTCTGTTATGAACTTTACTGCCTCACATCTCCTCCATAAGCAGGAAGTCAAATGTGCAGCAGTTTACAGGCTCCAGACAGATAACAGTGAGAAGACATCCCACACAAATATAACAATTAATGTTCAGTGTAAGGCCATTTTGATAATATTTTCTGAAATTTCTGAATTATATTTGACATCGGGGGGGCTGAATACGCCACTTTCATTACTTAATTAGTTATATGTGTTTTTATCACAGTCTTAAAGATGCAATCTGTTCATTTGTCTGTAATATTGTATTAACAGTTCAAAGCAATATAAAACTAACCAATAATAAGATAAAAAACTATTTTTATTTGAACTTTACATTTTTTTTACAGCAACAAATGACATCGCATGGTTTAATAATACTTGATTTCATTGATATATAAACTTAAAATGAATGAAAATGGCTTCTTAATATATATAGAATATTATTGCATATGCATTGCAATGTAAGACCATTTTGATCACATATTTTTGAATCCTGTATGAGATCTGGTCTCAAAATCTTGTGAATTTAATTCTGATTGATATTATGTCTGATAAAACTGATATTCCTTGGTTTCTTTAACATTGTTGCAGATTCTCCTAAAAACATTATGGTCTTATTTGGAAAAGACCTAACCTGCAGCAGTGATGCCAACCCAGCAGTGAGCAATTTCACCTGGTATAAAGTGACTGGGGGTGAAATTGAAGTTGTCTCATACTCACAGAACCTCACCTGTAATATCACTGAGGTCAGTGGACAGTATTACTGTCAGGCTCAGAATGAATATGGCTTGCAGAATACAAGCACTGTGCAAGTCCACTGTGAACGTAAGTCTCACTTCATATCACTTTCTAAATAATGATGTTCTAATAGATTTATAATCATTTACCTGTGCTTTTAAGGTTGCTGAGGTCATGGGTGCTGTAAAAGGGGGACGTTAGGATGATGCCAAGGGCCACTGACTTACGGGGGCCCTAAAAGTCTGAAGAATGATTGGTTTGTGTCACGATTGGGAATAGAATGGAGGCGCGTGCAGGTGTTAGGATTAAACAAAATGGGGCTTTATTAAGAAAATAAGAGTACAGACTCGAAACAAGAAATACTCACACGGGAGCACAGAGTGGGGATGACCTCACAACACTATGATACTAATGACAGGACTGGGGAGCACAAGAATGGAAAGTTATTTTATACAGGACTGACGAGAGAGCAAACAAGAGGCAGCTGGAGTGATACACACGAGGGCTGAAACGAGGTAAAACAAAACAAGCAACAGAACGAGAGGGGCAGGAAGGCAGGACATGACAGTACCACCCCCTAACACGTGCGCTCCAGGTACAGACTGAAGAGGGGACTTAGGGACCAAGTCAATAGGAAGGAGAGACTGGACGTAGGACTGGACTGGACATAACAGGATGGGACTCAGGACTAGACGAGGGATGACAGGACAAAGCAGAACAGGACGGGTCAAGACAAGATGCTAATGAGGGCACAGGACAGAGCGAGAGCAGGGACAGAAGGGGAGACACCAAGCCAGACATACACACCAATGCTGGACACCAGCTAAGGGACAACAGGGCACAGAAACTCAGCAGGGACCATGGAACAAAAAGGGGAACAACTAAGACCACAAAGACTGTATATCGAGCACAAAACCAGATAGGACAGACAAGTGGAGGGACAACAAGGACAGGGATAAAGACACATTGAGCACCATCAATAACACAGGCCAGGGAGAACTAAAGGCAGGAGAGAGCAGGGGGGCCAGAACTGGGGCACAAAGGAAAATGGGGTTATGAAAGGGGTCTTTTGTACCCCAGAATGCCAGTAGGAACAGGTGACATCAAGGGGTCAGCGGAGCCAGATGGTGCCTCTGGGACAGCTGGGCCAGGACCGAAGGATGCCAAGGGACCCGTAGGACCAGAGGCAGGACAGGAATCATAGTAGGAACCAAGGCAGGAACTGGTGGGTGCCACTGGGACTCCAGGACAAGGCGGCACTACCGGGACTGTCAAGAACCCTTGGATGCTGAGGGACAGCTGGGCAAGAACAGAGACAGGGGTAGGAACTGGAACAGGAGGGGCCTGCAGGGCAGGAGCTGGAACTGGAGCAGCTGCCACCAGGAGACAGAAATGACCCGCTTTCTTCTGGACCCCTGCCGATACCCGGGGCACCCCATAGCTTGCGAAAAGAGTGGCCTGAATCCTGGAGGGGTCCCACTCCAGGTCGTTTAGCGGGATGTCTGCCACCCCCTCTGAGCAGTCAGCAGCTAGGATGTTGGGCTGACGGCGGCCAAGACGTACAGGCACCAGTGGGACAGCAGGAGCCAATGAGGTGTGCGAAGCCGGGCTTCCTAGAAACAAGCAGTACAAAATTGGCACATCCAGATGTAAGTAAGACGAAACTTGGACATCTAGAGGCAATCTAAAGACAAAGCCAGGGGACGTGGCAGAAGGCTGGGCTGAACCGTGAGGCCTGGAGGCAAGCGGGGCTGAACCGGGAAGCACGGAGGCAAGTGGGGCTGAGCCCAGACACCTGGCAGTGAGCAAGGCAGAGCAGGGACCTCCAGTGGCAAGGAAAGCACAGCAAGGACTTCTGGTGGTGAGCATGGCAAAACCAGGACCTCCAGTAACAAACTGCTAGGAATGACCCTCCCAGGCATTTGAGAACAATCCTCTTGGGGTTGGGAATGGCTCATCTGCACCAGGAACAATGGCGGCTTCTCCTGGGTCGGGTGCTAGTGGGGGCGATGAAGACCTTACTGGTCTCCAATGTGGAGGGTGTTGGGTGAGCGGCCCACTCAGGGCCAAGGGTCTTGAGGCCAGGCACGACGTGGCCTCTTCAGGCCTGGGTTTGAACCATGGCGGCGATCTCTCCCGAGCCGGGAGCTGCGACAGCGACGACCTCTCCTGGGCTGGGCGAGGTAGCAGCAGTGGCGTCACTTAGGCTGGGTCCTGGCGTCGGCTCAGCCCTCCTCTTTAATCTCTGCATTCTGGGTGGGAGCTGACAGAGGGCCTTTAGGAGGCAGCATGTGGATCGGCAGCCACTCTAGGGGGGAATGAGTGAGGCAGGAAGGCAGGACATGACAGATTGTTATGTGTTGGGGGCATAATATGATATGCTGTCATGGGGCCCAAGTTCTCTAGCAATACCCCTGACTCAAGGTGACATTAACATTAAAACCAGGAGGAAACTGAGGTCTATTTAAAAATTGCATATGTTCACAACAACATGTTACACATGATGCCCAAACCTTTCAGTCTGCAACCCAGAAGTGTGTATATCTGAAACAATAAAAATTAGGTTTCCATTCTGGCTATGGATTCCCAGCTAAATATCATATAATGTGGAATAATTAATTCATCTGTACATTCTCTAAGTCACAATTCTTTACATACAGCAGTCAAAAGTGAAGTTACAACTCATCAAGCTGTAATACTGACTGCCAACTCTCATACTTCCAGTTCCTGTTTATAGATAACTGGGAAAAACTTGGTGTCAAGCTGGTGTCCTCGATCATTTTACTGGCACCAAATTTAATTACTGTTTTAAAATGACAGGACTAACTGCTGCAGAATGTCGCCTAAATTGGGGTAAATGTGAAGCAAAGACATCATGGGCGTGGCTGTAGGTTTCTGATCTCTGTAACAGTGTTGGTTTCCAGTAATATCATGGACACACCCTCTGTTTGCAGCTGTCAAAGCTCCGCCCATTTTAATTGGCGCTGCTGCAGGGGTTGCTGGGATGATTCTCACCTCCATCTTACTGATGATTATTCTCAAGTGAGTGTCTGCACATGGTTTGAGTTTATTCTGATTTCACTCAAAATACTCAACAAAATGTTATCGTGGGACTGGTTTTCTTTGTTCTAGTGAGAATAAAACTGGCCTAGGTTCTATGTCAGTACGTCGTTCACTTGTTCTACAGGTTAAATTGTGTAATAGTCTTATTTTTGAGTTTATATCATCTCTGCATGAAAATTTCCTACAGTTATTGTCTGTTTTTCACTGTCTGGTTCTGATCACGTCATGATGTCCAGGAAAAATTGCACCAGACAGAATCATGGGAGTAAGATACAGGAAACAGGAGAATTAACACTGACAAACCAGGTGAGTCTCTCTCATGGGCTGCAGATCCACGCAACGCACTGTCAGGCTGCACACAGACATGAGAGTATGGAGAGATCATATGATGTATGGACTTTATGACATGTTACCAGCACCATTTATGTCATTAAATTAATGACCCTCCACTGACAATTTGCAATAGCAATTTTTCAGTAGAATTATATTTATTTAGATTAGATTATTTGATCCAACAAAGATAATACACTAAAAAGTGACCTTTGACTGCCCACGTCAGATTAATGTAATACTGTCTTCAGCTGCCTGCGCCCTGCTGACTCCTCTGTACTTCTCTGTTGCTTTTGTAAATATAAAATATGTGTTCCACAAAAATAATTACTCATTTACCCTGTTGGCTTTTCAGAAAGAGTCTTCAAAGTCGTTATATCACTTTGAATCTGATAACAAAAACACAGCATCTGATTTATCACACAGGAAATATCTGACTTAAGCTTAATATTTTGCATAGTATCTATTTAATTTTAGTTCAAAATCCATTTCCATTGCTTAATTTCTCCTTATTTATATTTATATATATGGTATAGATATAGGGGTTGGGCAATGAAACTGAAACACCTGATTTTAGACCACAATAATTTATTAGTATGGTGTAGGGCCTCCTTTTGTGTCCAATACAGCATCAGTTTCTCTTAGGAATGACAGATACAGGCCCTGCACAGTGGCCAGGGGGCTTCTGAGCTGTTCCTCTTGCAGAACAGTGGTCAGGTCACTATGTGATGCTGGTGGAGGAAAACCTTTCCTGACTCGCTCCTCCAAAACACCCCAAAGTAGCTCAGTAATATACAGTAAAGTACTGCTCCAAAAATTAAAGCTACATTTGTTAAGCAGAGTGTAGCATCAAGTGAATTAAACTTCTAGGATATTATTCTGGTCAGTTAAGTGGCAGAGGGGGCTGTTAGTCAGTTTCAGCTGCTTTGGCGTTAATGAAATTAACAACAGGTGCACTAGAAGGACAATAATGAGACGCCCCCCAAGACAGGAATGGTTTAACAGGTGATTTTTCCCTCCTCATCTTTTCTGACTATTTTTTCACTAGTTTTGCATTTGGCTGCGGTCAGTGTCACTACTGGTGGCATGAGGCCAACTCCTCCAGGATGGTGCATCAATACCTGCCATTGCCAGAAGGCTTGCTGTCTCCCAGCAGTCTCAAGGGCATGGAGGAGATTCCAGGAGACAGGCAGTTACTCTAGGAGAGCTGGGCAGTGCCATAGGAGGTCCTTAACCCATCAGCAGGACCGGTATCTGTTCCTTTGTGTAAGGAGGAACAGGATGAGCACAGCCAGAGCCCTACAGAATGACCTCCAGCAGGCCACTGGTGTGAATGTCTCTGACCAAACAATCAGAAACAGACTTCATGAGGGTGGCCTGAGGGCCCGACATCCTCTAGCGGGCCCTGTGCTCACTGCATGGCACTGTAGAGCTTGATTGGCATTTGCCATAGAACACCAGAATTGTAATCGGATACTGGCACCCTGTGCTTTTCACAGGTGAGAGCAGGTTCATCCTGAGCACATGTGACAGCTGTGACGGTCTGGAGAAGCCGTGGAGAACGTTACGCTGCCTGTAACATTGTTCAGCATGACCGGTTTGGTGGTGGGTCAGTGATGGTCTGGGGAGGCATATCCATGGAGGAATGCTCAGACCCCTACAGGCTAGACAACGACACCTTGACTGCCATTAGGTACTGGGATGAAATCCTCGGACCCACTGTCCGACCCTACACTGGTGCAGTGGGTCCTGGGTTCCTCCTCGTGCACAACAATGCAGATACAGATCTGGGAGATCTCCCAGGACACCCTTCGTCGTCTCATTAGGAACATGCCCCGACTTTGTCAGGCATGCATACAAGCACATGGGGGCCATACAAACTACTAAGTGTGATTTTGAGTTACTGCAGTGTCTTTGAATTCAGCCCTCTGTCGATAATTTTCATTTCCATCAAACCAAGAGGCATCATTTCATTCCTAACACATTGCCCAGTTCATATTAGTATAGATATTCAGCACATTTTTTTTCAATCGTTCTAGCGATTTAGATCTGGTGACTATGCAGTTCATGGGGGATGTTCAACTTCACTTTCAAACCACTCTGCCATCAGTCTTGCTGCGTGTATTAGTGCATTATCATCCCGATACACAGCACCACCTTCAGGGTACAATGTTTGAATCAACGGGTGATCTTGGTCCTCCAGAATAGTTCAGTAGTCCTTGGCAGTGATGGCTACATCTAAATCAAGTAGCGGTCCTAGTGAATGCCATGATATTGCAGGCCAAACTATCACTGATTCACTCCAGTGCTGCACTCTGGGTCCCAGACAGTGAAGGTGGTCTCTTCAGAGGAGTAAACATCTCATATTGTCCACAGCCCAAGATTTGTGCTGCTGGCATCACTGAAGCCAACACTTGGCATTGGTATGAATGACCAAAGGTTTAGCTATAGCAGCCTGACCATGAATACTGATCCTGTGGAGCTCACGACTAACAGTTTTGGTGGAAACAAGGACAGTCGAGGTGCACATTTAATTCTGCAGTGCATTGGGCAGTTATAGTTGTATGTTTTTTCAGATACAATTTGGGTTAGCACCCAGACATTCCTTTCAGACAGCTTTGTCTTGCATCCACAGTTATTCCTGTTGGATGTGGTGCATCCTTCGTGGTGATGTGCTGACATTACCCTGGATACCGTGGTTCTCGATACACCACAAACACTTGCTCTCCTGGTCACAGATGTGCCAGTGAGATGTGCACCAACAATTTGTCCTCTTTTGAACTCTGATGTGTTTCCCATTCTGTTGTGTGGACTGCAGTAATGTATGTACAGCTGTGCTACCGCTCTGCTAATTCAGCCTTAACGCTTTGCTCTTACTGATGCAATGTACAGTGAAGATCGGCCACCAGGCTGCGCATATATAGGCATGAAATCTGTAAGATCATTTTGGCCAGTGTTTCAGTTTTATTATCCTATCCTTGTATTTTATAGTTACACGTCATGTCATATATGCATGTATTTAGCTCAAGTGTTTAGTTTTTTAACATTCTGAGAGAGTTGGACATGTTTTTTTTTTATGTGATTGACCATTGTCCTTTATTCTTATAACCATATCATCACATCAGTGTGAAAATGACAGTTATGAGCTGCTCTATGCAAGCATTGACCACAGCGGATGGACTGAACAGGGAACAGGAACCATCCGAGGGAGCTCACAGAGCACTGAGTATGCAGAGGTCAAGCTTAGTACTCAGAAAGAGCTGGAAGGTACAGATATGAGGTCTGAGGTCCAGGAGGAACAGGAACCAGATGCTGAAGTCTTGGGGGTCAGTCCTGAACCCAGTTTTAAGAGGAAGCAAATCCAGAAACCAGGAAGTGGAGATGAATCTGGATGTGGCTTCAGAGCCCAGGAATCTACAGAGACCCAGAAGAGAAAAACTGAAATCGGGGTGGAACATGAGGCTATGGAGGACAGGAAGAGCTCAGGGCCAGATGATCAGCTATACACACCTGAACCAAAGGAGGAAGCAACATATGGGAACATCTGCCATCAGCTGGGCACCAAAGGTCCAGACAAGAGGTCTGCTACAGTGGAAGCTTCTGGGGATAAACAGCAACGTGGTGCTAATGAGGATCAACAAGACCATCATGCTGCCATATTTTACCCGCTGATCTCAGAAGAAAAGCGCACAAACGAGAATGAGTATGCAGTGGTGAGGAAGGTCTAAAGTGCTCAGCAGGAAAGCCACCTCAACAGCATGAAGTGTTAGTGCTGATCTTTTCTGTTGATCTTGCATTTTCTTTGAGATAATTTTGGGGTTGTTTTGTGTAAAGGGGGATTACATATTTTTGCAAAGTGAATATATTTTTTTTATTTGGTGTTATTATAAACAATATCAAATTTAACCTCAATGTTCAGTATTACTGAGCAGGGAGCTGGGTTCAGTGTGTTTCTGCAGGACAGGTTCTGGTCCTGGCAGTGGTACGTCTGTTCTCTGCCTTCCCATCCCTTTGGTTCTCTGCCCTACAATCCCCTGCAATAAACCCCGGTCATTTCCTGCCATCTTTCCTGATGCCCCTCCTTGCCTGCCCGACAACATCGACGTGTGACAATCAGCATTTAAATAGCTATTTTTAACATGTTTTTAAAAATGTTTTTCCAATAAATATTTCCCATAATATATATTAACAGGGTGGAACTTTAAGGGTGCCTCAAACCGGTGTGTAATATAAAATTGAGAAAATACAGAAGAGAGTAACAGTTAAAGCTTACCTTAGTCTTCCAGTTGAATTTCCCCCAAAAAACAAATGATGTCCCTTCCTGGAAATGGCTGTATGGATTTGTAGTCTTTTTAGGGAGCCAAGAAACTAGAGGTTCTCAGGGTGGAAAACGAATGCAGGACATATAATATATTATATAATTACAGAGAACAAAATAGATTTCATCAGATTTGTTTCTTTCTCTAAAGGCAGTATACCCTAGTCTATCAAATAATAAAGAATAAGTTTTGGTTTTTACAATTTTTTAGTTTATATTTACTGAGGAAGTTGAATACATTGCATTTGGGACACGCTAAAATGAGCGTTTTTGTCTTCGCCATTGTGAAACCGACACTGGAAGCAATCAGCCCCTTTTCAAGTAGTAAAACCATAATTCAGGTCATGTGAACACTGAAGATGAGTCTTATTTGTTTCCTAGTTTGTTTGAGGAAATAACTTTAAATCACAAAAAGTGCCCATAATTGTGTCCAGCATACATTTTTTATTTCACTGTAAGAAACTTTTTTGTTGATGTTTTTCTGCAACCTTGGACATTTTATTAAATATTCTGATTATATAAAATTAGTTCATTTGCATTTCTTTCTGAAAATATTCTACATTCTGTACTAACAATTGAGGGGTGCCAATGATTCTGACCACTACTTTACGTTACAGTTCTGGAAAGATTTATAGGTCAGGTCATGTTGAGGAGCATACACTGATGCAGTGCATTGCTGCACCCACCACACAGCAGAACTCTTCGGGATCCTGGCCGGCGACCCCCCAGGCAGATCCTCTAGCAACCGCTCATTCGACACAAAGTCAAACCAGCGGTACCCAAGGATTCTCTGAAGAGACACGGTACCGATGGACTCCAGTGTTCGTCTCTGCTCACTGGATAGCGTCCATGTCTCTCAGCCACAGAGCCAGACAGGGAGCACCAGACTTATAGCAAGCAGTGGTGGAGGAAGTACTTAAGTTTAGTACTTAAATAAAAGTACAACTACCCTGCAAAATATATACTTAAGTAAAAGTATAATTACTACATCAACACCTTACTTAAGTAAAAGTCCTAAGTACATACTTTTAAATTTACTTTAAAGTATTTTTTTAAGTAAAAGTACACAATCG
>JAODUD010000039.1:17685956-17696919 GCA_026784285.1 Stomatorhinus walkeri | reverse complement strand
TGATAAAAAACAGTCTGCAGTCACTTTTATATTATAGACAATAAAATATCTGGGAAAATATATAATAAGGATTTGATTGACAAAATACTTTAGCTTTTGATGTAGCTAATTTAAAGTTTATAATGGAATAATAAAATTGCCGTAAGATTTCTTGTGTGAAAAGCGTCTGAAAGCGTGAGCGTCACGCTATGGTGAACCGCACCCGCATCATAATTAATAATAATAATTAGTAAGTTAATAATCAGTAAAAGAAATAGCAATGTTAGAATTTGATGCTTTTCTATTCCGGATTAGGAAATGCTTCGGCGATGTCTCGTCGTCACATTCAACAGCGTAGTTAAAGAACAACTAATGCATGGCTCTGTACCGCTTTTTCGTGTGATTGGGAAGCTCGAATTCTTCCGAAACTCCTGCTTCCTCCGGCACAGCTTCTCGTATTCCGACGGACCGCCTCATTTTCCAGGGTATCAAAATCCTTCCGATTGTAAATTTACCGTTAAAAATGTCCGTTTCACAGTACAACTTGGTTAGCTAGTCTAAGCCGCTTAGCACGCGAGTTTGCGTTGCTAGGAAACGGAACGGAGCGTCAAGCACCGGGGGCCGGTTTTGGGACGCGGTTACTTTACGACAGCAGGGGGCAGTAGTGCGCTGCTCTGCGCGCCGATTGCGCTTCATTCTGTTAGAATATGAATCAGCTGTTTTTCCAGTGAAATGGTCTTCGGTTGCCAATGGCACTCAATAGATACATACAGGTGGGAGAAGACGATCACATACATACTCATTACATCTCACTTTCGTGGGCTAGCTCGGTATCTCAGCTACCAGCATCTTTTATAATATATTTATTTTTATATTTATTTAAATTTTCTTTTATCATTTTCTAAAACAAAAATAGGTTATGTGCATACACAAGCGTGAGCAGGAATGGAACGTTAAATTTTTGTTACTAGCCAACTGGGCTAGTTCAGTTTTTAAAAAACTGTCCAAGATACAATCTTTTCGCTAAACACTAGGGGGTGTTTAGTACTTCGTACTTGCCTAGGGTTTGTGGGCGAGCTTAATTTCCAGATTTGCACGTGAGTATCAGGTTTCATTGAAATGCTTATCATATTCAGGAATGTCGCACACGGGGTGGGGAGGGGACTGTCAATATATGGGATGATCATTACAGGTTATATTAATCTAACACCAGTGTCCCTCCTTGTGCTAAATGACAAGGAACAGCACACACAAGGACTATGAATTAAATTCATAAGTTGAATTACATGAAGGAGCAGAGCGAGGATTTGGGTCATCATACTCTGTAGTTTAATTCAAACATAGCAAAAGCGCAATAAATATAATCTTGGCAATACCACAGATTATAGAACAATTTTGGCTTCACAAATACTTCACAAGTGCATTTTACTTTGAAAACAAGACAGCAACACAGCTTTGAGAATACAAAATGGGGAAAGCGTCATGCATATGACATCATTCGACAAAGCTGAGTGATAGCAGTTGTCTACAGTAATCTGTAGATAATGTAGTAGGAATGTCTTGCACAGTAAATTTTCACGTAAATCAAATACACAGCACTTTGATACTAATATTAAAGTATAACAAATATGAAAAGCATTATTTGATGAGGCTCTGATGTGCAATGACCTTGTACTGTCACTGGAAAAAAAACAATATTGTTGCATGTTTTTGTAACAAACCTTAGACAGAATATTCTAGTTGCTTGCAGAACAATCTTTTTGGAACAAGGACTCTACCACATGCCTTTTTATCTAGCAAAATGCAAGAGCAAAGCCTTTCTCTGCTCCTGCTGGAAAACTCAATAGCCTTTTATATAACAGTATTTTTGGAAGACTAAGGAACAGCTGGCTGGTTCTACAGGAAGTGCAATTAATTTAACCAGAAGCAGAACCAGAACACTGCCAAACAGGACTGTTGCTGCGTTTTATAAAATCCAGACCTTTTACATGAATAATCGTGTGTATGTGTGTGTATGTGTGTGTGTGCGATCCATGTACACACAAGAACAACAATAACAATGGTCAAATGGTCATACTGCAAAACAAACAGCATGTGAGAGTGTAATATTATACATCTGTCAACTATTTAAACAGAAAGAGAAAACACAAAATATTACACAGGAATTCACTGGATATTTACCTGTACAACTAATCAGAGAGTCAGGATACTATGTAAAATATTTATAGGCAACGAGTTTCACAAGCACAATACAAAACCAGCTTAAAAAAATACAAAATGTTGTAGCATGTTATTTTTCCAGAGACTCATATTCACCGCTGTAATTAAATTTAATTTAATTATAAACAAAGTAATAATTTGGATGTAAAAATTGCACTGCCAACTCTGCAAAAAATGATGAAAATTCAGAAACTGAGAAAATGATTTAATTCACCAATTAAACATTTACATGTAAAAAATAAATATAAAATGACCAGTAAATTAACTAAAACATATTCAGTTTGGTCAAATAAGGCCTTAAGCCTGTTTTATCATTTCAAAATTCATCTGATATTGCCAACATGAAATGAAAAAGAAGCGGCATTTTCCAGTAAACAATTTTCCCTCTTGGTGATGAAGCTTGGATTCGGTCTGTACATTGCTTAGCGTCATCATTTATTATGTAGCGGTCTACGTTTGGTTCTGATGCGTCTGCATTAAGCTGCAAGCTAAAAGCGACTGCACAAGGAGGCTGACTGTTCAGACAGGTGCAGTGGTCTGCAGTCTCACATGCCACTGACGCACCGATATTCAAAACCGAAGCAGAGCAGATCGATGCTACAGGAAAGTCCAAATCTCCAAGTCCTGGATGTCAAAGTCCTGCTGGGCAGACAGTGGTTGGTTCCTAAAAGTGGAGCAGGGTCTGCTTGAGCCGTGGTGCAGGTCAGCATCCAGCCACAGGCCAAAGTGTCCCCTGGACACCCACAGGTGGATGTTAGTCAATGACAGTGACACTTATGGCACACGGATCACACGCACATACGAAGAGCACTTACTTGCCCCCGCCTATTTGGAGAGAGTCCGTGTTCCCTTTCACAAAGTAGGAGTTTTCTCCACTCCACCGGAAAACCTGGAAGAGACACTGTGCATGAAGCACGTCAAGCTACAATGCAAGACACGGGATTGTGAATATAGGCTGAAGTAAGTGCTTTGAAGTGACTGGTTTGTATGTATACCCTAATATCAGGACAGAAGCTGTACAGGAATGTTTCTCCAGTCCCATAGCAGTGCTCGCTAACTCTAAAAGGATGTGAAGAGAAGGCCCCAAACACCTGGAAGACAAACACACCTGTGACATACAATTTCAAACACATAAAACACTGGTGTTCATACTTAGTACACGTGTGTACCTGGTTGTGCATGTCTTTGATCACCAGTAGTATGGGACTGTCTAGGTCAGTCAGGTTTCTGTATAGTGTCTTCAGACTTGTTCCATGTACGGCCGTGCTATAGGCAAGTCGCCATGGATTCCCCTGGATCCGAGCTGGGAGGTAATTGGTCAGCTGCGGGAATAGGGTAAAATGTTGAACAGGCAGCCGAGTGCCGGCACCATGCATTTGTAACCCAAACGTTTTTGGTTCAGGTCCTCAGTGGCACCCTGTATCTTAGAACAAGGTCCCTGACTGGAATAATTCCAGGAAAAATACCCAGATGCATAAATGGATACATTGTAAATTGGTATGATCTGGATAAAAACACCAGTTTAAAGTACTGGAGGCTCTGACAACAATGAAGGATGAAGTTATGTGATGCAGGAAAATTCATCTCTTGCCATGACTTGGCCTAGCAAGATTGGTCATACATAATATACTCGAAAAAACACAAGTACCTCATAAGTAATATTGCTACAAAAGTAATATCACTACCTAGAGAACCAGAGTTAGCATATACATGAACAGACCTTGTGTATGTGTACGTCCTCAAAGAGAAGGCTATTGTCAGTTAGTGTAGGTAACAAATACAGCAGTTCATCGTCTTCAAAGCTGCCCACACTTTGGCGACGTCTGGCCTCATTCACAGTGATTATCTGTAAGAAAAAAAAACAAAAATTAATTGGTCACATCAACACTTAACTGGGGTTTGTGGAACCAATAGATATAAAGGCAAAGAATGATTCAAGGGCAGATAAAAGGTATTGCAAAGATGCACAGAATTTTAAAATATGAATCATACCTCCCAACTCTTGGGGGCTGGACTGCTGAAGAAGTTGTCGATCATATCAAGCTCCTCCTTTTCCACCACAATGAAGCCTTGCTCTCTAGCATCTTTCCCATATACATCTGGTGACCAGTGTACAAAAAACGCATAGAGGTTGTCCACCCTAAAAGAGAAAGACTGAATGGTCAATAGAAGAAAATCCAAATGTAGGACAGGACTGAGGTGGAAAGTTCAGGTCCAGAAAGTGAAAATCCAGACCATGATTTTGTTTCAACCTAGCAGTTGAGCATAAAGAGTCACAGTCACAGAGTCACTCAACTGGACTTTTACTTTCTGGACCTGAACTATCTACCTCTGGAAGAAGAAAGAAAGTATAGCAGAGTCTAATGCATAAGGAAGAAGAAGAAAAAAGAGAATGAAAACTAAAGAACAGAGGTGTGAAATGGTGAGGGACTGCAGGTCTGCTGATTTAAGCCCAAGTAAATTCATGTTGCAAAGTGCGCAGTTCAAAGTGAGTTAAGATGGTCATGTCTTAAATTTTTATGCACACTCTCTAAATAAGGTAAATAAAAGATAAATAAGACATAACAGAAACATCAAGCACTTGAGACAAGAATATTTACTTCAGCTAGTCAAATATGAAGTAAAATCTACAAGTCTCTCACCTCTCCTGAGGAACGGCAAACCAGTACTCTGGGTGATGGCCCTGCACTCTGTAATGATGGGCGGGGCTTGACGTCTGACCGACAGCGAAGGACTTTCTCATCGGTTTGCCCACCCTGAAGCAAAGGAACATGGGCGGGTTCTTGCTTTTCTCTTCTTTTGACAGTAACATATCTGCAGAAATGAATATGGTTTTAACTGTAAGCATGCAGTCTGACCCTACCTCGAGAAATCAGAACATCCGACAGACAATGAAGAGTAAAACAGCCACATATCAGATCACAATACCCACATTTCACCCTTCAGCTTACATTTACAAATCTGTTTAATGCAGACTGAAAAGAAACTTTTTCTGGTGTTTTTCTTACAAACAGAATAGCTTTGAGATTATATCAATTCATATTCAACATAATTCATAAATAATGCTAGCATATAAATTCAAGATCCATTGCATGTGCCATACTATAAAACCTATGCTTCTTTAAAATTGTACGAGCAGAAAAAAACCCTACTTTCAAAGCCGAGCCTGAATCTATATCTATATCTAAATATCAATCTCACACACACGAGCATATAGTGCGGACGATTCAGAGGCTGCAGTTAGCATAGCTGTATGTCAGGTGGAATCTAATTTTTCATACCTGGCATACGGTATTTTGACAGTATTCTGAAAGTTTAGTATGGAGAACCCCCCCCCCCCCTTAGCTCCGTAGATTTTGCCGCCAACATTTAAAAATTCCACAGCATACCCAAAAGATATTGGTGTATCATGTTACCATAATACCCCACAAGCCTAGAAGGGATGTCAAGCTGCCTGATTCTGAGATAGAATTTGAAAAGGAGAGAGGCCAGATCCAAGTCAAACATTCTTAGACTCAACAAACACAGCCTAAAACATTTTATCATAATAAAGTTTACAAATATAGTATGCATTTTTAGGGTCTGATGTATTGTTTCAATCTGTGCAGGATGGTTAGAGCTGACTAACAAGGGGATCCCCTATAAGGAGATATTCTGCAGCAGTAGTCTGGTCTGACCTATCTGGTATGCTGCACTGCAATCCTCACCCAGAGCACCGCCTTGAAGATGGATGGATGGATGGACAGAATTAGTTGTGTTTTTTAATTCTTACTTTCAATTGGCAGCTGCATATGCTCCAGCAGCCAGCTCTGCATCTCCATCTCACTGCTGCGCTTTTGCAGGTTTTCATGCGAGGTCCGCTTCATACTCGGCTCCTTGCTGTCTGGGCCATTTACAGTCGCTTTTAGTCCATTTGCTGCTTCCTTATCTGATTCTTGGTGACTGCGCTTTTCAGAACTACCAGCATTATATTTCTGGTCCCTTGCCAATTTCTCAGTCTCTTCCCAGTTCAAGTCTTTGGATTCGACGTTGGTTACAGCAGTGATTGCCATCTCACTGGTGCCACTGCCATTTTGCAGTTCGTGTGCAGTCTTCAGTTTTAGAGAATCTGCATGTGTAATAACATAGCTTGCATGTGTAATAACATAGCTGTGAGCAGAAGCTTCCTTTCCTTCCGACTCCTCCTGCTGCATCTGAGTCTCTGATGGAACTGAAGTGCATGTTTCTAAGGGGGACTGACCAGATGAATCAAGTTTAGGAGAACCCAGCTCCACTGGGACTTCAGCATCACCCTGCGACTCATCAGTGTTCCCGGTGGACGGTAGCTCCAGCTCTGTAAACCCTTCATCCGATGGTGTTTTCTCAGCTGTTTCTGACTCTGCGTTGTCCGTGACGACAGCCTCGATGGCGTCCAGTACAATGGGCCCCTTATCGTGACCCAAGGTTTCGAAGCGGCTGAATGGGTTGACGTCTCGTTCAGAAGGTAGGTCTTCCCACTCTCCGGGCCTGTACAGAGGACACAGATCCTGTGGTAGGTCGCTGTAGGGAGAAGGTTTCCATGGAGGGGATGGATAGGAAATAAAAAAATGGAACAGAAAAATAAAAATAAAAAACATGGAAAAACTAAATAAAAACAAACACAAACTTAACCTGCTTAAATGAATAATCAAATATAAATGGTAAATAATAATATAAATAATGATGCTGAATAAATGAGCATAAATGATACAAATAAGCAAATGAATGTGCTGTATTAAAAAATGCAAGCATTTTTGTTCCACAGGTTTTGGGTTTGACTGTCCATGTATGGGTGTGTATCTCAAGTTAGCCAGACGGACTGACAGGCAGACAGGAAAGAAGAGGGAACACAAGACAGAAGTAAAAGATAAGACTGTATGGAAGAGGTCAAAGAAAAGACAGAAGGATGGAGAGAGGAGAAGATCCTGGTATCTGGTTCTTACGATGGCAAGGCATCCTTCAGCTTCATGTGGGAGATGTCATTGTAGAGAGCAATGGAAAGCACCTCCTCCATGGGGCAGATAAGTCCATACTCCTCACATCCATTCTCAATCACTAGAGGGTCTGACTTGTGTGGGTCAAACATGATGTTGTTGGGTGTCACAATCAACACCCCCCCAACCACACCCTGTAACCAGCACAGCACTGTTAAAACTCAGAGTAAGAACTGATAGGTGGACAACTCTACCCTACTGATTCAGGAAAACATCCTGGACATTATTGTTAAAACAACACGTACTGTAAACTTGGATTAAAAGAATCAGATTACTTGCTTATAAAAATTGCATACATTTTACATGGTGAGAAGTTTAATTTAGCTTTTTAATGGTATGGATTTGAGATACTGAAAACCGTCTTTCTGGTAAAATACACTGCTCACCATTCCATCTGTGAAGTACCTGCAGCTCATTTTCAGGAATTTTACGACTGGTGCTTCCTCATCCTCAGATGCTGGAGACTGAACTCTGTGAATCGGCTCTGTGTCCTTCTGTGTCAGCGTAAGGAACATTAAAACATCCATGAATCACAAAGCACAGGAAGTCTTTACTGCTGAAAAGCTTGGTAGGAATATGCATATAGTCAGATAAAAATTCAACATATAAATGTAGATTGAACATTTTCGCAAAGCTGCATTGCATATGACTGGGTTACGGTTCACTGTACACACAGGAAAATACAATAATATGAATAAGTAAGTACACCTGGTAAAAAAAAAAAATACTTTTTCAACATATTTGGATAAATACATATTTTATCTCTATTTGAGGCTTGATTCTATTAACTTTGATTTGATAGTAAATTTGAATTTTTTTGTGTAGGTTAACTATAACTTGTTACTAATTGTAAATATCAAGTGTAACATTTATATTTTATCGTAAATCTTTATTGGTACTGTTGAAACAAACATCTAATATGTGTCTGCCCAAATATTTCAAAAAAGACAAAACTTCCAAGAGGTGTACTTACTTTTTCACATGCCTGTATAATCCATATAACATATGTGATTATTTACTTACTGACAATTTCTCAGATTGGTCATTTGAAAAAGGAATAGAGGACATGGGCTTTGAAGAGGGATCTTCTGATTGGCCCATATCTGGGACAAACAATGTCTGTGGGAGATACAATGTTACACATTAACCTGCCAAAATGCTGGGAGTAAGATTAATGTATGTGAAGCCGACTATAAAGTCACCTGCCCAGGAACAACACTGTGAGAAAAGAGGCGGTTGAGTTGCACCAGTTTATTTGGCATGATGTTGAACTTGAGAGCGATGCTGTTTAGTGTGTCTTGGGGCACCACCTGCATGAAGGGATCAGGCAGGAGGTAGTTTTAAATTTCAAAGTTTTATTTGTCACATATACTTGGAACAATGTGCAGCGAAATGCATAGCTGTTTGGCTCCAGACTGTGAAACACGGGGCATTAAACAATAAACATTAAACAATAAATAATGATCACGCAGTCGAAAATGCAGGCAGCTCCAGACTGACCAAAGTAATCCGTTTCACAAACCCTAATGTAAGTAAATAGTTATTCACATATAATTTGATGCATCAGATTTATTTCCAGTACCACTGAGGGCACCTTACAGCAAAACACAATGTCAGCCAAAAATATCCTCACAATAAGTACTAAAGAACACATAGTAAATAAATGAAAGTATTAAATGTAAATTTACTTAGTAGCGATTGTCGCTTTTTGTGTTAACACTACCCGGAACTTCATATATATTGGTTAGCCAGGTTTACGCAAGTCATGGACTGCCTTTTTACTAATATGTATCATACTTCTCTGGGTGTGTGTGTGTACTTACGGTGTACTCCACGGTACCAGGTGTGCGTGTGTACTCACAGTGTACTCCATGGTATCAGGTGTGTGTATGTACGTGTGTGTGTGTGTACTCACGGTGTTCTTCACGGTAAAAGATGACCTCTTCTTTTCTGTGTGTGTGTGTACTCACAGTGTACTCCATGGTATCAGGTGTGTGTATATGTGTATGTGTGTGTGTGTGTGTGTGTGTGTACTCACAGTGTTCTTCACGGTAAAAGACGACCCCTTCTTTTCTGTGTGTGTGTGTACTCACAGTGTACTCCACAGTACCAGGTGTGTGTGTGTAGTCACAGTGTACTCCATGGTATCAGGTGTGTGTGTGTAGTCACAGTGTACTCATGGTGTTCTTCACGGTAAAAGATGACCTCTTCTTTTCCGTGTGTGTGTGTACCAGGTGTGCGTGTGTACTCAGAGTGTACTCCATGGTATCAGGCGTGTTTGTGTGTGTACTCACGGTGTACTCAACGGTACCAGGTGGCCCCCTCTTTTCTTTCTTCACTCCATCCTTTTTATCGTGGTTGTCTTCTACGTAAACCATGAGACAAGGATCAGTGAACAGCCCAACTTACCCCCCGACAAATTGCTCTTCTATTCAAACACAGATATTCAGTTAGCAGTACCAACACCTACAGGTGTTGGAAAACTAACCACTCAGACACAATTAACTAACAGAATTGTATATTTCATTGAGGCAATTCAAAGATTAAAGATTAAAAACAGGTTTACGCAGACAATAGGCACTTTCATGTTTTTTTTTTATTATGAAGAATCTGTCACCACTGTAAGAGCTGTTCTTGCTAATGTTTACTCAGCTGAATCTGGGTAATCCTGCTATCAGTAAAATGTGCCGACTGATGCATAGGAAGAGGAAATTTGATACATTGTTTCAACATTGTAATGTTAAATGACACTGGAAAAAGGCAGAGGGTTAGGCTACTGGGTGCTGTAGTAATTCTGTTCAGTATCTCTCCTGACACTGTTGATTAGCCTTATCTACTTGGAAGAGTAACCCAACCGCACTGTCCAGGATATAATACATCTTAAGCTGAAAACACTTTAGCATCAACTGCCCTAAGCACATTACATAAGGAGAGAGGTAATGATCGATGACCAACTGTTACATTCATATCACTTACCCCAGTGTAAAGATGGTATCTAATTATATACCATAGTCATGTGTTCAGACTAACTGTGACCCTGTGGTTCAGAAGAGGTTACATATTAATATTGCCCAAACCACAGATGTTATATTTTAAGGGCAAAGCTAGGGTTGGGGTTGCTGTGTTTCTAGAATGTTTTTATTACAAGAGATAGACCATTCTAATGCTGTACTGGATACAGAGTAACTATCATGAAATTTTTACTCTTATTGTCTAAAGCAAAATATTCCTCTGTAATTATTCTAAGAATTGCTATAGGGGATATTGATTTCCTAATAACATGTTTAATTAATTTTGCATTATCTTTGAAAATGTATCAGTGTGGGAGTCATTTATTTACCATTTAATGTCTTTCATTGTCCTGTTATGCTGTGTTGCTACTGGTAACAAAGGTGCCTTACTGTGAATACTGGTGACCAGTCATTCAGTACACTGAATCATCAGAATTGACCCACTGACTCTCACGGACACAAAAGGAAATTCCTGTGTATCTGTAATCAGCACATGAACTAAGGAAACCCTTCACAGTTCATGAATGTTTTTCCAAAGACGGCAGTTTAACCCATTCAGATGACAGGTCTGCATGAATGTTTTCATTCCAACCCTACCTTAAATCAGGCTTATATGGTCCTTAATAGGCTCATAATGAATGTGGCAGAAAGCAGCGTGGGTTGGAATGAAAATATGCTGTCGCGCGGGGGGGGGGGGGGACTGAGGACTACTTGCACAGAATTACCTGCTGCCCACACATG
>JAODUD010000039.1:17671571-17683365 GCA_026784285.1 Stomatorhinus walkeri | reverse complement strand
TATACACACATACATATTTTACACATTGTGTGTGCTTGTGTGTGTGCGTGCATGCGTGTGATTTCCATGTCTATAAGAAAATAGAACACAAACGTGAACTGGTTCATTTTAATCTGTGTGAAGTGAACTTCAAACTACTTATTTAACTGTGAATTTGCACGACACTGCATACACATATTATTGGTTATTAACCCATAACCTGACACTTCTTCCCTTTGTAACGGATAATCCTGAAGGCTATTCCATAGACTAGTCACGTAGACAATTCCACATTCCAGAATGACTCTAAACTCTTTTTGTCACCAAACAACAGGAAAATGAAATATGTTCACTGGAGAGAATGGCATTAATAAACAAAAACTGTGTGCCCATTTCTCAGTCTAAGTCTTTGTACCACATTCTTTGCTAAAAAGTCAACTGTCCAGTTGTTTATCTGGAGGACAAGATCTATGTATTACATACAGATATCAGGTGCACCAGAGTGACTTGATCTGTTCTCATCTTATAAATAATAATGACATCATCACCTAGCAATGTTAATGTCTGTGTGTTAAGCCTAGTTCCTACATCCCTTTCTTCACACACTTTTCTGTGTGCCGTTATGGACTGTGCTCAGGTAGGCAAGCAGACATACTACATTTGATATCAACGATCAATGATTGGATCAATGATATTCCACAAGGCCAGTGGAGGGCAGATGCATAGACTTTTGCGGTACTGCAACAATAAGGTATACTAAGGTATTTTGAAATCTTGGTGACCTCCCCCCCCCCCCCCAGCTCAGCGAATTATATCAGCAAGAGTCCAATATGTCACAAGAGGGCTACTATTAAAATACAGTATTCTGAAGTATAAAGTACAATCATTAGCAAAAGGCCCTTTCCCACCACTGAAACCTGCACAAGAGTTAACTACTTCACAAGCCAGGAATCTCTGTCATTGAACTCAGCCCAACTGCAGTTTCTAGCCCTTTTTAAGTTGCTACTTCGGGGCAGGTACTTTCTGCTCAACCAGAGCTACTGAGGTGGGCTTATAGCGATAAACTTTGCTGGGTTACACAGAAATGTAGGGAAGAAAGATATAAGTAGTGAATTTACAATTCAGCATTAAAGTTTTTGGAAATGCTTTATATCAACTGCACCTTCATAATGCATGTATACCGCATTCATAGAACATTCATAAGCAGCATGTAAGTATACCATAACATTCATTTACAGCTTTAATATACACTAATAACAAACATTTTGCGATATTATTAAGGATTATAATCATACAAAAATATAACATTTGTTGTTAATGTATATTAAAGCTGTTAGGACAGCCACATCTTTCGTACTAACTAGCTAGCCCTACATTTTTGCTTCTTTTCCAAGAAATAAAATTTCAATGTAAAAAATAAAATATAAACTGAAACTAAAAATAATATAGATTTTATTCGAAACTTGGACATACAAAATAAAATTTAAAAATTCAAATCAAAAATCAAAACTATAGAGATCTAAATAACATTGACACAAGGGCATAGACATATACATGGTGTTGCAGCTACAAACATATTTTATTTTAGTTTGTAGCCATATGGGAGTCTGTATAATCCAGTACCGAGGAATCAGATAAAGGCCAGTATTTCCAGACTTCCTCAGCCAACAATTCCTTGAATACGCAAACCATCTTTGTTTTTAATCTGAAAAGGTGTTTATATACAATCTTTGACCTCATCTCCTACCTGACTCTCCGCTATCTTCCCTAACCTTAAATGCTGGTTCATACTTTTTCGCGCAAGCACAACAGGGGTGAAACGGTACACAAAAATCATGGTTCGGTAAATACCTCGGTTTTGAAATCACGGTTCGGCCCGTTTTCGGTACAATGAGGGTAAAAGAAACAGAACATAAACTGCTTCTTTTTTTCTTTATTAAATGGTGGTTTACCAAACAAAGCATGACTGTCTTTCTTAAATAAAAAGTCCCCGTTAATACTACTGCAACCTACTAATGAAAAAGTTACATTTATTTAAAAGTAAATCAAAATAAATATTCTCTCAAGTAAATAAAAATTAAATAACTATCCATTAAGTTAATTAATTAAATTAACTGTACCTGATCTGCACTGTATATTCACATTAGCAGCTTTCAGCTTCATATTTGAACTGTGCAACATAAATCTGCTTTGTATTTTTTTACGATGATAATAAAATAAATATCCATTATGGTGCAGCATTTAAAAAATACCTGTGCAGTACTTGGCTGGGCTTCATCCACCCCTTTCCAAATGTCGCTCGGGAGAAACGCACAAATGCACAAAGGTTCCACATTTACTGCATCCGTTCAGTACACATGCGTACCAAACAGAAAAACCTGTAGCAAAAATTTCTGGTGTGATTTAAGTGTACCGTTACACTGACGTGTCCAGTCAAGCCGCATACTTTACACATGTGCACAATGTTGTTTTTATATTTTTATTAATAGTAATAATATAAATTATTATTCTTATATTCCCTGCTCACATATCATATCACAGCAGTGAGGTTTCTGTACATTCCTCTGTGTTTTGCAAACTCATGTCCGCTAGTACGCGTGCCAGGAAGTATGAAATGGCCTTAACCCTAACGCTGACCCTGACCAATGAACAACCCCAGCCTGTTTACATCACTGAACGGACTGTCCAAGCGGTTTCAATTTTTGAGTGGTATGCGCCCGCATTTGCGGCCCCCCAACACAGTCCCTGCACCCGAGCGGAGTGATGAAAACTACGTCACCACACACGTGTGGTGGCACGTCGGCACTAAGCATAAACCAGCCTAAAGCCCCAAACTCACACTTGCCTGTCTGTCTCATGGAGAGCAGACAGTGAAGCTGCCCTTAAGTGCTTCACCTCGGATATCTGTTAGCAAAATGTTCAGATTTCTAATAGAGAAGCTGGAATCTTTATTTCACTCTCTACATGATGCCTCTACAAAAGATAATAATGTATAAATGCAAATAAATAATATTTATGCAAATAAATGCATAAATAATATTCTGAAAATGCATCAATTTCCCACACATCCATAATTGCCATTGTAATTGCTTCAAGGAAAATTATCGGTCTCTAAATACTGTTAAATATTACTACTGGGGGTAATACCACTTGAAATGCTTTGTCACCAGCAATTAACTCTGAGGGCTTGCATGTCGTTTTCAATGAATCAGCTCATAACCTTGGGCTAGTTTTCAAGATCAACCAGTTTGTTAAACTTCTTATTCACGCTATGTCTAAGACATGCTCCTTAATGCTTAGAACAATAATAAACATGGGCATTTCCTAACCTGTTAAAACACAGAATAATTAATGCATGCATTTATACAGAGCAGATCAAACAATTATAATTTTCTGCCATAAACAGCACCTTACACAGGCTTCCCTGCAGTAGTTCAAAGACTCAGCACCATGAATTACAACTAGGAGGAAATACTATCCCATTATACCTAATTGATTGTCTCTCCACTGCCTTCAGGTAAAATACAGGATAAATCTGCTTACTTACAAATGCACAAGCTACTGCTTATCTAAATGAACTAATGACCATATACTGACATCATAGTGCAGTGCATTTCTTTTGAAAACAATTCTTGCAATTCCTTGCACAAATAAAAAAAAGACTAATTTCATTATGTAATTCAGCTGCAGAGCTCCTAGTCTATAAAACACTCTGTCAGCATAACTGAGGGACGCCCGTTCAGTCTTGGTATTTATAACCAAAATGCACTTCACAGAAGAATGCTGCTGCCACCATACATGCCAGCGTTCTGTCGCTTTTGTCGGTCCAGTATCAGCATCTTGCAGGAATCCCTGATCTTGAGGCAGACAATAACTGAGTTTAGGCCATGGATAAAGCAGAGCTATTGGTCAGTAGCGCTGTGGAAATAATGCTGTAGCAATGAGATGACCATGCAAATAAGCCTTTATGGGTGCACGACTAACACTCTGTGACAGAGACTGAGATGGAACAAGCTATGAAACACTCAGTGAGAGGCACACATCAGAAATGTGGCCTAAAATATTTTATTATACTCTATTCCATTACTCTCAAAACAAAATTCCTTTGTATACAAAACAGTACTGCAACTAAAGCTACAAAAACCAGTATTGCAGTGGTTCTCATCCCAGCTGACCTTGGCACAATCTTTTCAGTTTGTTTTTTTTCCATCTACCTTATCTCCTAAAATACTGTCCTTTACACAGTCACATGATTTGTTGTTTTTGTCATTTGAAATTTCTACACACGCGCGCGTGCACACGTGCGCACACACAATCACATACTTTTCCATCCTGTTTATTGTTAACATGCTTGGGAAGGTTAGGTGATCAGCTGACCATAGACCCCCACGGGCTTTGTTTTCTCCTATATCAAACTACAGAGTACTGTCTCTTCTTGTCCATCTTCTGGTTTTCATTCAGTAGTGTTTCCATGAACTATGGCGTGTCAGTTCATGACATGGTTTTACGATTCATTGTTAGGTGCTTTGGGAATCGTAAACATAAATTTACCTGAATAACAGAGCTGAATGCATGCAGCAAGAAGAATGGCCAGCATTTAGTGATAAGGCACCCATAGCGCAGGTGCCTCTGACAAAACGCACATCACCTCTATGCTTGTCAGTGTTTTCAAAGGAATGGCGCTTGCAGGTCACGTCAGGTCAGGTTGGGGAGCGTGCACTAGCACAGCACGGTGCCACACCCACCACATGACAAAACACCTTGGGATCCCAGTTGACAGCCCCCTTCCGGAAATGACCGTCTGTCTGCCAGGTGTTACGCGGGCGTCCCCTCGGCCCGGTCCAGTCATTTGGGGATCCTGCGAGCCGGATCACCCTCAGGGAAACGCGCCTCGCAGCTGCAGTGCAGTAACTGACGCTCCCTCACGATGCAGGTAATGTGCCTCACTCGGGACTCTCTGAGCAACCGCTTGTTCAACACAAAGTCAAACCAGAGGTACCCAAGAATTCTCTGAATAGACACAGTACCCATGGAGTCCAGTCTTCGTCTCTGCTCACTGGATAGCGTCCATGTCTCTCAGCCGCACAGCCAGACAGGGAGCACCAAGACACTAAAGACTTGGACCTTTGTCCTCTTACAAAGACATCAGGAGCTCCACACGCAAGACACACAAACACCCTGCTGATGGCTGTGCCCAAGAGCTCATTAAAGGCTTGGATCTTGGTTTTTATCCAGAATATTCAAGTTTTTTTCCCTCCATTGACTCCACAAGGATCACAGCATCGCCGGCACGATCTTTACACTTGCAGTGGATCGTGAATTTTGGGTCTGCAGAGCCAAGTTGGAAATGCTTCCATTCATTTTATACGGTGACCAGAGGAGAGGGCACTCAGGAACAGAGTGTACCTCGTCACGCAGGTTAGAGAGCCACGGGGCTGAATGTGTTCAAAGTGAAGCGTTTACTGCCGCTGACCCACATGCTGCTACCCTGTGTTGTAAAGGAGCAGGCCATAGCGTACTGTGCATCCGCACGCAGGTATCAAGCACTTAACTGGCCGATTCCCTTCCGGCGCCATTCCGCTTCCGCACCCTGCACTTATTCCGAGACTCAGCAGTACCCACACGATGCTGACTGAGTATGTATTACAAATTATGCACAAGATATTACAGGATGCAGATAAAGGGTATTTAACAGGGATGGCGCAATAAAATTTTTATGGTCAAATACCGATTTTAAAATTTTGAGTATCTGCCAGTATCGATCCAATATTTTTCCCTTTTATTAACTAAGCACTAAATGAAATTTGAATGAATACATTTAAATTAACATGGCAAACGGTTTGCATTTAGTATTGTAGTGGCATTGTTTGAGTTTGCTAAGAATAGGAAAATATAATGACCATGCTGCATGAACAAAAGCTACTCTACTACGCTACAGTAAAACAATCAAGGGCGATTTACACGTCTGCATCTTTGTTTTATTCAGTAATAACTTTCAGAAAAATTAACAGAAAAATTTCCTAAAGTGAAAATTGCAAGATCTTTTGGCAAATTAAAAATAATAAAGAAATTGATCATTAAAATATTACTGTATACCCTAACTAACCACTTTGAGTAAAATAACACATAAGAACACATTATTTTCCAGTACAAATTCAGAGTGGAGTCCAGATAACATGTTTAAGTTGTTCACCAAACCTTAGAAAGAATTCAAGTCTGAACACATCAGTTTTGTATCAGTTTAACTGTCCAGATTTAAAGGACATCAACATTAACCTTACAATCAAGGCACTCTGAAGTTTGGCTCTTTCCTTCCTTCATCATAAAGTACAGTAATGCCCCTTCACATTCACAGGGATCAGCAGTGGATGATCCCCACAAATGTGAAAATCTGCAAATAATACTTGAACACCACTAAACTCAACCCATACCAGTCTGCTAGCCTGAACGATAACATAAAAATCTATTACAAATTTCACAGTACAGTACTCTACTGTACGCTTTGCCTGTCAAATGACTGTCATTTCTTATGTAGACCTTTTTATTTAATATACAAACCAACTTAGTTATGCACCTGTGTGTACACACTGTACTGTACACACCGGGAGAACCATGTTTTGGACTTATTATTCAAAATTCAAAATTAACAGAACTGAAGAGCTTACAAATTGCTGCAAGAAACGCGAGATTCTACTGTAACAAAGACAGGTACTACGTGAGTATGGCTGGCTGCAGGGATGCATGACGCACCCAAGCCAATGCAACATTAAAGACGTAGAATACACTTACACTAACAAGTATTGTGAATTACTAATTGTTATATATATATATATATATATATATTATGATTTTATGTGTTCCGAAACATTTTCAATATTATTTCTATCTTATGTTTTGTCTTTGAGTCACTGCGATATTTCTGCAAGCTTCAAAAATATTGCCATTTAATTGTTCACGGTTAATTTCCGAATAACTAAAACCACAAATGTCAAATACGTGAAAGTGAAGGGAGCACTGTATTTCCGCACAGCCAACACGACAGCTCTGAGGCGTGCGTACTGCTGAACAACTGCCCATCATGTCATCTTCACTTATTTTCACAGTATATCACTCTAAGGCCACAATTCTTTTCACGAATTCACTAGCCTGACTATCAGAAAATCGCACAGAAATCCCCACCCGCCCATATCTAATCCAGCATTTCCCGATTCCAAAAGTGGATTTTACACTGGTGCCATCTCAAGTATTTAAAAGTGGCAATCTGTACAAACAACGATGACATAAAGGATTACAAACACTGGCTGGGTAAAAATCAGAATACGAGAGAGACAGTAAAAATACACAGACCCAGACAGCTTTAGATGTTTTAGCCTATTCACAAAATGTCTGGTTAAACTGGTCCCAGGGCAAAGCGCAATCAAATGCATTATTTTTTTAGTTATTCATTTTTTATTATACACCTCAAACATGGAGCAGTTAGAAAATGGATGGATGAACAAAAATTATATGTCACGGAAGATGAAAGAATCAGATCACAGACTTGTGCTAATCGCCATTCCTCTACATTATATTATGTTACTTCATTATTTTTTTTCATCCAGTGACCCCCCATTGCTTCTATAACATTTGGATGTCTTAGCTATCCCATTGGCTCAAGCATTTCAACTTGGCTTTGCAGACCCCAAACTTTCATTCATTCTTTCAATCATTCATTTTCCACTTCTTATCTGAAGCTGGGTCACAGGGGCAGCAGTCTAAGCATATTATATTATATTATATTATCAATCCATCCATTTTCTGTAACTACATATCCTATTCAGGGTCGTAGGGGGTCCGGAACCTAACCTGGTGGCTATGGGTGCAAGACAGGGACCAACCGAGGATACACCAGTCTCTCACACTCGCACACCAGTCTCTCACACTCGTACCGTGCCACTTTACAATAAGGCTACCCATGTACAGGGTTTACGAATGGTTTATAATCTGTTTATTAATCAGGTTATAACACTTTGTAAACTATTAAAAGACAATTTTAAACAAGTTATAACACAGTTTTCTTTTTATTAATGAGTTACTACCATTTAAAAGTGGCAAAAGGGAGCCTTATTGTAAAGTGATACCTTATATTTTATTATAGCCCATAGTATGTGTATGTGTGCCCTGAAATGGACCAGCACACCCAAAGCGTCCGCTGCTATGGGTCGACCTTTAGCTTTAGCTTAATCTGACACAGGCAGCTCAGTCACCTAAGTGGTTGGGATAAAACCCACCACTTCACTTACCGGGCAAAGTATCCTGTCTTTCTTTCCTTCTCCATCACACAGCATTCACAGGTCGGGCCTCAAGCAGAGATTCAGTTCCCCTGAGCTCAGTTTTGAGATTCTGCTATTCCAAACCTTTAGTAAAGGAAACAGTACAGGAATGCTAATGTTAATGCAGCAGCAGCAACAACAGCGTCCCTGACCTGCAGCATGTCCTGGCAGCCTTGTTCATGAGGTAAGACAGGCAGGGGGGGGGGGGCTTAAAGGCCACTATGAGCGCTTCGTAGCCTATTCTCTGGCAGAAAGCTTACCAGAGTAATATGGGAGGAGGGCATTATTGGGAGAACCCTGGAAGTGCTATACTGCTTATGTTGTGTTAGTATGAGAACCTCAAAGTTCATTAGCACAGTCGATGACTGATTAAAAATGCATGAATAAGCTTTTCGGCATCTGGAAAGCAGAGTGGACCTTAAGCTGGAGATCCTTTTAAGCAGAAATATGAAGACACACAAGCAGAAAGATTAAACATCATCAACAGTCAATAGGGGTACATGGGACACTTAGGATGCTGTTCCTGTGATTAGAAGGTTTCCGACTCCCCAGGGTCTGCAGAATGGTTTTACCGCTGGGCCCTTAGCAAGGCACTTAAGCAGCAGGGACTATTGGACCATTCATTCTCTCCAAGTGTTACTTTGGGTTAAAGCATCTCATTCATACATGAATGAAAGAATATAGCATTGAAACCAATAGTGAGTTTGCAAGTACTGAATCTGGTTAGAGGTGTGAAAACTTCAGAATTTTCACTATTTCTGCATAAACCTGACCTAAAACATGACCAGCTCTTCATGCAAGTCTGAAAAATAAATAAAGACTAAGACATGAATCCAAGGAAGAAACCGTGATTCTGGAATTTCCTATTATGGATTACTATTGAAAAACATTCCCTTTGAGCTGTCTTTAAAGCTGATGCATAGTGAAACTGGTGACCCCTGAAAGGTACAGTAAGGCCTAATTTCCAGCACATTGTCTCCCGCCTGTATTCCTGAGTTTTCAAGGCAAAGTTTGTCTGTAAACTGAAGCATGGGTTTTCACTTGACCCGTTGAATTAAGAACAAGCTGGGGTCAGCTGTCTGACATTTATTTGTTTGTCAATACAGGAAAAGCCTGAGGTAGTAGACCCCAAGCCGAATTATTATAAAACATGGATAAAATTTTGTACAGTGTTTAACTGTAACAAAAACTGAAATGAAAAATGGCATTCACAGAAACAGCTTTATGGTCAGCGTAATAGATCCAAAATAATAGATTTCAATATCGAAAATAAGTGTATCTTTAATTACTATTGATCAAAACTGTTTCCGTTAAGAGACGGGACATTCTGTATCAGATTTAAATAATTTAAAACTTCCACAGTCAAAGTAATGTCCAGGGTCACAAGTGAATGTCGAAATCTCCCATAATAAGAACATTAATGAGACTTAGACTCAGTCATAAAATTAGAATTGTTTTTGAAGCAGATACATGTGAAAACGATAAACAGTACAAGAACGTGAGTGGCAGGAGGAAATAGCACAGATCTACTAGAGCATGAACACCTACAAACATCGTTTTACCCTTATTGTTTTTTTTTCTCTACTTAGTTAATTTTTTACCACTTTGCACGTCGTGATGGAATTGAAATTAAATTGCATTCTTCTTACTCTGCATACATATGTACCGTGCGGGTTACACCCATGCGTTTTACTAAAGCCCTGACATCATTAGCAATCTGCGAAGGGAGGACTGGGCGCCACCTTTCAACTCTCTATCCACGTTTATAACAACGGTTAAGCTTCACAAATAAAAACACCGATCATCACTCATACGCGTCCTTTCCGATCGGCCTCGGCTGCGGTGCCCGCACCTTCAGACGGGCTACAGACAGGGAGCAGCTGGCTGGCTGTTTACGACCCACCTAGATGGCTGCTTTACATCCTCCCTCTCCAGGCTCCCCGTGTTTGCGCAGCACTCCCTGCTGCCTGGCTTGACGCTCGCCTTTTTTCGAGTTTGCATGCCCAGTTCACATCGCGGTCCAGCGTTGAACACGTATCCTTCCCCGAGCGAAATAGGGCGACAACCGGGCAAAGGGCGACGGGTCCAAGGTCCGCGAGCTCAGTGTCAGCGAGCCTATTAGCTGCGCGTTAGCCGCTAGAGCTAGCGGGCGGGACTGCAGCAATAATAATAATAATAATAATAATAATAATAGTAGTAATAATAATTTAAAAAATAACAGCGTGGCAAATACACAACTCTAGTAGACGTTAAAATACGTATACGACACAGACCAAGCGGACAGCAGGAACATCTGCGCCGCCTCCGCCGAGCTGTATCCTGAATCTCTTTATGCTTTATCTGCTTTTTTTGCCTCTATCTTCCTTTCATTCTCTATCTCCTCCTCAATCCTGACGGTCGCTCTCACTCCGCCTCTTTCGGTGTGACGTAAGAAGGCGGCCTGTCTGTCTGCCGCTCAGAAGGCCGGGATGAACAAATGAACGGAACGAAGTTTTAATGTAAGCGAATGGCATGGCTTGTGGAAATAACCTGTGGTCAAACGGCTGCAATAGTGGTTATGAAAAATGGGTCTTAACTGCGCTCATCTGTGAAGAAATAAATAAATAAAGAATAAAATATATATATACACACACACCTACATGTTATATGTGTTTGCCAATGCCATAGACTGTATTATACTGACACGTTTACACATTCCACACGATGTCTATACACTGTTGCCTTACTTATTATTATACATCCCGGTCTTGTGTTTGTCGTTTATTTGTTGTCTATTTTTTCTTTACCTACGTTACTAGTAAACTTGAGACACGCAAGTCTTAGTTGCGCATTAAAGATTTCCGTTTAGAATGATATATATTAGATTCGGCATAAGCACTCCTATCGCCTTCCCTGGTGGTCTAGTGGTTAGGATTCGGCGCTCTCACCGCCGCGGCCCGGGTTCGATTCCCGGTCAGGGAATGTGTTATTTTGGGTGATTGTATCTTCAACACCCAATTGCAACTATTTGTTCATTAGGTAGGTTTCTTTCCACTTCATGTGACTTTTATATTAATTCAATTGTTCAATATGTATGTTATGGAAAGGATTTCAATTTCATGAGTAGAAACTGTGTTTTTAAATTAAAGAAACTCTTAGATCAACATGTTGTGCAAGCAGACACACATGAACATGTGATCCCTTACTATTCTTAAATTCTGCAAAGATAACAGTATGAGCCTCTACTGATTTATTATTATTTTAAAGTCCATTGTCCAGAATTCCTGCTGTTCTACAGCATGTGTCCTTATTTGGTGTTACCATAATCATAAAATTATAATATTTATGGTACAAGACAATGCATAGATGTTTTATATAGTGGTTCGCTGTGCTTACCATTTTGCTGCAACCTTTTACCATAAAAAGTGTTTCTTCCTGTTTTCATGGTTTCGAACAAATTCAGCAAGTTAACTTCTATGGTACCATAAATTCTCTGTTTCGAAGCCACTATCATTGTCACACTT
>JAODUD010000039.1:17622448-17635459 GCA_026784285.1 Stomatorhinus walkeri | reverse complement strand
GACAGGCTGAGAGCGAGCTTGGCAGCGAAGGGCAGTCATCTGCCATGGTGCCCATGGAGTTGGTGGTTAAGGGCCTTTTGCCAAAGCTGGGCTCAAACCGGTGACCTTCCGATGACGAGCACAGAGACTTCTCCCACTGGGACCCTCCTTTTGCATTTTATATTTCCCCTTAGTTTACCTTACATGACAACGCACCCACAGCCTTCTCTAATCTCAACTCTTAGTTTTGTTGACTCTGATTCTTACTTGTTATCTAGTCATTGAATGGGTAGAAACTCCCTTGTTCAGGGATGATAATCTTGTGGGAACCAAAGCATTTATTTGCCAGCCTATACGTAAGTGATTATCTGTTGGGTGTGTTCGACAAGACATTGACACCCCCCCCCAACCACCCTTTGTTATCTCTGAAGCTGGGTTGCATTTGAGGAACCAGGTTTTTCTGGAGAAATGTATGTGCTTGAGAAGGGTCTCTATGGAAAACCAGAAGACTGGGGAGCCCAGAGCACACAGATCCTATCTATACAGCCTGTGGTCCAGGTAAACATCTTGCATGTTCTCATGATTACATCAAAGAAACGGCAGAATACCTCTGCTTCAGTAAAACACAAATTTCTCAATAATAACTTTTCACACAAAGGTGCTTGAAAACTTGATCTATTATGTTTAATTTAAGTAGCTTGAAAAGATCACATTTATGCAATTAATGAAGTGTCTCGCTGACAGTATATTGCACCTGGTTTCTCTGACGCTAAGGACAGTTATTCTTCTTATCTTCAATGATATTTTCACGTTTTTTCTTTGTCCATTTTAGAACAATGTGGGTAAGACTGCTACATTTAAGGTATGTACCCCTGCTGTTAAAGCTGCAGTCTGAGTGTCTGCTGCTGCCACATCATTTTGTCACATCATGCACACTGCAAATAACCATTTAAATCCTTCTGTACTATTTCATTCCATTGGCCGATCCAGCTGCAGCTGTTTTCCAAGCCTGGCTTCAAAGGTACCGTCCGATTTCTTGAGGGGAGTGTTTCTGAACTACCCGGGGGTGCCTCTCTGGGCTCCTGCAGAGTGCTGGCTGGCAGGTAGGTTACTCAGGCAGATAATTCACACACCTTGCAGAGTTCATGCATATGTTACTACCCACTCCTCAACTGAACACTTTATACAGGCAGTTGACATGACATGACTGATCTATCATTCAAGAAATCTTATGGCCAGTGGTTGAGCTTTAAAAAATATTTCAAAGGGTGGTGGGTGCCAAATCTTTTTTTTTGGGAAAAAGCCCTAAATGCTTAAAGTTAGCTGTCTTACTTTCTGTTTCCTCCTTTGTAAAGTACGATCACACGTCTCCGTGCTGGTCGTATTATTTCCCCCGGCCTTGACGGGGTCAGCAGTGGCGGCACACGCCTGATGTATTGCTTCCATTGAGTAGCGTACAGCATGCATTCTCTGAGTAATGACCCATGCAGAACCAAAGTGAGGAAGCACAAGCCAGGTGCGGCTTTTCACGCTTAACGACCCCACATAAGGGAGCTTTATTTAGCACGGGGCACAGGTTCAGGAGAACTACTAACAATGAGCAGACTGGGGAACACAGGACTGGGGAGAGCTTAAATACACCATTATCAGGGAGCTGCTGAGAGTGATTAACACGTGGCAGGAATGAGAGGGAAGATGTACAAGCATGTATGCGGCTCGTCGCGGCCAAGCTGGGGAGGAGATCATGAGGGTGTGGCAGGCTGGATGGGCAGGACATGACAGATAGATCGCGTACTCATTTGTTTAGATAAGGAGAGCTTCAAGAAAGAGTAGTGGCTAATGCCGAACGATTTGTAGGAAATATCGCGATTTTTATGACATATTGCGATTAGGATTTGATTTACGATATTTTTTATATGTCAAACTTCAGTTCAATATTCAGTGGGCAATATATTTAAAACATGATGCAGATTTACCACATTATGGGCCGGTTTCCCGAACAAGGATTAAGACTAGTCTTGGACTAAATTGCTGTTTCAATGGAGATTCACCATTGTAATTCAAAGCTAGTCTAGGTTTAGGTTTAATCCTTGACTGGGAAACTGGCCATATGTGTTTGGGATTGAGATTAATTTCACAAGATTTTGACGCCAATACTTAAATCAATGAGTACTAAAATATATTACATAAATATGACTATTAAAGGTTTTATGGATCTGGGTACTTACAGTAACCGTGTGTAAGGATTACTGACTCTCCCATTGTTTTCTTGATGGGTGAGCGGCATGCTAAATCGACGGCCCTTAAACAAAAACCGCAGGTGTGATATGCAGAAGTACGTCACTGCTGGCGGTACTTTTTACCGCGGCGGTTCTATTGATAACAAGACCTTTCTGTAAACAATCCCTGACCATGAAATAGGCAGGTAATTCAAAACAGTGGAATCAGTTTTTTTTTTTCGCACCACAAATATTTTGAGTAGCTTTTGGGCTATTTTTGATTGGTGAGAATGACTGCCACATAAGGAGGACGGCATGAATTTGTATAATTATTTTCACTACAGTTTTAAGCCTTGAGTCAGACGTTCTGTATAATGCATATCCTAAATGGCAGCCTTTGGGATTTGCTAATCGCTTAGTTTCAAATCGCGATTTTGATTTTTAATCGATAAATCGTTCAGCCCTATTAGTGACATTGAAATCGGGATTAGGCTAGAATTAAAGCAATTATTTAGTTGCCAGTGTTACCTTTACATGAGTGATGTTTCACAGAACAATTTATTGGGAAAGTATGTTTTCAAAGGGGATGGTTTTTGTCATTTACAAAAATAAATGGAAACCTTTTTTGTCGTTGTGCTGCAGTTCAAAAAGATCGAGGTGCATTTTCTAATGGGTGCTAATAAATAGAGGAGTAAAAGTAGAAATCATAAAAGTGTGGTTTATGCACATTTTTAATATATGAAATAAACTTATGAAACATATACAGGTGGAACATTATCATTGTCCTTATTGCTCAGAAGCTGTGTTGCACAGAATCATAACGCCAAACTTATGCTCAGGAGGAAACGCATGCATTGCTATTTATGCTGCACATAGTGGATATAGAAACATTGATGGTGCCCATGTACTGGTGGAAACAGAAGGTAAGGAGTGTGGCAGCCTCTCCAGGGCAGAGTTCCGAACCCTAACGGCATTAGGGTAGAAGCTGCTCATGAGCCTGAAAGTACAGGTTTAATGGACCTCTATCGCGTTGCAGGGCGAAAAGATAATGGCGGGGTGAGATGAGCCTAATGAGTCGAATGTAGATGCTCTGTAGTAAAGGCAGCCGATTTGATGATTCTCTGCAAAGTCTTATCAGCCACAGAGCAGCTGGCAGCTGGCACACCAGAAATATAGTGTTTATTGTCCATGTGAGGTCCTCAGAGATATGGGTGCCCAGGAGTTTGAGGCTGGACGCTCTCTCTACTTTATCTCCATTTATGTGTAATGAGGTGTTGCGAAGCTGATGATTATGGTTTTTGGTTTTTGAGGTGTTGAGTACCAGATTTCTTCCAGAGCATAGTTCTGATTAGCTTGCAGACCTCCTCCCAGTAGGCAGACTCACTACCTTTTTGTGGTCTGGGCCACCACTGTGCTTTCATCTGCAGACTGGATGGTGTTTGTGCTATGGATGTACATCCATGCAGTCATGGATGTACAATGTGTAGAGGAGAGGCCTCAGCACATAGCCTTGTGGAGCACCAGGTGCCGAGTACCAGGGTAGAAGGGTGGTGGGTCCCTATCCTGACTGTCTGAAAGTGATGTGACAAAAAAATAATTTATCTACAATCATATTTGTTGATCGATACCCATGGAGGGGATAGTAGCCATGTGTTTCTCAAGCCAGGCTTATAGCACAAAACACAAAAGCCAAAAATATACTATCAGTAGATACTAACGAGCACATGAAATAAACAAAAAAGATAATTACGTAAATTTACTTACAGGCAAATGTTGCCTTTTTTGCATTAGTGCCTCTTTGAACTCCATTTTTTGTGTAAGCCCAGATTTACTTCAGTCAGTTTTACTTCAGTGGAGTGCTGCCTGTATTTGCGCCTGTTAATATAGTGGTTAGATAATGGACTCCAATTCCCAGGTTGGGCCTCTTTCCTCTCGGGGTGTGCGGTTGAGCTGCCTCTCTAAGTTCTGTGCTTCTGTGTTTCTCAGCTGGCTGGGATTTGAAGGCCCAGGCTTCACCAGCAGCATGCATGTCCTGGAGGAGGGCGACTATCCCAGCCTCGATGCCATAGGCTGCTTCTCAGCTGGCTCCTCCCTTCGCTCCTTCCAGACCACAGGCTTTGTGAGTGTTGTGGTGGAGATGATTGTTTGAGGCAGGAACTTCTCACAATGACTCGGAGAACTTTCATTTTTGTGGTTCTCTTACATAACTCACAGGAGATTAAGCAAAGGATGGCTATGAACAATTAAGGCTATGTTCACACCTCAGGACAAATGTGACCCAAATCCGATTTTTTGCTCATATGTGACTCAGATCACATTTTTTCATTACAATGTGAACAGCACAAGTTGCATGGGATCTGATTTTTTCAACTTCAAATTGGACCACTTCAGTATGCGGTCATAAATCGGATACAGGTCTGATTTTTTGCAATGTGACCTCAGTCTGAACAGCGAAATCGGAATTCATGCAACTTTTATGTCACTCGATCGACGTTCATCACAATTCTGCACAGGTGGAAGTCACCGATTGTCTCCGTCAGAGTGCCAAACATGGAGGAGAGCACAGAAGTTGGCCAGTGGAGGGACAGTGAAGTGCTGGATTTCACAAGTATTTGGGGAGATAAATCTGTTCAGACAAAACTGGAAGGCTCGTGTCGTAACCGGGAATCTTCAAATCAATAAAGTGACGTCTTTGTTGTTTTGTGCGCATGCGGGTCAGTTCAGTATAGTGAACCGTTCACACTGAAATCTGATATTGCCCACATTACAGAGAGTAATGTGAACAGGCAAACAAAAAAATCTGATCTGAGCAGGAAATCAGAATTGAGCACTAAGCCCTGCAGTGTGAACGTAGCCTAAGGTTTCATAAGCCATGCACTTTATGTGGCCTAATGGTTAGGGAAGAGTGCTTGTGATTGAATGGTGCTGGTTTGAACTCCTGACCAGCAAGGTACGACCGAGGTACCCTAAGCTAGGTACTGTCGCCACACACTGCTGGGGTTAAATGCAGAGGACATATTTTATTGTTGTGTGCTGTGCTGTATCAACAATGACATTTAATCACTTTTACTTTAACTGAATCCGATTTTAGGCATGTTAAGCTAATCCTCAATTAAATGCTGTTTAATGCAACTTCTAAAAGGCATTCAGTAATGATTAAGAAACTGCTAATAAAGGAAGTTGTCGTCATTGAGATTAGGAAGAATTTCAGGTTCTGTTGATGTAAACAATAAGAACGCCTTGGGGCTTCTCTTTCTCTTCATTAGGAGTTTTCTGTCCCCTCCATCACCCTCTTCACCAAACCTGGATTCAGGGGCAGGAAGGTGGTTCTCAATTACGGAACTGTGAACCTCCAGATGAATGGCTGTGACACCTGGGTCCAGTCCGTGCTTGTGGGTGGGGGACTGTGAGTACCATACAGTGCATAAGACACCTGCCTGAGTTTTTGGGCTATTTAAATCTGTCAGCTGGCTCAGCAGCAAGTGGCTATAAAACTCCCTGACTAAGCCTAAATCCATTTTTGATGTTTGCAGTAAACAGTACTGAGAGAGGCCTTTAAGGCTGACCGAGGGGAGAGCGACATGCATCCACCCTGCACGTTCTCCTTTTTGGTTCTCAGGTGGGTCTTGTACGAGGGAATTAGCTTCCGTGGCCGTCAGCTTCTTCTGAGACCCGGCGAAGTAGCAGACTGGTACAAGTTCAGCAGCTGGCGGCAAATCGGGTCACTGCGTCCACTGATCCAGGTACCGACCCAGTGGGATTAACACATTTTTATTACCTCTACAAAGACAGGTGTACTGCACTTATGCATGTTCATTATCGCTTCCAAGATGGGTATACTTCACCTGTGTGTCTTCCATCAATTCAGAAATCAGCGTACTTTCGTCTGCTGAATAAGGAAACTGGGTTGTTAATGTCACTCACTGGATCACTGGATGACATCACACTGATGCGAGTTCAGGCGACAGAGGACACAAATGGGGCTGAGCAGATCTGGGCCTATCAGTACGGCCTGCTGTTCTGCAAGGTACAGATTTAATGGTAACAAGATATATTGTTAGAATTAGGACATAATATCCGCAGTGGAGGGCCATAGTAGAGCTGTGGTACCATATGACTCTCAAATCTCTCCGCATGATGCAGGTAGCTGAAAACTGTTGCTTGGAGACTTCTGGAGGCATGGTCACGGCTGGAAGCCGGCTCGGCATCTCCCCACAGCCTGGGAAGGACAGCCATTTCTGGACTGTTAGTGCAGATGGGCTTGTCCATTGCCACATGAGACCAGATTTGGTGCTAGAGGTCAGAGGTCAGTACAGAAGGCGAATTCATTGTGAGTGAGACAAGCCGTGTCTCAGTCAAATCATGGTTCTGGCTGATGAAATGTTGGCTTGGGGTTATTATTTAAGGATCAGTGATTTTTATGTGTCATTGTGCCTTTGGGATACACATGTACAATGAAATTTAGCAACAGCCTCCATAATGACATAAATAACTTTCATATATTTGTACATGCATAAATATTTACATAAACAACACAACAATCAAACATGGTGTAATATAAATACTCCTAAAAACGATAAACATATGGCATATACAGATGCTCCTTGCCTTACGATGGTGTGTGTGTATCTATAAAGTATTCTTTTAAAGAGTTTAAAGTATAAATTCTGTACCTATAAAGTATTCTTTTATTGACTTTCCAATTACTGGTATTTAGTTTGGTACTGTAGTCATTTACTTACTTATTTGGTTACAGTAGTTATTTGCTAATTTATTTATCCTATAATATTCATATTTAACTATTGAGATTTTTTTATTTATGAGTTCATTGGAGTGTTACCTCATGAAAGAGCACCTGAATATTTATGAATCATACTCAATTATGAATGAATAGCTTAGCCTGTAACACATGGCATATATACTGTAGGTGAAAGACTTTTCCGTTGTTGATGCAAAGTGCAGTGATAGTTGTGCAAAATAAAAGGGTCAGTCAGTCACAGCAGCTCAGCAGGGGGCAGGGGGAGACAGTGTGCCAGGTGTAGTTGGGGGGGCTAGTGATTGCAGGTGAAGTCCAGCATGGCAAGAGCTCTGTGATAGAAGCTGTTTCTGAGTATGGCTAAGCAGACATGTATTGCACATGTTGATGAGCGCCACCATGTGGCGGGATCCTGTTTTGTGTTTTAGTTTTGCTAATGAGCGCCACCATGTGGCAGGATCCTGTTTTGCATTCTAGTTTTGCTAATGAGCGCCACCATGTGGCAGGATCCTATTTTATGTGGTGATTTTGCCAATAAGCGAATACTGCACCACCACCAAAGCATTGCTTTATCATTGGAGACTGTTGACAAATGATGATCAGAAAGGTTCAGTGCAGACTTCATCCAAGTATTATTAATTTTTATTATGGACATTTGTTTTTCTTTCAGGAGGACAACAGTATGATAAAGCTCAAGTGATTCTAAACACTTTTGATGAAAATAAGAAAAATCAAAGATGGTCTTTGGAGATGATATCATGAAAAAAATATGTATGTGTAGTTAATCCACTGACTTTGTTGTGTGGCCTGCTTGGTGTTGTAGCTCGGTGGTGAATCCTAGAGTACAATTTAGAAAAAAATAGCTGACTATATATGGACATGTATCACTTAAAGTAATTATAAATGGAATTTCCTATCTAGCAGATACTTTTATTCAAAATGATGTTAAGTGAGGCAAATAGCACATCAGAAATACATGGCTATTTGTTTCCTCTTCATTAGAATATGCTGTTTTCAGGCCAAATCCATGGGTATTTTGGCAACAGATACTGTGAGGTTTCTAAAAATTTATGTTTTTGTATATATGAATGTCTAAACTTTTATTAACGTCACATGCATTTGAAGATTAAATATATAAAGCTGCTGGATAAACACATGTGGATTCTTTCTCTTCATTATTAATTATTAAGGGCGTAAAGATTGTGACAGCTCTGTAACATCATCACACACATTACCAAAATGCAGAAAAGCAATGAGTCTGGACTACAAACACCATTCCAATTGTGATGTGCATGATTAACACTGAATGCAGAGGGCTCCCAGGAACTGGTATGAAAACCATAATAGTGACTGAGACAGAATGGCAGCTGGGTGGCACATGGGTACAAAGCCGACACAAAGGATTTGGATTAGGCAGTGATGCCGGGGATTGTGGGAGATCACAGATCACCAGGCAAGAATGCCAAAACCTGCCCACTCAGACTAATCTTAAACAAAGAACATACACATCAATTCACTACCACTGTGTTCACAGTGGTTTTCACAGACCTACAAATTATGCCATTTTGTAGGTATTTGTTCCAAAATGAGGTTCCAAACTAGCTGACAGTGTCCACGCTGCTTCCAGCAGCCTCACGCCAACTGAAATGCCACTGCAAAATGTCACATATCTGAAAATGAAATATGTGCAAAATGTATTTTATATGGAGCGATTTCCCTAACCCCGCACAAAAGTTTAAAAAACATTGCATGTTTAAAAGAGCGAGTAAATAAGTTGGTGCCATTGCTGTTCTTTGTCCAGTTGCTGGTTTAACTGCTGGTTCATATTTTAATGTTTTGTTAAGTCAAGGAACGTTATGCCACATACTGGGATTCTGCTTTAAGAGAAAGCAGGAGGAGTTGGTCTGACAGGTTCCAGGTGTGGAGAAATGGAGGGAAAGGTCTTCTTTAGGCCTGGTCATGGACCCTGAGTCCTACCCAGTGGGGTAAGTGATTCACATTCACTTACAGTGCTAATCTTTTGCATTCATCATGTGGCTGTCATGGTGCAACTTTGGTCCATTTATAGACTAGTCTAACCCCAGTCTAGACCAACTGTCTCAAGTCAAATAAAGTCAGACCACATTGTCATTTCAAAATACACAGGCACACATTGAAATGAAAAAGTATTTACCTAAGAAGAAATGGCCTTACATATAAGACAACAAAGACAGTAATAAATAAATTCAGATACTTCTGAGCTCCATCAAGAAGTGTTTTAAAACTTTGTTTGAAAGAGTTACTTGTGAAAAGTACAGAAGAACAAGTGTTGCCTGTGGAAAGCATGTTCCTGCTTTCAGGGGACACAGGTCTCTCTTATTAAAATCCCATAACAGGATAAGGCAGTCAGCCGGCGTTCCGATCTCCAGCTGTCTCATGAGAGTCTTGCAGGCCAGAACCAACCCTCTATGATTTCAAAATCACCTTAATGTTTTTCACGCTGCTCCCTCTCTTTGAATAGCCGGTCCAGAAATATAGGGCCACAGGGCATCAAACTCTCACCTGGGAGTGTACAGGTTTGGTCAGAGGGCAGCACTGTAACCCATCACTGTTTGTATGTGATGTATTACGACAGAATAATCAGAGGTTCCCATATCAAAAAGCAAATAAAGTTAGTGCTGAGATTGTCACAGCCTTTGTATCTTCTGCTCTGAATCAGACCCATCAATGCCTAAGAAGCTGAGATACAGGAGAATTTCCCAAGAAATGAAAGTGCTAGAGATGGTTCTTCATCTAACATCTTACATACATCCATTCAACCACTAAGCATTGTCTGGTGACGTGTCACGGGAAGCCATGCGTCTATCCCAAGCCGTGTAAAGCACAGGGTGATCCTGGATGTCATGGCATCTAAAATTTAAATTATTGGTATTTTTCTCTCTTCCAAACTGCAATCAATGCCATAGGTGATGCAGTACATATCTAAACCACCAGAGGGCCCTAAGTGGCTGCTCTCTCCGCTATGACATGGAGGCTATCTGGGGCGCCTCATGTCCCTGGGGGGCAGTGAGACAATGGACCTGTTCAGCCTGACAGAAGCTCACACGGAAGTGTTCACACCATTTTTTTTTCATTAACATGCTGCATCAGCAGCCTCTCTGTGGCTCACTGGTTCAGGCAGGATGTTATACCATCACATTACCTGCCTATTAACAGCTGCACAAAATACTCACAGGAAAAATCTGTTCAGCTGCATCCATCTTCTGCTTGGTGCATTCCAACATTGGCCTTCCATCTTCCCTGGAGTCTGTGGAGAACCATGAGGAAACCTGACCCAGACCTAGAATGGAAATCTTCTAAAGTCAACTTGCAACACTCCAAAGCCAAGCTCAGCTTGTCTGCAATCTCCAGAAAGGGGGTCACCAGAACTAAATATTTATCTCCAGCCCGTGGCTTCAGTAAGCCAAATCCAAGAGCCCAGATCGACAGACCAATTTAGATGTTTAACATGAGCCTAAAACACGTACTTGATCACCTCAAATACACAAGTATGTCATAATCTAGTGCGAGACAAACGAGACAAACCCCAGTCCAGAGCCTCCTGTCCTGAATGAGTTAAAAACATGATTCAATGTCCACATGAAGAACTTAGAATCAAAGCAATGTTTGGTCTCACCTGTTAACATCTTAACAGTTTACATTTACATGAGAGCAATCTCTGCTAATACTGCTGGAATTTAAACACATGTATCTTTTGTTTGTATCCGTAATGTAACAGAATGTATTCAAAGAATGAGGTCGTTGCGACATGGAATCTGCACTTTCAGAAATGTTCATGTGTAGTTGCTTTAGAACCTGACACACCTGCCTGATGTGGGCTTCCTCATCCAGGCAATACATCAGTATGTTGTTCATGAGTAGACATTGAGAAGGAAGAAAGCATGTCAGTAAGGACATGCATGCAAAGGCGTTAAAGGCAACACGAGAACTCAAAAGGCATAACCAAGTATTCAGAGTACTCAGTGGTATTTATGTTTTATATTTGCATTTATTTCAACTTGTTGCAGTTTGGTACCACTTTCCACCATCAAGGAACCACACAAGTAACATGTCAGATAGTGGAACGATCTCCAGGGAGTGTTGCCAAGGTGCCCAAAAAGGATGACATGGGGTGCAAGTCTTCATGGTGATTTTGACAAAAAGCGGTTGTAGGTCTGAAAGCCAGGTTTGGGAATTGCAGAGTCTCAAATTGCAATTCCCAGCAGAATATAATGCAGATAGTAGAAAAAACGTACTGAGCCTCTCCTCTCTGCATTAAAGACGTCTTCCTCAAACACTGCCCCCGCAGTGGCTTCAGCATGATGAGGCGTCCCTCCCACAGTTCCCAGTAAGCCAGTCCCTTCCTTGAGGCTGTCGGGACACCTGACACCAGCCTATTTTTCTGTTGTATGCACTATTTGCAGCAGGTACTTTTTATTATCGGTGAAATGGTACCATAGTTATTCCACTCTCTGTGCTGCTACATTATTTATTGATGTCGTTTACATGCATTACTGCGCTACAGTATGTATATACAACCTTTGGTCCAGCTCCCTTGTTTTGTACTATCCAGTGTTTTTGCACTTTTAAACTTGTGAATCCCTCCCTTTATATGACACACTGTGGTCCTGGGGGAATGATGTTTCGTGCCACTGTACCTGTAAATGGAGAGTATGACAATTACGCCCATTTGACTTGACTGGACATGATTTGAACTAATGAAGAGAGACAAGTAAGGGTGTAACCTAAGAGCATTTTGGCTGATGGAGTACAGTACGTGCTGCTGTATTTTGAATCATATGGTTTGTCTGCACAAGCATGCAGCCCTGTCAGTAAAGAGCTGCAGTAATCTAGGTGGTTGATGATAAGTGCTTCGACTAGCAGCCGAGCTGCATATTCAGACAAATAAGGCCTGCTGCTATGTGGTCAGCAAAGGATAGCTGGTCATCTTACATTATTTCTTGGTTCCTCGCGGACCTTGATGGAGACAATGTTGATGATCTAAGCTGTACAGCGATGTTGTGGAGGATGGTTTGGATGGCAGGGATATCTGCGTATCATTGACATAGCACAGGTAGGAGAAGACATGTAACTAGATGACTGGCCTAAGAGAGCTTATCTAAGGATATAAGAGAAGGGGACCAAGGACTAAGCCTTGGGGGACACCTGTGATTTTTCTGATGTGGCTCAGACACCTCTGCTCCCCAAGACACTGGGCATGATCTGCCAGATAAATAAGTCAAACCATTTCAGATAAGTTGAGAGAAAGCAGCTGGTAAAATCTGGTTGTTCACTGTGCCAAAAGCTATGGAATACTCTAGCAACATCAGGACAGATGACTAAGATGCAGGTCTGGTGGCTCACAGAGCATAAACCCCAATCAGGAGTGTAATCTCAGGCTAAGTCACTGTGCCTGTGATCAGAACATCCTTGAACGAGGCCCTGAATTCCCAGCTCAAGTGGCACTGCAGGCTGACTGACCCTGACTGTCACCCCCAAACTTGCTCTCACCAGTATATATGTCTGTGTGTCTCATGAAGAGCATGATAGGGAAGACTGAAAGAGAATTTCCTCATGGAAATAATGAAGTTTCATTATCCTATTCTGAAGCCAGACTGGAGAGAGTCTAGGATAGTGGTGGCCAATCTTATCTGCAAAGGGCCAGTGTGTATGCAAGTTTTTGGGGTAACCTTTAGGTCAGCTGTTCAAACCCAGGTGTGAGGACTCTTCAGCCAATCAGTCCTCTAATAAGTAATCTAATTAGGGAGCTGCAGCGATAACCTGCATACACACCAGCCCTTTGCGGACAAGATTGGCCTCCCCTGGTCAAGGAGATAGTTTTGCACAAGAACGTAACAAACTCGACTGAGTGCAGCACATTCAAGATATCTACTGTAGATGAGAGGAGAAAGACTGGATTTTATCATCGGCTATCAGTATGGTGAGTGGAGGGGAAGTTGGAGGGATGTGGATTGTACTGATTGTGAAGCATAATTTTCATTGGGTGTATGCATGAATACACACACACACACACACACA
>JAODUD010000039.1:17606402-17622348 GCA_026784285.1 Stomatorhinus walkeri | reverse complement strand
TATAATACACACACACACACACACACACAAATATATATATATATATATATATATATATATACACTCATGCATATATCCAAATGATGGCTATTGAATTGTTTGAGAACAAACATGTAATTACATGCATTGTACATCAAATGGGTTACTGTCTGCTCCTATTTCCACAAACATTTACATATAGTACGTATAGTAACGGATTTCATGATACTCAGGAGTTACAAAGTGTATAATTATTTCTATTTCAGAAGCAGAATTCCAAACTGATTAGAAAAGACCAAACCCAGGTGTAGTCAAAAGTAGTCAATCAGGTGCACAAACAACCATCGGCAGGTCATTATTTGAATTGTCACATCATCACCATGTGACATTTGAGGATTCAAAGCCACGCGAATGTGGATTAAACAGACAATCATGCCACACATTATAGCTATGTTTAATTTAAATTTAATACCTCCGTTATGTATGTGGTGCCCTGGCCCTCCCAGCTACTGCAGAAACCTTGATTCTGGGAGTCATCATAACAGCTCAGAAAGAGCCATTTGTTCATTAGTGGGCCTTACATGGGATGATGCATGAAAGGTGTATCTTTGGAACCACCTGTTGTAAGAATAATTAAAGACTGATGCTCAGTATCGTCGCTGGTTTAAATTTCTGATGGGTATAATCTCTCTTTCTCCTACCACCAACCCCAGGTGGACAAGATAACAACACGATGACATGATGGTTCCTTCCTGGCCGCAAGCTGTTATAGTCCAATCTCTTTTGGGGGGGTTGGTTCAAGAACACCACAGCAGGAATGCTGTCAGGACAAGAGGGCACAAGCAGCTGAAGCTGATAGACTGCAGAGAGCCCCCCCCACCACTGGGTGTGGACTGGTTGGCACCTCCACCGCTGGGGTATGTGTCGGTCATCACCACTGGCGGGCTGCCACCTGCAGTTGCACTGGTGCGATTCAGGGGTGCCATCCAGTCGCTGACATTCTGAGCACAGACCTGGCAACCAATCGGAAACAGTGTGGTTGGTATGGCTTGCATCAAAAAGTACTCTTACAATTTTTGTACCCCTGAACTCTCTCAGTGGCAATGCAACACTATCAGTAAGTTGAATAGGAAACATTAAAAATCTCTCAAGAATATGAGTCCTAATTTACTACTTATTAGGTTATTCTTTTCAATTCTGCCAACTACAGGCAACTGCTGGTTTATTTGCGTAGGAATATATATTTATAATACATGTTTATAACCTTAATGTTAGGGGGTTGCGTGAAAAGCTTGGACTGGCCACTGGAAACTTCCGAAAATGTCCCATTGGCCGTGTCTAATGATGACGAAATGTACCGAACGGGACCTTATTTTCTACATGCTCTATATTCATATTTAGATCAGTGTCCCGCCCCAAAGTGACCTCTGATCTCACCCTGGCCCCCCCCACTGGATTTTTTGGGCTGGAACCCAGTGTTCTAAGCTAAAAATCGGCCCTTGATCAATTAACGTTTAAACCTAAAGAGTTGCCACCTGTCCTTTATTTTAAAGAATAACTTCTAGATTAACACTTTTTATTTAAAAAAATATTTAACTATAAGCTTTTTGGAAAATAATGTGTACCGAACAAATACACAGGACGCGCGATTTGTCCCGTATTACATGGCGCGCCGGGCTGAAAGGCCATTGCGGGCCGGTGGAGAAGTCACGTTTTCTTCACGCACTTTAAACCTGCTCTCATTGGTTCTAACAGTACAATACATAGGCCTACTGAAATTCTTTGTGTTTATTTACATTTTAAAACCATTTGCTACAAGCTTTTTAAACGAATGGCGTCTGTGTTGGTATTCTGCTCCAAAGTTGTAAAACAACCCGAATATCTGACATAATCGCTAAAATAACTATTGTATGACTGATTAATGACAACTGAAAATCAAATATTTGCAAGATTGATACTGTAACAGAGAGAAATCCGTACGATCACAGCATCGCATCCCGTTAGAAATGCTAGGTCGACGTATGAAATACATGATCCTGAATGAAGAAGCTCATCTTAACAGCTCTTCCATTAATATATGTAATAGCATTCATTTATGCAGCCAAACTGGGAATGTAAACGAAATATATTTAAAAACTAAATGGTGTTTAGACCATTTCTGGTGAAGTAAAACGTGATTTTTATTTTGTTAAAATTATGAAGAAACGACACTTGTATAAATTAGCGCGGAAGTGTGCTCTATGAAAATATTTAATCGATAAGATGCGGGTATAAGCATAGGGTTTGTTAAAAAAGGACGCCCTACCTGTTTGGATAAAGAAGTGGCGACCGCCAGTACTACAAAGCAAAGAGAAGTCATTTCGATATTTTCATTAATTGTTTCTCGATTAAATAAAGCTGGCGTCTCCTCGGCATTATTACAGCGGGAAGAGAAGCGGGCTGACTTTTATTACGAATAGAAATGACGCAGTGAACCCCCCCTGTACGCCCCCCACCGCCCATGTGAAAAGATCACAGACACACTGCGCCCAGTCCTTTGTAAAAGACCTATACTATAGTCTACGTCGAAGCAACAGACTTGCACTGTTACATTTGATAAGTCGCTTTCATATGCTAATAGTATCCATATCTTTATAGTTTATATCAATAAAATTTGAGATTAACGATGTCTAGATAAATTTTCACAAAACTTAATATGACACGATTAATCGTATCCAACTCATCAGATCTTGAAAAAATTTAACATAGGCCTAATAATCCTCGCTGTAACTGCTGAACAATGACTGAAATGAAGGATATACAGGGAGTGGACAAAATGATGGAAACACCTATACAATATACTAATGCAAAACACAAATGCAAAACATCCCGAACTGAACAATCGCAGCCAACCTGCCAGGTTGTTTGCCCAACGATTCCTGCGTCTCTAGAACAGCTTGCTTCGGAAGGATGGATGTTCTCCTCAACTCTTTTAAAGGCTATCTAACATATAGCCTACTTTCATTCATTGTGCCTGTGTTTTAAATATGATTTAGTTGCTTCAATTCACTTCCTCACGTTTCCGTTCATTTTGCCCACCCTCCATAAATACAAATACCAGATTTATTTTCGTGTTGTATTTTCAGTATTTAGTTGTAACATCTTAAATCATTAACATTCCAACACACCCCGACATTCACAATTGGAACCGTAGCGCTGACTTATGCGAACACAACTAGATGGATCCGAAAATACTGACCTCTAGTGTCGAAAACACGCATTGACTGTTTACTGTCAGTCTATAATACAAAGTTAGCAGAGAGATGAGATTGTTTTATTAACGTCCATGTGACTTGATCCAGTCACCAAAATGTCACACAGGAATGGGGACTCGTGCAGACGGGAATACTCTTTTCAGCGATCATAGGAACTGGACTGTCGTAGATTATTGCTTATTTGAACACCTGCTGTGAGCTTTACTTGGCCAAGCTTTTCTTTTAGTTTTCTTTCCAGAATCAAATGGAAATATGTGTGACTAAAACGATTAGTTGAACTAAATCGTTTAGTTTAGCACTGACAGCCTTCGGCATACATGCAATAGTGGAGTAAGCGAGGACTAGCACGTGTGTTTCATTCCTTACGTGACGTCCATCCCCAGGTATTCTTCGCTTGACTTATTAGTATCATGCCGACATCATTTTTTCCCCTTTGTTATACATGCCCGTATGTTTAAGTATGAACTGAACATGAATTTTGGTCTGAACATTACCTCAAACTTTGTAACTACTGCCCCCTGCAGGGTCCCTGGTAATGGAACAAGAAACACCTTCCATTCAATCTTACTTTCCGTTCATCTGAAACGCATCAGAAGCCGCTTTGGACAAAACATGGACAAGTTTAGTTCCAGGTAAAACAGAAACATACCTCTTGTTAGTTGTTATTGAAATTAAATGTTTTTACTGTTATTAAAATAAAGATCACAATTTAAATTTGAGTCTGTCAATAAAAGCAATTGATTGATTAACTGATTGATTGATTGACTGATTGATTGATTAAAGTAGTCTCAAAAAGCAAAACAAATACACGTGTACTGTGGAGTTTAATGGTAAATCTGGTCCGGTCCCATATTTACAGAATTCAGAGTCCGTAAAAATACGAACAATATATTAACAATCACCTCGATATATATATATATTTGTAATAAACACAAATGTCGACAAACTATGAATAATATTTAAGCTAAACCATATTAATACGCCAGGGTAGCAAAAATGTTCAGACATTCTAGATGTAATGTTTATTTACACATAAGCTGTTGCACTTGGAAGCAGTTTGTGTGGAGTAGAACAAAAGGGCAGAACACCCGGCTTCATTACACTGACCAGTCGGGAAATTTTCTGAGGTTCCGGGTGGCCAGTTCACTCCTGACAGACAGTATATCAATAATTTCATATTACTCCAACACAATGATGGGTATTCTTACAAAGGGATTTTGTGTGTGCAAGAAAGACTAAAGAAAGAAATAGAACTTTAACTTTTCACTATGGTGTATAAAGACCTATAATCTACCTTTAAAAGATTCCAGCTGCCGTATTTACATGGTTCCCCCATAGAAATATTGTTTTTATTATGAAAGGTTTACTATATCCTGGATATTCTCTTTAGCAACATCTGTGTTGCGACAAGGCATGACGCAGGGAAAGATAATCCACACTGTGGCTCACAAACAAAGGGGTTTATTTAGAAAAAAGGAAAAAAGAAAACGAGACAAAAAGAGACCATGAATAGTTGGAAACAAAGCAGGCAAATTACAATAAGTAAGGCAAGGAGCAACACAGGAACAACCACAGCAACTACAGGGAACAACCACAGCAACTACAGGGAACAACTACAGGGAACAACCACAGCAACTACAGGGAACAACCATAGCAAGAAACACCTACAGTAACGACCACAACGGCCAACTGAGGAAACAAGGCAAGGACAGGCAAATGTATACACGGATAACGAGGCAAACAAGGGGCAGGTGTGGGCTGTTACAAACAGAAGCCTAAGGGCGATAGGGTGTGGGTGAGGTTAACTGACAGATACAGGTAAGTTCAAACACCAATGGAAGGTAAAATAAGGCAAACTAAACATACTACATGAGGAGGCAAAACAAAGAACTGTACAGAAATACACCAAATAATAACTAACATGTAATGTAAGAAATAAGTTAATTATAATGGGTTTCAGGCTGGCCAGCCTCAAACCTACAGCAATTAATGGGGGTGTGTATGCAGAACCAGCCACTTAGCACATCAAGCCACCCGCAGAAACAGAATGTACACAGAAAGGGATGAGCAGTGACGCCAGCTGGCCGCACAGGGAACCTGACTAACTGAAGGGGGCAGGACAGGGGCCGATCCTGACCTTCTTCAAGGTGCTTCAGAAGCAGGCCCGAAGCTTGTCCTGAGTCTGAACGCTTTGCCTGCCCATGCATGCCAGAAATGTAAAATACCAATTGAAGTCTCAAGTTTCGGTATGAAGTAAAGCTACCAGTCTGTGGCCTTGGGGGGAGATAGGGGGGTGAACTAAAGTTTCGCTAATTGCTGTTTGAAACTGCTGGAATTTCAGAGGATACAAGAGCAAAATCACAGTCATGCTATATGCCGCACTTTAGCCCTTCAAAACATGATTTTGTGCCTGGTGTCTATTCCTTTTGAATTAATGTTTTATTTCCCAAGCAAAACTGACCAATTTTGCAAAAACCTCCTGTAATCTATGAGTCTCCATCATGTCTCTTGCTCGAAGTACAGGCCATTCCATCCATCCATTTCCCAAATCGTTTATCCTTCCGGGTCGCGGGGGAGCCTATCCCAGAAGCTATGGACACAAAGTGGGGAACAACCCAGGATGGGGGGCCAGCCCATTGCAGGGCACACTCACACACCATCCACTCGCACATGCACACCAATTAGCCTCAGCATGTCTTTGGACCGTGGGGGGAAACCGGAGTATCTGGAAGAAACCCCACAATGACATGGGGACTAATCCTGCTTAATGTAAGATGAATACTCTTGTAAGCCTTGTGTATTCTACTTCTTTATTGTATAAGTCTCATTTCCTTTCACTACAGGTACTACCGTAAAGGTCTCTGTCATTGCAGACATTTTCTCAGTTTTGTGGACTATTTTTGACTTCAATGCTGAGTGTATTGAAATTATTACAGAAAATATATCAAATGGGAGCAGTATGGTTGCTCAGTGGTTAGCACTGTTGTCTCACACCTCCAGGGTTAGGGGTGTAATTCTAACCTCCAATGTGCGTGTGGAATTCGTGGGTTTCATTAGAAACGACCAAGTAACTGGAAGATAATTTTGGAAAAGGGTTGCGGTATTGTATTACCTAACCGGAGGGCAACGTACGGTAATAGTGGCCGCCAGGTGGCGCTCATCAAACAGGCTTTTAAAACAAGTAAAATAAATTCAGTTTTCGTGTGATAATGTGTTAACTAAGTGTCAGTCACATAACTCATTACAGATTACGGTTATTGTAATGCTTCTCTCTGTTGACCACTCTGTAGGTCACTGTATAATAGCCACATCAGCTTTCTTATTGCAATTTTCTGTATATGTGTTGGCATTTTAATATCATTGAGATCCTAGGTAATATAAACTGCTTACAAACTTGTTCTAATCTTTCTAAATCTATTAAACTCATGTACCTTTATATACATAAGACGGAGCGGTTCAAAGGTCGTGCGGCAAGTCTCTAAATGTCGGCCCCCCTAGACCAGCGATGAGATAAGGCCAGAGGAATTGGCATGTGACTGGGCTTTGTGAGTAGGGGGGCTTCTGCAGTTCAGGGGCTCTCTAGTGTGGGATCCGGTATCAGTCGCTACGGACACGGACCTACAAATTCTGCGCAAAGATCAGCAATCAGACTGCTGAGCGCTTGACCGCAGGTGTGAGCTGGGATTATTGTGGGAGAAACTGCCTGCGCCTCACCTTCCCATTCTTATGAAGACTGATGTTGAAGGCGGCGTAATGACATACGTTTTTTTTAAATAGCCAAACTGATTGACTGTAACTACAGAAATCGCAATTCTTAACAATAGAGAAGCCGGTGGAAAAAAACACAGGTTTGTTTGGGGATCTTAAAGTTTGAAAAGGGCAGTATCTCCACGCCGTTTCCCTTTTTTGTATCCGGAGTGGGAGGCGACCGCAGGAACAGCGGGGGAGCAGCGCCTTCTAACGCAGCCGTCTAGTTCTTCCCTTCCGAAAAAGCTAATCTTCTCCGCAGGAACATGTCGTGCGAGGCTGAGCAGAGGCTGACCAAGCGGCTGGAGCGGCTGGCGATAATGATCGGAGACCCGAAGTCCGCCGTGAACCTGGAGAGTTTACTGGTATGTGCCGCGATTCAAAGTCCAGGCGCCTTTTAAAACGCAGGCATCGCGTAGCGGAAGAACCACTGACACCTTTGCAAGATTATGATTGCATGGCAACTTTATAAGTGAAATACCTGTTACTTTTGCGCTACTTCTGGCAATGTGGTGGTTGAGTATCTATGGGGTATGGGGGATGCCATTTCTTAACATGTAGCGGAAGTGTTTTGCGAGGTTTTTTTTTTCCCAACGAGTGATATTTCGGGGAAGACGACAGAAAACTGAAATGAACGATGAACTGCTCATTTTACTTATTGATTTTTTTCTTTTCAACTGCACATAACCGTAGTGGGAAAAGGCTGCCCATCCGGCAGGGGCATAAACAGGATTTCATTACATTCACATTTCATTTCATGCGCTTTTCCAGGACATTTAACGCCTTTGATCAGGCATGGACCGTGCATAGATACACGTAATATTTATCATACAAAACCATTGTATAAGACTTTTTTTTTTTTTTTTTACTGTGCGTGTGGAAGGGCTTTTAGTGGGTCAGGCTCAGTCTTATTGCTGAATATGTGTTTATTAGTTTGTGATAAATATTCACCAGAAAGGAGGTAGAGGTTTGCTTCAGTGGGAAGTGAGATGGACCAGCTGAGGTGATGGCTACACTCTGTAATACATTAAGTTGCTTCACCCTGATCTGTAACCCCCAAATTACTGAAAAGTCACAACTTTCTTCTTGCTGGGTCTAACTCCAGTGTAATGCCCACATTAAAGATGCAGTCCTTCAGCATGACTAACAGTGCCTCATTGGCCAGCCGCTCTGCAGTTCCTTTGCAGCGCTGTGAGTTTCATATTCTTGGCGGTTGATCTCACAGGGTTACCGCAGGAGCTTCTCGCCCAGGTGTCAGAGTGGCTGATACTCTGTGCGTTTCTGCAGTGACTGCATGGCTCAGTGCATACAGTGTTGGTCATGGAACACTGACCTGGTACCCTTTCCAGGCCTGTCACAGACCAGTTAGCTTATCTTAACTGTTATCTTTATTAGTAGTGTTAAGACAGATATGCATGTACATGTATATCCATAATTTTAGCATGCAGATTAGTTTATTTAGTTAATTAGGCTTATGGCCCACATTTATTATTAAACTTCAGTCGGAACGGCTTTTACTGAACAATGACTTGGCATGTGTTGTGCGCAGGTTAGCTTTGCTGTTTTTTTTTCCTCTCCATAATAAACTTCCCCCCATTCATTGTCCTGACTGATAGTATCTCAGACCAGCTCTCTTCCTTCTATACTGACCCTTTTTAGAAAGTTTTGAAGTGAATTCAGTGTAAATTTGAGAAACGATCTGGCCCCAGCTGCTATGGAGGAAGTTTAAAGGCTGTGAGATAAACAAATTCTCTGCCACTTGTTGGATACTGGGTGCTGTGTATGTTCAAGGTAAGGGAGGCCAGTTCCCTACGTAATTTGCATTCCTCTGAGCACCAACGTACTATGCCTGACATTTCTCTACAAAATGTTTTTTTGTGTGTTTTTTTTTTTGTTGTTGTTTATTTTAGAAATGACTTACAAGAATCTTAGGAATAAGCCTTGATCTTTATTTGTATTATTTTTGTTAAGGTTGCTTAGTATCTTATCAGTACAGTATATGGTAAAATATGCGAATGAAAAGGTTGCACTAGGAAATAAGTATAATGTAACTTTTGATAGATTTGGTGGGTTGGACATGTGCAAATAAACCTGTATGAATGCTGGCTACACATGCTGGACCTGCATCGGTCAGGTTAGCGGGTATTTCACATGGATCTCTATATTAAGAAAATGCCCCAACAAAATCAGGCCGCCCGCTGTCTTTGAAGACTGACGCTGTTCCCACTTGAAAAAAGGTTTGATTCTGCGCAATTCATAGAAAAAAAAGTGCTTAAGAGTAAATTCCACGATGCGTGAAGTTCTGCCAGGTGGCTGCATGTCGACTGCCGTAAGGGTGTGTACATACAAGGCATTTGTTTGTGCTCATGAGTCTGATTCTCTGCAGCTGTTTAATTGTCAAGGTAATTTGCCGAAAAAAAAGGTTCAGGAGAAGTGCAGAAGTAATGAAGCCCGAGCCTCTCTTCTGTCTCCATTTAGCTGTTTCATATCTTAATACCACCCAATGTGCTTAACTAACACACAGACCTGTTTGTTCCCATTGGCCATATGTGTGTCTGTGGCCTGTTTTCCTGCTGAGTCACAATGTATTTGCAGATATGAATCCATGGTGCTGGACCTGAGTCGAGGCGATGACGTTGCTCATGCCCCCCCACCGCATTGTCCTCAAGTCATCACTATTTTAATACAGCCTGTCCCCAGGTTACCAAGGGGTTACGTTCCAAAAGGTTTATCTTAAGCTGAAAATATCCTAAGGCGAAAATGCAATTTGATACAGTGCACCTAACCTAACAGACATCGTAGCCTGGCCTACCTTAAACATGCTTAGAATACTTGCATTAGCCTAAAGTTCGGCAGAATTATTAACACAAAGCCTATTTTATAATAAAATGTTGCATATCTCGTAATTTATTGAATAATGTACTGAAAATGAAAAACATTTACCCGTCGTAAAGGTAGAAATATGGTAACATGGACCATGGTAACCAAGGGAGTGTCTGAGTACTGTGCCGGCTGCCTGCTGGTTTAGATGCGTGTCCCTGATCAAACAGACCTGTACGTAACGCGGTTGCTCACACACATGCTTAGGTAGAGAGCTCACGTTCCCCTTTTAATTAATTTTTTTAGACTCGAAATGAAACGCTGACTAATGGAGCATTAGGATGTCAGTAGATATAGGCAAACAGCTGTTAGGCTATTTTTTTCATGCCTGCCTATTTATAAGGACAGAGTGGCTCCCTCGACACAAATCCTAAGGCTTCGTGGTTCATTCATGGCTACCTTTCTGGCACTATACTATTATTACAATACATTTCATTTAGAACATTCTTTTATTCAAAATGATGTACATTTTTGAGAATGCAGGGTCAGCCAGCTTCTGGAATAATCGCTTAATTGTAAGAGCCGTCCTCGGGGTGTAATTGTGAAATTGCTCTAACCTGCTGAGCCACACTCTCTCAACCTCTCAGCTGTTCCCTTATTATTCCCGTATAACAGGCAGAGTTAATGGGAGATTGGCTTTCTAGCAGTGGCGCACTAATGTGCAAATTTTGGCTAATAGTAGTAAGATTTTTTTTGTTTATTATTACAAATAATAACCGGATATCCTCTGAGCTCAACTCTAGTGAAACTGATGTGAGTGACGTCACTTGTAAATATTTAGTGAATGTGTGTAGCAGCCATATTGCGTAAAGTCAGTGAGACGTCAGCAATGCGCGGCCGACTTGGGAGACCGTGGTGAACAAGGTGATGGAATCCCGGGTCAACACTACAGAAAATGTCGGGTCATCCAATGCAAACATCTCCATTGTTTTAGAAAACTAAGGTCTAAATATAGACAGACACCTTCACCCAAAACTGACACTCTGGGCTGATGCTGATGCATAGATTTTTAATGAACCTTGACCAATACTGATATGTAAACTGATATACTGTACCATGCATTTCTGCTTTCTAGATTTGGGCCTGATACACCATAGATAACTTGTCCTAGCACTGTTTTTCCACATTAGGTGCTGAGGAAGAGGATTATATTTCTATATGTTTCTTGCAGGCTGAGAGGAGCTCTCCTGCAGTGTTGAACTTGGGACTAGCTGTGGTTAATGTAACTCTACTCTTAAAAACTAGTGGATTTACCTCTTTATCAACTTGCTTTCTATACGCACTAAATTTCCATTTCCTTGATAAGTATTTGCTTAAACCTGACTTTCTGCCTTTACAGGATTCCATGAATGCCTTGGTGTTAGACTTGGACTATCCTGTTCTACGCAAGAACAAAAATGTGGATGCATTTTTGAATAGGTGTAAGTATTTCCTCATATGATTGGAATTCCAGTTTGAACTGTGCTGGAGTGGTAAAGAATGTCATTATGTGCTCCTCCTCGAGGTCATTCTTCTAGGTTAAGTCTGTTCCATTCGTTCCTTTTTATGTTTGTAAGACGTTTTATTTTATTTTTGTCTTTGTTTTGGTTGGTTGAATGTTCTGGTGACTGTGTCCAGATGAGAAAGTCATAGAGCACATTCGGGGACTGCAGATGAAACTGGAGGACTTTGAAAGGGTGAAAGTTATTGGAAGGGGAGCCTTTGGAGAAGTTCAGCTGGTGAGAACTTCCCATCATCTGGCAGTATCCCTTAATTCTCATGCTAGGAATTCTGCTATCGTGCTTTTGCTTGTTTACAGGTTTCTCTGGCTTGCCTATGGAGTATGCATGCACAGTTAGAGGTTTATATGAGATATGGATGCTCTTCCTATTAAATTAAAATGCCCCCCCCCCCCCCCCCCAAGGAGCACAGCTGTGTGTAGCATGGTAAAAACAAAAACATCATTATCTGGATGCATAAGACTATGGGACAAGTCTGCACAGGTCTGGGAACAGCCTAAGGGGTTTATGTGAGTTTAGTACTGATTCACTACTTCTCTGCACAGGTTCGCCACAAAATCTCTCGGAGGGTCTACGCCATGAAGCGACTGAGTAAATTTGAGATGATCAAGCGTTCAGACTCTGCCTTCTTCTGGGAGGAGCGTGAAATCATGGCTTTTTCCAACAGTCCCTGGGTCGTTCAGGTCAGCATTATCAAAGAGGCTGCGTCAGCTGCGGTCTCTCACTGAAATCAAGATGGATACGTGTGGGGAAACTGGGCTGGAACGCTGTAGCTGTTCCACACGAATGAGACACCGCAGAAATGTTATCAGGAGTTTGTCAGCACAGGCAGGCTGCCGGTTGATTTATCATTCATTTCAATTCAATTCAGTTCAATTCAGTTTTGTTTGTATAGCACATTTTCACAACATTACATGATCACTAAACACGTCACATTATCCCCATCCAAAGTCCCCAGTGAGCAAGCCAGAGGAGACAGTGGCAAGGGAACACTTCCTACAAGGAAGGAACCTTGGGAGGAGCCCGTCCTCCAGGGACCGGCAGAGGAAGTCTAATAAGCACGACGGCAAATCTTGATCTATGCTGTCTTGTTTTTCATAGCTGTGCTGTGCTTTCCAAGATGACCGCTACCTCTACATGGTGATGGAATACATGCCGGGCGGAGACCTGGTGACACTCATCAGCAACTATGACATCCCTGAGACGTGGGCCCAGTTCTACACGGCTGAGGTGGTTCTAGCTCTGGATGCCATCCATTCCATGGGCTTCATTCACCGTGACATCAAGCCCGACAACATGCTCCTGGACCGGACCGGCCACCTCAAACTGGCCGACTTTGGCACCTGTCTGAAAATGGACGACGTGAGTTGTATGACAGCAGTAGTAGTGCTGGATAATTAAGGAGCACTGCGCACACTGGAAGCTTGTGGCCCTGCCTACATAGATGAACTGTATGATGGTGCCCCCTGGTGGACAGATCGTTGTGCAAGCAAGAACAGAGTGAATGTATAAATATTGTGTAGGAGCATTATTTGTAGAGGGAAGTTTTTGTTATTGAAGTTGTGAGATTTGCAGATGGAGGCTGTCAGACTATCTTTAGACATTCTCGCCTCTTGCAGGCTGGCATGGTACGCTGTGGCACTGCGGTTGGCACTCCTGACTACATTTCCCCTGAAGTGCTCATGTCTCAGGAGAAAAATGGATGTTACGGCCGTGAGTGTGACTGGTGGTCAGTAGGCGTGTTTCTCTTCGAGATGCTGGTTGGTGAGTGAGCTCCACCTGTACCTTCGATCTTGTGAATCCTTGATGGATTAGCCAGGTCTGGTCATGCTGCCTGATCACCAGCCCTGCACCATCCATTGAGGGTAAACGCCGCAGGTATCGCTTACCCGCTAACGTTTTCACCATATTTCCTGTTCTCGGTCACTCCATCTAGGGGAAACGCCATTTTACGCAGAATCTCTGGTTGGAACGTATGGAAAAATCATGAATCACAAAAACTGTCTCATCTTCCCTGACGACATGGAGATTTCTAAGGAGGCTAAAAGTCTAATATGCGCCTTCCTGACAGACAGGTAAATTCCGGTTTCTTTGGCATGTTCTTTTTGGGGCTGCGGTCTCAGAACTGGCTGCAGCATAGCTTGTCCTGAGTTCTTCTGTAAGCAGTCCCACCCTGCTCTCTAAGGGAATGAGGAGAGACTGTCACTGGGTTATGGTTCCGATGTCACTTGGCACTTCCTGAGGTGTTTCTGGGTCTCCTGTGAAACACTCCTGTCGTAAATTGGCAGGATATAGTAAACACTCAGATATTCCAGCCATCCACACTGACTTGAGCCCAATTGCAGTCCCACCCTCTGTGCCCCCCCCCCCGCCGAAATGTGGCAGTGTAAACCACTCCTCTGTCCTCAGAATCTCCACATGGAGAGGAGAGAGGGAGGACAGTGGGCTGTTTTCATTCACGTAGGTCTGTCTTGCTGCTCTCTCCTCCGTTGTGACTCGCGGTCGCTGTTTGGTTCTCTACTGGTCACACGGTGCTTCTTGAATGGCGGCCGGCGGGGGGATGATGGGACAGTCATTGACGGAGTGATTGCTTCATGGACAGGGAGGTGCGTCTGGGCCGGAACGGCATCCAAGAGATCAATCGGCATCCCTTCTTCACGAACGACCAGTGGACGTTTGATACCATCAGAGAGAGTAAGTGCCTGTCCCCGCCTGATGAGATCTGTTTATCTCTCTCTCCTTCTGTCACACTCAGACTCTCACGCTTGCAGGGTATGTGTTTTTCTAAATTGCTATTTGCCTGCTCATATTCTGACGTCTTTATGTACTGCGGGGGTTTTTTTTTTTTTATTGTGAATTATTTCCAGTTGTATTGTGTCACATTTTAGTGTTGCTCTTGCTTAACGTCTGAAATTAGAGATCCTTGTTTCCTGCTCAAACTGTTTCACAGTTTTTTCTGAGACCGTAACCCATCAACTGAGCTGCTAAAATGTAGTTGGCACCCTTACTAACATGCTGTCGCTAGTCAGTGCCTTTACATGCTCTTTCTATTCCTGTCTCTTCTTCTCATGGCCCAAGCTGAGAAGAAAAGTCCTAACCTGAACTGAGTAAAGATACATGCCGGTGGTCCTGGCCTGGTCCCCCGTCTGCGTGGATAGAGAGTGCTCCTCTTCCCTGAAATATCCCCTCTGCTTTCTAATCCCATCAGATGCGGGTGCCAGCCCTTTGGCTCTGGCCAGGAATGTGGGAGGGATTTTCTGAGCGTGTGCCACAGGGGGCGGGGCTCTATGGTGTGGCTGGCGCAGTGCTGCTAATGACAGGGGCCCCCAGCCCACAGGCCCATATGCGGGGGGGCCCACTCTCACTCACGGTGGGAACAGCTGCCCCTTGTTAAGGCTCGTCCTGCTCTTGAGGACGCTGAAATCAGCCCGCTTGTCATTTTGTAGTCCATTCCATTTGACTTTGTTTCTGGGGGAGAGGTGAGTCTTTTTACTTATGCCGCTCTCCTGCTCTGCGTCCGAGGTTGTTGATCACGGGGGGGTGGGGTGGGGGGAGTTGCGCAGTGACACAGACCTGCCAGCTTCCCGAGGCCTGGGGCTTCAACCGGGGAACATAAGCGCTCTGTGCTGCCAGCTGTTTCAAAGGCCCAGTGTGCAGTGCATACAAAGCGGGTACTGTGAGTGCAGGCGGGTGGAGGGTGCCGCGTTCGCCATGTACCTTGGCACGCTCTCGCCTCACGTGGAACGTATGCCACAGGTATGCCGGAAAAAAGGTTTGTTTCCCTGCCACTTAGACTCACAGGTACGCAAACACTTGCACTGCGATGGAATGGTGTGGCATTCACAGTTTAGGGTGTCATCCTTGCGAAGCCCTCAGCTGTCCCTGATTTGCTGTCCCTTGGAATGTGACCCACGTATAATTAAAACTGTTTACTGTAAATGATAGAAAAGCGGTGCGGTGGTTCAGCAGGTGGCGCTGTTGTCTCGCCTCTGGGACTGAGCAGCAGAAAACCTGCCTGCGTTCTGTGTGTAGGTGGAGATCGTGTGTCTTTCCTGCATTGCGTGGGTTAACTCTCAGTGCGGTTTGGCTAACCGATATCTCTAGATTGTCCATAGCGTGCGATTGCGTGTGTAAGTATGTGCTTTGTTGGGTTCGATGCCCCAACCTTGTACCCTTTGATGGGTCAGGAATTCCACAGCCAGATACATCCCAGAAACACTCCCATTTCGACATGAACTACTCCAGACTTTCACACGAGCAGGAAGCTTAAAGTGTGACGTTGTGCTCTGCACTCATACGCCACAGTGACATCTCTCTCTGCTCCTTCCTCTCACCTCAGCTGTAGCTCCCGTGGTTCCCGAACTGAAAAGTGACATAGACACCAGGAACTTCGATGACATCGAGGACGAGAAGTGTCACCTGGAAACGTTTCCCATACCAAAGGCCTTTGTGGGGAACCAGCTGCCCTTTGTGGGCTTTACCTACTTCAAGGAGGACCAGTAAGGGCAACGCTGTGTGTGTGTGTGTGTGTGTGTGTGTGTGTGTGTGTGTGTGTGTGTGTGTGTGTGTGTGTGTGTGTGTGTGTGT
>JAODUD010000039.1:17590943-17601175 GCA_026784285.1 Stomatorhinus walkeri | reverse complement strand
GATAGGGAGCTACTCTAATGTACTAAATACTATTATCTCAAAATGTCTGTTGCCTATAATGGAAATATTAAGTTACTTTGACGTCTAGCTGGTCTTGCTTCTTGTTGGAAAGTTCTATTCTTCCTTCAATCAGTGATTAACTTGCCTTGGAACAGTTGTCTGTGTTGCATCAAAGTGTATCTTTGCCGCTGACTTTCCTTAGAGCACATCTCTGGCCATGAAGAGGAAGCTAAGCTGATGAAAAGCATCTTGGCCCAGACCCAGGTAGAGAAAAGGCTGCTGCAGGAGAAGCTGGCTGACCTGGAGAGGGTAAGACGGCCCTTTGGTGCTCCACTCCATCCTGTTTGCTGGCCTGTCCCTTTCAAGTGTGGAGGACCTGCTTTCTATGGCAATTAAAGTATAATGAAATATGTTTCTGTGTCCCCAGGAGATGAGTAGCCAGGAGATTGACGTAACTTACAAGATGAAGGTCCTACAACAGCTTCTAGAAAAGGAGCAGGCTGAGCACAAAGCCACGCGAGCACGGCTGGCCGACAACGACAAGATTTCTGAGTCTGTGGAGGAGGCCAAGTGTGAGGTCATGAAGGGTGAGCCAATCGCGTGCTCTGGTGGATGCAGCATGGAGGTGTGATGGGGTGGACTGGTGTCTCTGTTTGAGTGTGCGCTGTGATGCACTGGCATTACATCCAGGGACTCCCTTCAGGCTCATTAGTGATAGTGGGTTGCACCAAGCAGAGCCCTTCCTGTGCAGACTATCGATTTTGTTGTTCCAGTTTAGTCTGGTGTTGAGGTAGACTCCAAGGTACTCCACTGTTTCCCCTTGGATAGTTCCCTAGATTGCCTGAAGTCCTCCAGTAATTCCTTAGTCTACTTGAGAACCTAGAGATGGTTCTTCTTGCACCATCCTATGAAGATCTCTTCCAGGCTCCCATGTTCCTCCTCTTTCCACTCACTGTATCACAAATCATAAACCCGAATTGCACTGGATGTCTGGTGGTTTCGAGAGTGGAGAGGAATGGTGTATTTCCTGTACCTGTGCTGCTCCATACTATCAGATATGCTGAAGCAGATACTATCATCTAGGCAATCAAGGTGTTGCCCAGCTGCATCCTTCTAAGTTTCTCGCCCAGTAGATAGGCTGGATGGTATTAGATGTACTGGAGAAGAGTCCTCAGTATGTTGCCTGGCTCGCCCAGATAGGAGTATGGTCTGAAGAGTAAATACGACATTCCGAGCATAGGTCTGTTAAGCAAACTTAAGAGGGTCAGGAAGGTCTGTCACAGGTGGTCTGGAAGGTTTTAGAGTCAGTTTTTTTTTTTTTTTTTAAAGGTTTGTATGTTCTCTGCTCTTATGCGTACCGGGGGTATGCAGGAGGTCTTCCAAACGGGGGTGGTTTGAAGTTGTGACAGATTGTACAGGAAACCTTCTCCCAGCTGATCAGCTCAGCCTCTCAGCTGCATTGGCCATCATAATACCTGGGTGGAGATCAACAAGCCGATGGAGATCTGGGGGGGATCCTGCAGGACGAGTGCGAGTGAGTTGACTGAGTGGGGATTTTTTTTTTTTTTCTGTGGACCCTCCAAATTAATTGAGGGCCCCTATGTGACCCCCCCTGCCACATACTGTGATTTTCCTCAGCCCTCCCCCCAACACCACCTACATCCTGCTGTTTTAACAGATGTCTGTTAATGTAGGCATCCATAATGGTTGATGATGACGATCATGAATCATAACGCTACATCCCTCTGTGTTTTCCTCACCAGAGATGGAGCGGAAACTCAAGGAGGAACGGGAAGAAAAGCAGCAGGTGGAGAAACAGCTGTTGGTTGTTGAGAAGCAAAACTCCATGCTGGACTGTGATTGCAGACAGGCCCAGCAGAGGCTGGAGGACCTGGGCAGACAGAAGGAGGAGCTCAGTGAGGAGGTGCTGCAGGAGCTGTGGGCATAGAGCAACTCGTGGACAGAGCTGCCTGTGGTGAACCCATGGAAAGTCCAATTTCTCCAGTTCATTAGATCCCTGTTTACATCCCTCCAGCTGAATAACCTGAAACTGCAAGCAGAACAGGAGTCTCAGAAGTTCCACCAGACACAGGAGGACCTGAAGGCCCAGGAGCAGGAGGTCAACGCTTTGCGTACATCACAGAAGCAGTTGAAGCAGGAGTTGAACCATATGCTGGATGTGAAGCAAAATTTGGAGAAGCAGAAGCAGGAGTTGCAAGAGTGAGTGTGATCGTGTTGGCCATGGTAGGCACTGTAAGATGTCGGGTAGTGGACTGACTGTCCTGGTCCCTGTATTTTCAGGGAGCGACAGACCGTTGACTTGCAAATGAAGGATCTGCAGGAGCAGGTGGAGTCTGAGCAGTATTTCACGGTAACTTAAGGACCCGCTTTCTAACTGCGCACATTTTCCTGTGAAGTCTATTTTTAACAAAACAATTCAGATGTAATATTTTCTGAAGGTGATATTCAGAATGGTGCTGACATTGAGACCATCTGCGTTACCCAGACCCTGTATAAGACCCAGGTGCACGAGCTGAAAGAGGACCTTGAGGAGAAGATCAAACTCCACAAGGATGCACAAGAGAGACTGCTGGAGCTTCAGGAAGAGAGGTGAGCATGCTACCTATTCTTCAGTGTTAGGCACCTCACACGTGTGTGATGCGTAGAAACAGCTGGCCCTATTTACCCATCAACCCTCTCCCAGGGATTCACTGGCAGCTGAACTGGAGATCACCCTGACAAAAGTTGACTCTGAGCATCTAGCACGTTCCATCGCAGAAGAGCAATACTCAGACCTGGAGAAGGAGAAGATCATCAAAGAGCTGGAGATCAAGCAGATGATGACTCGACACAAGCAAGAACTGGCAGCTAAAGAAGCAACTATTAACTCGGTGAGCTGAACCAGCATTTGGATTCAACCCCAAACATCTGATCAACAGTTTATCGCAACTTCAGTGTGAAAAATAGAATCTCTGATGTGCTAAATGGGTCCTGCCCCTTAAAACGCCAGTCAAAGCAAGGTTAGTCCTCCAAAGGGATTTGGGTTAGTCTGTGGCAAGAGCACGCAAGAACAGGAGCGATCCTGTGTGTCCTAGGGTGGGTTAAATGGTGGGATTGCGGTAATTCTGATTGCTGTCTGCTATGGACCTATAGTAAAATCCACCTTATTGTCTTCTCATGATGTCTGTAGTGCAACAGGAAATCTACATGTAACCGCCCCTTTTCCTCCTTGAGTAGAATGTTTGCATGTGAGATGTCACAGACTGACGGGGATTTCGTGGGATCGGCGCACATCTAGTAGATGTGGGATTTGACTGAGGTTCAGCCTTTTTGTAGCTGGAGGAAGCGAATCGCACGCTGACTAATGACGTGGCGAAGCTGTCCAATGAGAAGGAGGAGCTCAATGATAAACTGAAGGAAACTCAAGCGCGTAAGTGTCTGGTACCTTCCTGCATATCAGTGTTGCATCCTATGCTTCATCACAGTCCTTTGAATATTTGGATTGCATGACGTGGATTTTTAGTACATTTTATTGCCATTCTTAGTGTATTCGGGTCAATCTGGGAGCTATGAAGGATTTATTTCTGTTTAGTGTTGTCCTTCTGGCTTGTTCCTCCCTTATTGTCACACAGAGCTTCAGATGGTCAGGGAAGAAGAGCGCCAGTTCAGTGCAGTGAAGATTGTTTACGAGAAGCAGCTACGGTCAGAGAGGCTCCTCAAGACCCAGGTGAGCCACACGAAGTATCTATGCAGTTGTAATGCTAGATTCCCCCCCCAAGTGAAGGCCAGTATGGTGTTTATCAGGCTGGGAAACAGAAATTCGTAAGATCCAGTAAGTATTGAGCAGTTCGATGAGATCCTACAGAGGAGAAGAGCGTGTAAAATTAGGGATGTTAACTGGAGGTTGCTGAACTCCGCGCTGACCATTTCATCTGGCCATTTTCAGGCGGTGAACAAGCTGGCAGAAATAATGAACCGGAAGGAGGTGCAGAGTGGCCATCGAATCAATGACATGGATATACGCCGGATAGAGAAGGACAACAGGAAGCTGCAGCAGGCGCTAAACACGGAGCGCGACAAGTTCAACGATGCCATCATCAAGTACCAGAAGGAGATCAGCGACATGCAAGCAGTCAGTCAATCATCCATGCACTTCCCGCCCTGCTCACTACCCACCATGTATCTTCAGTTAGAAAGATAACAGTAGTGTTAGAGTGATTGTCGGCCTGTTATATGGGCTTTGAGTATTGATCCACATGGCGTTTTGATTGCTGCCAGGTGATTGCAGACGAGAACCAGCTGCGGCTGGAGCTGCAGATGGCCGTGGACAGTAAGGACAGCGACATTGAGCAGTTGCGCTGTCAGATCTCCACGCTCAGTGTCCATTCTCTGGACTCCATGAGTGTGAGCAGTGGGCCCGACCTGGAATCTGACGACGCCTGTCCAGGTAGAATAGCGTCTCTGGCAGTTTCTCCAGGGTGACGTGTGACCTTGATCCCATTCCAGACCTAGTCCCTACTCGCACCTCTCTTCCTGCACTTTATATCTGCTGTTTAAGAGCCAATAGCAATCTTTCCCGCTCTTAAGTGAATCCATCTAGCTGACTCACCAGCCCCTCAGTGTATTCCAGTTAATTCACCTTTTCTACTCATTTTTCTGTCACACTTTCTCTCTTTTTCTCACCTTTTTCTGTGCCCCAGTGCGCATCACTCACTCTCAAACCTCTGAGTCCATGTGCTACACATACCAGCGTAGCTCTAAGTCTGTCTGCATTGACACCAGACCATGCCTCAGAGCTCGGATACTTTCTAGCTCTGAAAGCGAGGAGGAGGAGGAGGAAGAGGAAGCTGACAGGCCTCCTCGGGCCCTGGCGTACAAGCAGCCAGAGTCTGCCAGTGCAGGTGATCTGCATGGTCACTCTGAGCCGCCACATCTAGCTAAAAGAGTGATGCCCGAGTGCGGTTTCTGGCAGCGAGGGTGATGGCTTTTGCTCAAAACCAGTGTTTCCCAGTCCGATCCTCGGGGAACTACACACAGTCCATGTTTTTGCTTTTACCGGGAGCTGGGAAGGAGCAAACACGTGGACTGTTTGGAAAGGAGCTGGGAAGGAACATGGACCGACTGTGGGCTAGCAGGGACTGGATTGGGAAACACTGCTCTAACTACTGGTGCCATGTATGTTTAGACTTTGCTGTGAATTGGTGCCAATTTTTAAAAAATGTCCTGCAAAGAAAAAAAACCCTGAAAAATATTGTAACAACATTCCCCCCTAAACCAAATTTTGTTTTACTTTGTATTACAATTAATTAAGTTTTTGTATGGTGTTCAGTTTAACTGGAATGTGCGATCAGATTAAATGGAAATCCTCCCCCTTCTTCCTGTCTCTCGCTCTGTCCCTGTTCCCCAGGAGAGTCTCGCCTACAGGGATGGCTCTCTCTCCCAGCGAAGAACCACATCAAGCGCTTCGGATGGGAGAGGAAGGTATGAAGTCATCAACGTGCTGGTCTGCTTCTACAGACCGGGCCAAAGTCCAAAGCCAGACCTAGATCTTCGTGTCACGTGGCATGAAAAACCCAAACCTACCCATGCATCCTCCATACTGGTTATCCAGTACAGCGTCATGCTGGGCCTGGAGCCTGTCCCAGGAACGCACAGTGTGGGACACTGATGCATGCACAGTCCCACACCAGGGGCAACTTGTACACACTGACTGCACTGACCTTTAAGTGCTGTGGTGGATCATGTTTCTGGGTGCTGGATGACCTTGACTGTCAACTAATGTGCGTTTCATGTCGCTTCTGCAGTATGTGGTAGTCAGCAGTAAGAAGATTCTGTTCTACGACAGTGAGCAGGACAAGGAAAAGTCCAATCCCTGGATGATTCTGGACATAGAGTATGTCTGTCTTATGCCGGGACATGAGATCATATAGTCGTTTGACTGTAAACTGATGTTTTTATGGGTAGGGGAAAAAAAAATCTGTGTGGAGAGAGACTGTCTCACGGCTTATACACGCATGACATTCCACACATAAGCCCTCAAAAGCTTGGGAATGGGACAGCGTTAAGCCCTCAAAGCCTCCACACACAGGCAAATCTCCACATGCATTTGCAGATCTGTCACAGCAGAAGTGTAGCAAAAACCACGTGGGGAAAAAAGACAGCTAGGAGTTGTAACTGATGATGTCTGCATTTACTACCCTTGGAGAAAAATACTTAGACTTTTTAGCCATTAATAGCCCTGCACACATTCACAGATCTGTGCACGCATTTACAGATTTGTGTACACACAAACAAATCTCAGTACACTTGCAAATCTCATTATGCACAAGGAATCTGAATACAAATTTACAGATTCCTGTACACATTTGCAAATTTCAGTACGCATTTACTAATTTTTACACAATTACAAATCTGATTACGAACACACAGACTGAGATACAGTCACACCACTCTCCATTTGCAAATTTTATTACAATAAAATCCCCATAGTCTGGCCCTGGTATCTGAGCTTCACTTGTATGTAATGAACAGCAAAAAATGACCTAGCACCCATTGTGCATGGTGAGTGTTAACTAATATTTACCATTCAACTTAACTTTTAACTTTTTTTTTTTAATTTTTTTTTTTTTTTAACTCTACAGTAAATTGTTCCATGTGCGGCCAGTGACCCAAACAGATGTGTACCGTGCGGATGCCAGAGAGATTCCCCGTATATTTCAGGTGACACAACAATTTGGGCATTTGTGAGAACACTGTACTACATGGCACATCGTGTGTTCTGATTCAGGGAGACAGTGCTGTTTTTTTTTTTTTTTTGCTCCCCTTGTATTACTCAGTAGTAGTGGTGACTGATATTGATAATCAACCTATTTTTACACAATATTACCAATATTACCAACTGTCGAGCCTCTGAGTCACTTGCTGTTAATTTTGAATATTGCCTAAATTCTAAATGTTGTCCGGTAATATCAACTGATATTGACACGTTGGGCCAATGCCAATGTCTTGATTTTCAGCAAACATTAGCTGAACCTATATATCGTGCATCCCTGATTAACAGCGGGGGATATTTCAGCTCCAGAAAGTAATAATCCAGACCACGATTTTTTTCAACCAACCAACGGAGTATAAAGAGTCACAGTCACTCAACTGTTTGACAGAAACCAAATCTTGCTCTGGATTTTTACTCTCTGGGCCAGAAATCCGCCGTAATCAGTAGAAGGTTTTATAAAAGAGGAATAAGTTTGAGTCCAGTTGTTTAACCAGTTTATGGTTTTGTTTGCTAATATTGCAGATTCTTTATGCAAATGAAGGGGAGTTCAAAAAGGATCAGGATCTCGCTGTGGAGCAGCTTCCAGTGGGAGACAAATCCAGCTACATCTGCTACAAGGGACATGAGTTTGTCCCCACATTGTACCACTTCCCCTCCAGCTGCGAGGCCTGCACCCGCCCCCTGTGGCACGTCTTCAAACCCCCGCCGGCACTGGAATGTCGCCGCTGTCATGCAAAGTGCCACAAAGACCACCTGGACCGACAAGAGGAGGTCATGGCGCCTTGCCGAGGTTGGTCTGCGTGGAGTGTGGCTGCACCCTCATGTAGTGTGAGAACTCTACCCATGTCAAAGTTCTTGTGATGGAGAGCAGAGATTGCTGTTGTTTCCCCCTTAGATGTTCCAAAAACAAAATTAATAGCTGCCGAATAGGTTATAACTGGCTAGTTGGTTAGCATAACATGCAGCTTCAGCATCTTCTAAATAAGGAACATGTTTATTTAATATGTAGTGCCCTGGCACCATTTGACCAAACCTTGGGAGCCCCACTAGGTTTGTCACCTAATTCATGTCAGGAAGGACACTTTGAGCTGGGACAGAATTCGTAAACTAGTTTCAGTCAGAAGGACCTGAATTTCACTTTAAGCACAAAGTTCTTGCTGTGTGCTGATTGGTCAGTCTGCTCTAGTCATACTTGTGTCACTAATGTTATTGTGAAACAGTTGGATGAGTCTTTCAATCAAGGAAACAAACCAACCAACGCGCAAGAGGAACTGAACTATTTAGCCAAGTATACGACCCTTTGAGTTTTAAAGTTTTTAAAACCTAAATAGTTCGGAGTATTCACCCTGACGTGGATCAGGTAGTAACCGTAGGACCCACGCAAAGGTGAGGTTTGAGTGGTGGTAGACACTGAAGCTGATGGAGATGCGTCAAAAATGGATAAGGGAGCCCCAGAGTTTGTGCTGGGTCTCCTATGCAGTTTGAAGCCTTAGAAGTAAGCCTTCATCCAAACTCATTCGCCCTTATTCTCCTCAGTCAAGTACGATGTGTCGATGGCCAAGGAACTGCTTTTGCTGGCCTCGTCTCAGGAGGAGCAGCAGAAATGGATCAGCAAGCTTATCAAGAAGGTTCCCAAGAAGCCACCTGCAGCAGATCCCACGACCCGGCCCTCCCCCCTTCTCTCGCCCCGCCTCTCGCCCCACCCATCACCCCGCCTCTCGCCACGCCTCTCGCCCCGCCTCTCACCGCGCCTCTCACCACGCTCCCGAGTGAAATGCCAAGATTCTCAGCCGCCGCCCGTCAACAAGTCGAGGTGAGAACAAGAATGGACAAATGTCTGAACTGGCACTTGGTTTACGTTTTATTTAGCAGATGCTTTTGTCCAAAGCAATAGACAAATGAGGCAAATAGCACATTATAAAACATACATGTTGTCAAGGAGTCGACTATGCGTGAGGGCATCTAGGCTGAGCTACCAATCAATGCCCAGGTACCAGTGCCAGCAATATTGAAGCAAGAGCTACACATCACTTTCCAACTAAGCAAGAACCGAATGAGATAAATCAGCAGAAAGTGCAACATTTACGAACATTTAGTGAACAAGGATTGGTATTGGGCTAGAGGAGGTATTCCTAGAGTAGATGGGTATTGCGGCATTTCTTGAAGATGGAGAGGGTATCTGATGGATGGATATGGTTCAGCAGTTTGTTCCACCTGGATACATTAGAAGAAAATGTGGGACTATTCCTGGGCGTTGCCTAATTCAGGGCTGCTCAATCCTGCTCCTGGAGATCTACGTGCAGCACTAATCTAACACACCCAATGCAGATAAATGGCTCCTTTTAACATAGCTGAGATGTAACTGAAGGACCTAATTATCTGTATCAGGTGTGCTAAATTGGGGCTGTACCTAAGATCTGCAGGGTGGTGGGTTTCCAGAAGCAGGAAAGAGCAGCCGTCAGCAGCCGTGGCCTAATTTGTTCAGTTCTACACTGAGCTACTTTTTTTTTTTCTTTTTCATCCTTGTTTAAAAGCAGTCAATTTTATCAGTACAGCTACTCTTTCAACAGTTACCCATTTTATGTTTTTTAATTTTTCCTATAGTAGTTCCACTTACTGGGCCCGGCTGTAGTCTGTATGACCCAGCCATACGTTTCTCTGACAGCACGGATTACGGTTCACAGACTTGGTTGTCATGTGTTGTGAAGCACTTCACAGACCCTGTCCTGCTGTGTTAATATGCCAGTGGAAAGAACCATGTGGCTCCTGGTACCAGCCGTTCTCTCACTACACAGTAATGTTCCTTATTTTGTAATGTTTTTCCATAATTATGTAAATTGATACCCTGTTACATTGCTGGAGAACTGAGAGGCAAAGACTCAGTGCAGTACATTAGCAGTTTTTGTCAAGTTCACTGCTTTATGGCTGCTGCCCCCAGCACAGCAGCCATTAGCCTTTCGTTAACACTGGTTCACCCATCTCCTCTTGCAGATTGTTTGATTTTGAGCTGAAGGACTGGAACTGGTCTTTGGATGATGTTGATGAATCTATGTTTGATTTCTGAAGACGCAATAAGGTGCAGGGTGATTGAAAGCTATGGGTTGCCCCTGCTCAAGAAGCATGGTGTTCTTGTTCAGGATAAACTTTTAGGCCAACAAAATAACCTCTACATCAAAGAAAAAGATTTGCTGCACTTGCTGAGGATGATGTACTGGTGATTTGTGTGTCAAATGTTGCTGTTACTAACAGATTTGTTGTACAGATGACACTAATTGGTGCATGAAATACCACATCTTTGAAAATGCAACTCATGAACTGATACATTTGCTGATCCATAGAAATGATTCCGGGTATGTCATAAGTTATGAGAATCAAGTTTGGACCTGTTCTTCAGCTGACTTAGCTGATTAGTCTACAGGAGTGTTTTTCAGCCCAGTCCTTGGGGGGGGGGGGGGGGGGG
>JAODUD010000039.1:17533048-17548765 GCA_026784285.1 Stomatorhinus walkeri | reverse complement strand
CATGTCAGATGATCTTATTGTACTGCATGCCATGTCAGATGATCTTATTGTACTGCATGCCATGTCAGATGATCTTACTGTACTGCATGCCATGTCAGATGATCTTACTGTGCTGCATGCCATGTCAGATGATCTTACTGTGCTGCATTCTATGTCAGATAATCTAACTGTGCAGCATGCCATGTCAGATGATCTTACTGTGCTGCATGCCATGTCAGATGATCTTACTGTGCTGCATGCCATGTCAGATGATCTTACTGTACTGCATGCCATGTCAGATGATCTTACTGTGCTGCATTCTATGTCAGATGATCTTACTGTGCTGCATTCTATGTCAGATGATCTAACTGTGCAGCATGCCATGTCAGATGATCTTTCCGTGCTGCATGCCATGTCAGATGATCTTTCCGTGCTGCATGCCATGTCAGATGATCTTTCTGTGCTGCATGCCATGTCAGATACCCTATTTGTATGGTATACCATGTCAGAAGTGCTTACTGTGTCACATGTCCTCCCCCATGAGGCCCTCAGGAAACAGCAGTAGACTTTTGCTGGTTTACTACACTCTTCTCTTTTTCACACAATACATGCAGTGGTTTTAACACAATCATCCATTTAATCTTCTGCTGCTGAAGACACCATCCTGCAGCTAAACCAAAAAAGTATTTATTAGAAAAACAAGCATCATTGATATGTATCATTATGTATCATTAGAGTTTTTTACAGAAATGTAGCTTTTATATCTGGCAGCGTTATGTCCTGTGTATGTCACAATTTCCACCACATATTTTGTATGATTGGTTTATCATTTGCTTCCCCTGTTTGACAGAGACTTGGTGCGCTAAGAAACCTGTTGATGCATTCGTAAAAAGAAGCAATTGTTTGGTAATAAAATACCTGTCGTCCATCTTATTGCTTATTCTTTTTTCCCCTTTTAAAATATGCCTATCTTCACTTTGTCATAAGCGACATGTTTTACTCATACTTTTGATGTATTTGATCTACTACTTTCACTAGGAATAGGACAGTAGAACTAGCAGTTCAGATCAAAAGATATGAACAACTGAGAGGAACAGCGTTTGTCAGAATATCTAATGAAAAGCTCAAATTCTTTGCAGTACCTGTGACTTTACTGCTAAATGTGCACTATGGATATTTTTAAATTATTGTTTAATTCTTCATACTTTTGTCCCCTGTTCCACAGTCTTGCAGGTAGAGCACCCATGCATTTCACTGCAAACTGGACCGAGTATCTGGACCTATTCAACCTGACGTGTCCCATCCTTATGGTGAGAATGTGTCTTAATGCCGAAATATCCTTCTAACATTAAGTAAAACTTTACAGTCTAAGATCAGCTTTCAGCCTGATGGTTTTTAACTCACCACTGAGAATTAGGAGTATGTTACTCAGGGAGTACTGGGGAGTAGAGTTACTCAGCTTTACTCTTGATGTTGGCTGAAACCAGTAAGTGTAAGCACTGTCAGCAGCATAAATGCCAGTAAGACTATAGTTTGTGTGGGATTCTGTGTGTGTTAGTGTGCGTTTGGGTTGTGGAGACAGTCTTTCTGTCCTTGCTGAAAAAGGAAGTAAACAGACTCAAGGCTGTTTATGCAGGCGTAGCTTCATGCAGATAACAATATCTGTTTGTTTATCAAGCTAAAGAGTGCAAGTATATATGAACACATCAACATGCATCTATATGCATGCCTGTGCATGCATACATGCACGGATATATTCCTCTACATACATCATACTTATCATTAAAATTTAAAAATCATTTTTCACTTTCGTATGACATAAAGAATTGATTCATGTTCATTTTGTTTTTTTTGGTTCGCTAAGGTTTTGAACTGTTCTTATCTTGTGGATTGATTTTCTCGTATCTCAGCCAACTTTAAAAGCTGCCCTTGACCTCAGCACCATCCCTCACCAATGTCATTGCGTCACCAGATCAGTTGGAAGGGACAGCCTTATCCAGGCACTGTCTGGCTTCTGTGACGACCACGTGATATCAATAATCATACGTACTTCCTGCATTTTTCATCAGATAATCACAGAACAGCGCTAGGGCAAAAATACAGCAAATGGTTCACAACGCTTCATTTGGCTAATCACTAGTAACAAGCACAAATGAGGGAAATTAACAGATAAAGGATATTAAACAGCAAGGAAGACTAGAATAACAAAGGTAATTGAGCAAAACTGCATACCAGGAGCAAAACAACGAAACGGAAAAATGCCAGTACATAACTAATACAAAAATAAACCATGAACCATAATGTTGAAAAAGTAAACATAACATGTCAAAAAAGGGGAGCATGGATGACAGAGCAGCCTGCTTAGGCGACTAAGCCACACGGCGGCCTGGGGAATATGGGAACACATTAGGGGCCAAGTACCTGGGATGCCAGAGACACCTGCTGGCCGAACAGGGAACATACCCAGGACGGCGACCCAGGGATTTGAACTGGTGACCATCCAAGGGTGTTTCTAAGAACGTTTGTATCTCTTTCATCTTCGTGGCCTGTAAGATATCCATGGTAGCTGCTGCTACAAGAAGGCCCACAGCAAAGTCCATCCCTCAACAGTTATTCCTTATTTGAGCTCTTACTGTCTGGCTACCAGTTGATTGGTGACTGTGTAAAATTCTACTGAGATATGATTTAAACATCTGTTTCAGTGCATTAATAGGATGCAGCCTTGAAAGGATACAAATAAATAAAGGCTGGCAATGGCATGTGAGAGGGAGGTCTGGCCATCGCTGCTTAGACTGGTGCCCCTGCGACCCGACCCCAGATACTCGACAGAAAATGGATGGATGGATGGATGGATAGCAATAGCATATCTCTTGATTTGTATTATCTTGTCACATTTCACAGCAATTATTCTGTTTTTGACTCATAATAGTGCAGCATGTTATAATATTTCTCAGTATTATCAAGTGCCAGACAGTACAATTTTGCCATCTGGTGTAGAAAATGACAAGAGCAGGAGAAACAGCCCCCAGGTTCTTTTCAGGATCTGCTGTTTCCAAACGCCCCTTCAGGTAGGGAAACAGGTTACTCGTCCTCCAGTGGTCTCTGATTAATGTTGTGTTAAGGTGGTTAAAGTGCCGTATCACCTTTGGGATTAGAGGTTTGAATTGCGCTTCCACCCTGCATGTGTTGTTCGCTTACTGAATGTGCTGTTTTCCTCACTTACAAGTCATCGTTGCTGGAGGTATCTGCTAAATAAATAAATGTAAATGTAACAAATGTAGTGTGATCAGTGATGTTGCTGTCAAGTTGTCACTGAAAGACTGTTACTCTAACACTATGTCTACATTCTATCACATTTAACTGAGAGATTGCATTGATATACATCTCTATGAGCCAAATCGCATCACATCACCATGAGTCAAACCCCTGCACATCCACCCATTTTCCAACCTCTTACACTGGCACCACAGATTAGGAAACACAGGACCACACTGGATGATGTGGTGCAGCATTTCACAGTGGTTCTTGTTGTGCTTTTAAGTATGGTATTATGTCCCATTTCGTCAACTAAAACATTTTGTTTCTGGGGTTCTTCCAGAGGAAGTGCTGTGTCGCTCCTTTCAATCCTACTGTCCTTCTTTAGGGCAATTAATTTAAAGTCCGTTAGCTTGTCACAAGCGCGTGTAGAAAAGAGAGAGGTTATGCTCTCAGCCAGCAGGTGGCACTATTTCGCTGCAGGTTGTTGTAACGTAGTTTACTGAAAGTCTCCCCATTGCAGTCCCATTGGCAACACAGGTTCACAACTATAATAAAGACTTGAACACAGAAGGCTGTTAAGCAAGGCTCTCTGAGCACGGAAAGTGCTATCAGTGTTGGTACATTCCGACGTGTACCGCTGTGTCTACATGTGCGTTTTCGCAAATGCAGGTTCTTTTCTTTTTACCTGAGTGCGTCACAGTGTCCAGGCCGCCATGTGTACGTGATATAGTAATAGGACCGGCTTGTATAGCAGGACCCAGCAAGGGGATGCAGGGCTCGGCATTTCCTGAGTTTTCGTGCTGTTCATTTCCTGAGCCATGAGTCGTCATTAAAGACGGTGTGAGATCTGGCGCTAAGTTACATCTTAATGACCAGTGTGTGCTGTGCCATCGCATTCCCCTCATTTTGGGTTTGTTAATAAGACCTATATTTTCTGCAGGGATGAATCCTATTCTTACTCTACAGTTAGACGTTAAAATGAAGAGGCAGGCAGTACAACCTTAAGACGTGGGGGTATGTAGACTGAATGCTAAACGCTAAAGTGTTTCTACATATAGACCAGCAGTGAAATAGTGTAAGAATGGCACTCTGGAACAAACACTCTCATTAAAACCATGATTTTTCTTTACAACACTGCCAATTCTAGCCACGTGTTTTACTTTATTATTTACTTGTTTACTAAATTACATTTTTTTTGGCCCCAAAGAAAAGGAAAAAGTGAAGTGAGAGAGCATGCTTGTCACTTTTACTTCTCCTAGATAAAAGCATTACCATTACGACATAGATTACTCTTTCTGCTTAGGCTTACGTTTGTCAAGGTTCATTGTGAGAAATCGCCTTAGAAGTCTTTCATACTTTCAAGAAGTTTTGTTGACCAGACAAGGCTCTAAAATTAGAAGTCTACAGGATTTTGTACTATCAGCACTCCAGGTTTATGAAGAAATTACATTTCTATAGTAATCAATCTTTTACCATGACATATATAAGATGTCACTCTAAAACTCATTTATTTTGCATGTGACTCAGTCATATCTCTTTAAATTTAAAATTGACTTCTCCATTGTTTCTCCTGGGAAATAATCACATTGCTCTTGCAGCATTATGAAACCAAATCAGCTCCTTGAAATTATTAAAATTGTAAGAAGCTGTAAAAGTGAGAGGTGGGAGCCAAGCCTCAGAGAGCCTGAAGAGTAGAAGCAGTCTGAAAGAATCAGAAAAGGCGTGGAACACAGTATCAACGTTGTGACAGGAAGCACAAAGTGGAGGAACATCAGAGTTGAATTTCGACACAAACGCTTTGGTACCCAACACACAGTGCAGGATTCTCCACTGCAGGTCTCCTGAGTCTCCATGAAGGCAGTAGACCTTCACGAACAGAGAGGTGAATTCTCCAGCTGGTATCAGACCTACTGTACCTCTCAACTCATTAAAACCCAAGGATCTCACACAGCTCTGATACAGCACTGTTTTACCGGCTGCTGAAGAGGCCACACCCTGCAGCCGCCTGAACGAGAGGAGGCGCCCCTCAGAGCCTGAACTGGCAACAAGTGGGGTGATATGCAGTTCTGGGAAGGGGACACATACAGATTTACCAGACTGGGTATCGCTAATAAGAGAGAGACAGAGACGGAGAGAGAGAGTGAGAGAGAGAGTGAGAGAGAAACAGACTGAGAGAGAGAGTGAGAGAGAGACACAGAGAGACACAGAGAGAAAGAGTGAGAGATACACAGACTGAGAGAGAGAGTGAGAGAGAACCACAGAGAGAGTGAGAGAGAAACAGAGTGAGAGAGAGAGACACAGAGAGATAGAGTGAGAGAGACAGAGAGAGAGTGAGAGAGAGACAGAGAGAGACAGACTGAGAGAGAGAGTGAGAGAGAACCACAGACTGAGAGAGAGTGAGAGATAGACACAGAGAGATAGAGTGAGAGAGACAGAGAGAGACTGAGAGAGAGAGACAGAGAGAGAGAGAGTGAGAGAGAGAGAGACACAGAGAGAGAGTGAGAGAGAGAGTAGAATTAAAACGCTTGAAGCTCACCTTCCAGCCCTTGGTCTCTCCCAGTTGGCTGCATTCAGATTACCATCCTCCCACTCGTCAGCTCCAGTCTCTCCACAGCCTGGGTGGAGAGTCTCAGATGCTGGCTGACTCACAGCTGAGCCCTCAACAAAAATAGTTCCTATTTCAAAAGCACCATAACATGCCTAAAGTAATAGCAGAGTCAGTGGTAAATTGTGGAAAACTGCCCCCTCTCACCATAACAGTGATCTCACCCTAACACTGATGTCTGTTTAACCCCAACACACCTTTCCTCCTTAACACTACTTTTACCCTAAAATGCATGTCACCCTATCCCTAACACGGCACTTACGCTAACACTGATATCTGCTTAACAACAACAAATACTTCCACCTTAACACTATTCTTACCCTAACACTGATGTCCGCTTAACCCCAACACATCTTTCCTCCACACTATTTTTACCCTAAAATACGTCACCCAAACCGTAACATTGCACCAACCCCAACACTGATGTCTGCTGAACCACAACATAGATTTCCTCCTTAACACTGTTCTTACACTAACACTGTGCTCAGTCTAACACAGCTGTCACCCTAACACAGAGGCCACCCTAAGAAAAACACTGCTACAGAGTTAGGAATCAAATAATATCTGTAATTCTTGTCCACCATGGAAGATATCGGAGAACCTCTCTCTCTCTCTCTCTCACACACACACACACACACACACACACATTCTCACACCACACACAGACACTATTAAAACATCCAGAGCCCATTGTTAGTGCAGGTGTGAAAAGCTCCATTCTGGGTGACCCTACGCATATGTGTGTCTTAGGTTTGAGTATTTATCATTACTGTACATTTCCCTTCTACTCTCTTCTCAAACGCATTCCTGTAATAAATCAAAAAACCACCGACATGTCCTGCCACGCAGCTGTCACATCTCTTGTGCACAATGTTGCAAGGATCCAACTCAGTGGAAGTAACATCCAAAGTAAATTCATTCATTCTTTATAATAATTCTGACTAACTTGCAGGGTTGAGCTTCACACTCATGTATCATTTAACTAATTATTAACAATATTACTGCTGACCTTTAAACATCCTATTTACATTAGTGCCCAGAATTGTAGAAACACATAGCTTTTTTTCACTGCGTTTCCCAAATTATGTGAATATTGGCAGTAATGTTTGTAAACAAACAATATTTAAAAATATCATACATTGGATGATTAAATAAGCAAGTGGAGTAAGTGGAATAAAGTTCTGCATTCTCAAAAATTTGTAAGTGTTTCCACAATTTTGGCCACTAGTAGAACTCCTTATCATACTCTGACCCATAAACATCAAAGTGACAACCAACAAATGCACAACTTTCCATAACCATTAACTATGGAGAAATGGACATTGAACAGCCAGGAAAGTATGAAATAAGAGATGTTATTTTTACTCATCATGGATATCACAAGGTGGAGCTGGTCACGACTCTGGAAGCTGTGGAAGCTTCTCATGTTAAGATTCTGAACTCAGCAGCCTCAATACCGTGTTGCAGCGACAGGGTAAGTCAGAAAAAGTCCTTCACAGATACTACATGGAAATGAAGCTCACCAGCCTCTGAATGCTTTGCTCATATATCACATAATCGTTTCTTGTGCCCCAGCCGTGCTCTTTTGAGGGGAAATTGCTGACAGTCCCAATAGTTTTGAAGCCACCCCCTTATTAGAGACCGTGTGTCTTACGCCAACTGGACCAAAATCACAGACTTGGTTTTGTCATTAAATGAACCCATGTGTGCTGGGAGGCGGTGCTGCAATGACAGCGATCAGAACTGCAGCTGATACCGGCCCATATACGGTCATTAAACGTGCCATTCACTGACAGCCACGACGAGCAGAAGCAAACAGACCATCGATTCATTTGCCTTTTTTCCGATAACAAAATAATATATTGTGTGTATACGTAATCGCATTGTATTGTATTGTAAATTTTCTAAAAATTATTTTGTTTTAAATAATAAACAGTGTTCTGAGAATTAAATTCATATGGCAGTTTATTGCATTTATTTGTTTCCAGTTTGGGAAAGATGGTAGTGCTATCGTTTGGCAACTGTAGGGTTGCAGGTTCGAGCCCTGGCTCCTCCTGACCCCATCAAAGTGTCCTTGAGCAAGACACTGAACCCCCAATTGCTCCCGGTGTGCAGGTTGGCACCTTGCATGGCAGCCTCCGCTACCAGTGTCCATTTGCACATTATTTATAATCACAATGCTGTACAGTATATTACCTTTGTTTTTTTTTTCTGTACGCTTCATATTTGCACCATTTCGTCACATCTGCTGTGGGCCTTTGCACAGCTGTACTCTACCAAGTGTCAGGTGATGCGACAAATAAGTAAAGGTTTATGCACAACTAGCCGTATGTTTTAAGCTTTTAAATGCACAGCTGAGGAAGAAAGGAACCAGCAAATATGCAGCATCGGTCCCTCACAGCGCCTTTAAAAATGTATAACATACGCATCAGAGTTCATCAACCTGTTGATATACTATTACACCTTTTACGCAGACATTATATTATAAAGACATTATATTTACGTTTATGAGTTGAAAATACATTTCTTAGAAGAACTATTTTCCTTCCCCAAAGAAACATTTCTGTTTATTTTAAATCTTGGAATTATAAGTAACTTTAATTAGAATGAAACATTATGACAGCCCCTTGATTTAATGCTGTGAAATGCCTGGAGAGCAGTAGCCTGTGTAGTTATAGAAAATTAATTGACACCTTCTTGACCAATCAGATTAAAGCATGCAGATTTGAGAATTAAAGCATGATTTGATTTAATTTGATTTGAATCTGTGAAATAGTGCCTGTTACCGAAACTGTTACCTACAGAGTGCACTGAATGAGATCGGTGAGTTCATAACCACTGGCCGAGTTGCTTATATCTCCAAGAGCCTTCAGTGAAGCCCTGGAAGATCGAAGATGGAAAGCAACGCTGAAAATACAGCAACAGAAGAGCTGTCGCATCTGTCTTTCAAAAGCTCAGTATCCTCTCTTCAAATGGTGCACTGTTTGGAACTTGTGATGCTGGTGGTTGACACACCATCCATGATGCAGGAACTGAGGAATGTGTACATAAATAAAGATATTTATCAAACATGCCCGTCCACTGGTGTGGACGAGAGACATCTGGGAAGGCAGCATCTGCTAGGAGAAATCAAATGTAAATACATCTGGATTCCTCTCCCAATTCCCTCATGGGTCCAACTCAGTGCTGGAGTGCTGCCATCATGTATGGGGAGATATGACAACACAGAGTTGTAGCTGAACACCTCTCCTGGTGCCTCTGTGATATCATCATTAATCGGGAAATGTCTTGGGTTTAACCTTGCATGTCAACTTAGTATTTGTCATCAGTTAACTAATAATGTAGTGTTCCACTTAACTACAAATGCAGCACCATGAATTTGCGTGACCAAATTCTGTTGTCTGTTCCACTTGCTTCAAACGCCGAAGTTCTAAAGGCTTTACCTGTGTCATAAAAAGCAAAGATTATGGAAAACATGCAGGGAATCCTCATTGCTATAGATACGTGAGGTACAATTAATTTTTTGAGCAGATGCTTTTATCTAAAGGGACTTACAGTTTTGTGAAAAAAGGGAAATTCCTGGAGCAAAATGGTAAATTAGGGGCCTTGCTGAAGAGCCCAATAAAATCTCTCTAGAACCATCAGCCAGATCACAAGCATCACATCCTGCTAAGCCAGGCAGCAGCCCCCAGGGTGTCAATAAATGGGTTTCATTACATTCTTTCAGACTTTCTGAAAAGAGATTGTGTCCAACTAAATTTTTGTGAGCTCTGGAAACAAAAGAGAAGAAATGCGTTTATTTCTCCAACAGTATAGACGTGATATCCAGCGTTGGTCCATAGATCTTAGAGCCTCTCAGGGAGAGCAGGGCCTCCTAAACTGCAGTAGGTCCCAGAGCCTCACGCAGGGAGTGGGGGGTCCCAACTGGCTGGTCTCAGATTCAATTAAGGAGTGATCCGTTTGGAAAAGCTTATCTCAAATATCACTGTCTTCATCTGAAGTTTTAGCAGGAAATTTTCCATATATTTGCAGACCCAATGACAAGTTATAGTCAGTTAGCTCTCTGCCAAAGCCCGAGCACAGGCTCAGTCACCCCAAACTGTCTCTGAGGCCCTCACTTGCTGGTGCACCATCCTGTGCCCCTTAGACTGCTGGAGGTGCACAGAGTGTGATTGGCACCTCAAACCCCAGAATGCCAGAAACTCCTCAATGATGGAGAATATTTATCTCCCATAGCCTAGATTCTTGCCTTCTGAAGTATTATTCTCCAGTGTTGTGAAAATCCTTCATCCATCATGACAGTGTTTGTTAAACAACTCTGTTCATTTCACAGTGTCAACCCAAGAATGTGGCAATTTTAAAAAAAGTTCTGTTTAAAAATGTGGAGTGTTTCAAAACCACGCCTGGCCTATTTGTGCTTTTCATGGATAATCGGTCTGCCCTGTGAGAAATTGGCCACTCATACAATTAAAAACTCAGACAATGTTAGACCAGAGAAACACATTCAAAGATGGAGCTAGATAGACTGCAGACCTCAGTCCTGAACTAGTTGGGCTTCAGAAGCAGGATTTTATTCAGATAATACACCCACTCCTCTTATTCATACCTACATATCTTGAACATGCTCTCTTCAGTCAAGTTTCTGACTTTCTCATGCAGAACAACTTCTTGGACCCTCTCCAGCTTCTCTTCAGTCCAGGGACTTTGGGCCCCATGAAAGGACATCATATTGTGTCCCCAACCCAGACCAATCCAGTTATGTTCCAAATGCTTAGGGCCTCTGTCACACAGGCCCTTGAAACTCTCCCTCCTTCCTGCTTCAGCCCTGGACGCTCAGCTGAGACTCTGCCCTGCTGACTGGATGCCTTTAAAGCTGCAACTTGGTCATCTGATCTCATCTTGCTTGATCTTTTTGTGGCTTTTGACACAGTGAACCACAGGACCATCTACAGCATTACAGGGAATGATCTGAGCGGCTTTGATTTTTTCCTATCAATCAGATAATCCAAGTGGGGTGCAGAGATGGCCAAACCACATCAAGTAACAACTGGTGCCCCCAAAGGTTCAGTCCTTAGCCCTCTTTTACTTTTAGCACAGCACCTCTCTAGGTCTGACCATCCAGACACAAGGCTTTGCCCACCATTACTATGCTGATGGCATTCAGCTGTACCTAATCTTCCTTTCCAAGTACACCACAGACTCTATTCAGATTCCCGCAAACCTTGCCAACCTACCAGTCTGGATGAAGGATCAACCCCATCAACTCCAGCTGAACCTCGCTAAGACAGAGCTTCTTGTCTTCCTTGCCAGCTGTACCCTACATTATGACATCACTGAACAGCTTGGACCAGCATTAACTCCACTGAGGTCTGCCAGGGAGCTGGAGTAATGACACATGAGCAGCTGTCTTCTGCTGCACACATAGCAGTGCATTGCTGATCTTGTAGAATCGTCCTGTAGAACGTCAGGTACATCAGGGCTAATTTGTTATAGCATGTAGCTCAGATTCAATTTCAAGCCCTTATTTCATGGCTAAGCTACTGCAACTCCTTTCTGACAGGGCTACCAGCTCCTGCTCTTAATCCACTTTAGATAATTAAATGCTCTTATGTTACATCCATCCTTGTTTTTCTTCATTGGCTCCCTATAGGTGCTCACAGACAGATCAAATCTGTTGTGCTGGCTTTCAGAGTCTTCAGCGGAAAAGACCTCAATTCCATCAAGTCACTCACCAGGACCTACGTCCTGCCTTGCCCTCCTCGGTCAGCACGCCAGTGTCAGTTGGACTTTGTCTCTCGCACTCTGATGTTTGGTTCCTTGATGGAGGACTGAGCTGCCAAATCATATCCGGTCATCAGACTCCCTCCCTTTGGATGCGAACATGAACACAGACACTGTCTGCTGCAGGGTGTCAGTGACGTTAAGAAAGAAAACTTTTTATATACACTGATGGGTTTAAATAAGGCCAAACCTGATGAATATTGCGTGGCTCACTGGGGTGGGACGTACCAGTGATAAGTAGGCCGTAGTTTCAAATCCCAGGTTACACAGAGTCATTGAGCAAGGTCCTTAACCCCCAGCTGCTGGAGGGGCTTTTGATCTTAAAAAAAAGTGTCTGTGCAATATAAATATAATGAACGCCTAACTGTTAGCACATGAAGAACCTAAGACCACACATGAAGAAACCGACATAGCAGACAGGGTGATCAGCATTAGAAATGAGCTTCCTGCTTGTGGAGGGACTGTTTGATAAACACACACCAGCACCACTTAAAAAATCACCATTAGTTGGATTTGATCCAACAACCACCCAATGATTTGAATCACCTCTTGCTGTTGCTAACAGTGCGTGTGACCCTGCAGCACAGGGACATGCATTAAACTGTGACATTTAGCGGTATATGAAATGTGACATGTGTCACCACAGAGTGTTCTGTGGCATGAGCACCTTCGGCCCCTTGAAGGTAATATGTAACAAACCCCTGAGAGCATCGTCACCATCCAGGCCACAGCCTGAAGATTCCAGCAGATGAAATCACTTTGTAGACGGCGAGTAATCAACTGCACAATGCGGGAGTAACCATGAGGGTCAGGTAGCCTGCTACCGCCATTAAGGTCTGGGAGCGCCGCTCAGCTGAAAGAGCATAACCAATCTGCATGAGGAATGCTTTCCAGACAATGTTGTTTCATTCTGTGGACAGCAAAATGACAAAACAGGCAGCAATTTTAGCATTATTAAAGACTGCAGATGTCTCCTACTGCGGTTTTATTTTTGTTACAGATTTTCATTCTCTTTTACTGTCAGTTCTATCTCACGGAGAAACATTCTATTAATACCGTGAGACTCTTGACCTGAACTGTCCCAGTAAATACCCAGTTAAATTGTGAAAATTGTAAGTTGCTCCACCAAGACAATTAACCGTCTCCAGTGCCAACGTGCAGTGTTCTCCTCTGCTCTCATTTCGATGTAAATCTGCCAGAGTCACCAGTCTTGGGGGAAAACACTGTCTGAAGGATAAACAAAGCAGCCAGAACGATCCACTCCAGCAAAACTGTTTAGCAAACACAGACGAACACTCAGGCCCCACCCCAACTGGACGTCTGCTCTGCTCACTTTCTAAGGGAAAACAGGGGTACAGGGTTTCACCTCTGGGTGGGTGTAAAGGAGTTCTCCAGAGGGGTTTTTTGGGAAATGGTGCCCCTCCACTGGCACTGAGAACATTAACTCAGGCCATAGTTCCCTGGGGGTGTGGGGGAGAGGTTGGTGAATTTCCAAAAATAACTAAAAGATATATTTTAGACCTGAAATTTTTAAACGACGTATGTTGTGATCAAAAACCCCAAGTATATAGGGATGGCCCACAGCATCCAGAAAAGCACCCAATACCTCCCCCATGGGCTATTTCGACCCACAGCATCCAGAAAGGCACCTAATACCTCCCCCATGGGCTATTTCTACCCACAGCATCCAGAAAGGCACCTAATACCTCCCCCATGGGCTATTTGACCCCCTTCCTTCTGGAAGTCCTGCAGCATCCCACCCATTAAACGTCTTAATGCCCATGCAAACTGACTGTGATACTTTGGCATCACACATGGACGACAATCGGAAACTTCACTTCACAAAACCACACTGTATCTGCAGCACATCCGTACAAATGCAGGGCGGCACATGTTTTATTAATTACTGTTAATAAAAGGCATTTTATTGCCTTTTTTAAAGTTTATTTTTATTGACTGTTGTGGTTTTCAGCGGTCTATAAAAGGTCTGAGTTTCATTCGTACTGACCATAAACGTCACCCTGACCGTCAAATGGGATGAGGTGATATAGCAGTAGGCTGGGGAGAAGCATCCAGTAGTCAGTTTGCTAAAAACATTTGTTGACATGTTCTCCATTTCTGCAAGTGGAGTAACATACATAGCAGTACATCATCTCCACACCCATTTTAAGTCAGAGCCGTACTTCATCTCTTTACACAGTCTAAGACACACCCTTATATTACCTCCACACACAGTTTAAGACCTGCCCCTACTTCATCTCCAAACACAGTTTAATTAAGGCCTGTCCCTACTTCATCTCCACACACAGTTTAATTAAGACCTGCCCCTACTTCATCTCCACACACAGTTTAATTAAGGCCTGTCCCTACTTCATCTCCACACACAGTTTAAGATCTGCCCCTACTTCATCTCCACACACAGTTTAGTTAAGGCCTGCTCCTATTTCATTCCTACACTCAGTTAATTAAGACCTGCCCCTAATTCATCTCCACACAGTTTAATTAAGGCCTGCCCCAACTTCATTCTCATACTCAGTTTAATTAAGACCTGCCCCTATTTCATCTCCACACTCAGTTTAATATGCATTCTTTTATTGTCCGTGTTCCATCACTGGGCAGGTGAGTGTTTGTAAGCATACTGTGGTTTGTACTGTACAGAGAGTAGTGCACCATATGTATGTTAGCTTACAGTACTTTCTGTGATTGCACGTTACAGTGATATTTCCACTGGATTCCCTGACAGCTCTTGTGAGAGACGTTCTGTTGGCAGGGCAACTCCCCCACACACCACCCCTACACATGTTCACATTACTGATTCCTCTTCCTATGGTCCTATACAGCAAAAGTCATCCCTTTGATATTCCTATAAACATATACAGATTAATCACCAATGTCCTTCCTGTAAATATACAGATTTATTCCTCAGACTATTCCTATAAAGATATACAGACTAATCACAAATGCCCTTCCTGTAAGTATACACACAGACTCACCCCGCAAACTATTCCTGTAAATATATACAGACTAATCACAGGAGCGCTTCCTAAAGAATATACAGAGAATAACTCATCATTCAGATGATCCCTACAAATATATCCTCCTGAGACCCCACCCATTCATTTATGTCCATTGAAGTGGACATTTTATTTTTGCATCTGTCTTTTCACTGATGTTAGGAAACGTATTTATTCCTGTTGTGCACTAAAGAGGACATGCTGTGAAATTAAAAATAAAAATAAATTTGAAAAAATATAAATTGTAAGATGTCTTATTTCCGCCAAAGACAAATAACCTACAATTGAAAGACACTTTTTTCCTTGGGTCTCAGGAGAATATACAGGAAAACTCATCCTTCAGACAATCCCTACAAATATATACAGGGAGACTCATCCCTCAGATGATCCCTACAAGTATATACAGAATAATCGCAATGCCCTTCTTGTAAATATACATGGAAAGACTCATCCCCCCAGTCTCCACAATCTCTATATGCATACTGGATTAAAGGTATAAGCGGCCAGTTTAACCTGTATGTTAATTGGTTTTCAAAAAAGTCTCACTTAAATATTGTTTCTTTACATTCTTATTCTGAATTCTCTTCTATGTAGTGGTTCTGATCAATTAGGCACACTGCAATTTTAAGACAGTAATGCAAAATGCATGGCTGGGACTGGATGTCATGGAAATAGCTGGCTTTAGAATTGCCTGACTGAAATAATACAGCAAGCTGATTCTCCTGGAGCTTGGCGGCTATCAGCAGCTGTTATTAAAAGCTCAGGGACAGGAAGACAGAGGAAGAAAAGAAATGAGAGGCCCCATATAGTAGTGCAGATGATGGAGGCAGAGTGGATTACACCCAGTGAAGATGGGGAGTGTGGGGCAGTGCTCAGTGTGGGCAGTGTTCAGTATGGAGTGGTCAGCATGGAGCAGTGTACAGTACAGGACAGTGCAGTGGTCAAAATAGATCAGTAGTGAGTATGGGACAGTGTTCTGTATGAATCAGTGCTCAGTGTGGGACAGTGTTCAGTATGGAGTGGTCAGCATGGAGCAGTGTACAGTACAGGACAGTGCAGTGGTCAAAATAGATCAGTAGT